>CM075806.1:33621300-34221300 GCA_037975025.1 Excoecaria agallocha
CATATTAAATCCCATGAATCTACCTAGGGTCAATCTTAGGTCCTTATAAATCTCTCCTCCTTTAAGAATTTCATCCTTGAAATTCATACCTGTAACCATTACTTATATACATCACTTATTATTTATGTACTACTATGTCTATCACAATCAACAATCATTCAATACCATCTCTACTAACTTCTCTTGTTCTTTTTTATATCTGGATTAAAATCTTATATGACTTTATATCCTAATAAGGATAACCTTTTCATACTTTTATATCATTACTATACTCAACATATATCCCGTCAGTTTTCTTTTTTAGTTAGGGCTTGTACCTATAATATGATGTTATGCTATGAGTGAATGTTGCCTTCATTTATACAATAAATGCAGATGTGTACTCTCATACAATGCATATGTTTACCCCATCCCAACAATGAAATTTTAGTCAATTGCCCATAACTGTTAAGGATTTGTTGACAAATATACAAACCATCATAATCAACCTTAATTTCTCCTCACAATAACTTCAAATATGGGAAATCTTATCCACTATACATAAACTCTTCCTTTGTACCATATTGAAATAATCTCTATGTACATTATTAACACACTTGTACTATAATTCAAACACTAGTGAGATATGCATATCATATTATATCATATCTATTATCAGAGTCTATCATAGTAAGATCGGAGGGTGGCTGAATTTGAAATGCCAAAGTGGCTAACTTTTCCATTATCTATTTTTATTTTTTACATTAGGCCAAACTCATAAACTTCTTATGATAACAATTTCTAAACTATTATTGACCAAAAATTACTAAACAGTTGCTCTAATGCCACAAATTATAACATCCTTATTTGTAGAATACACTAATCCTTTATAACATATAAAATGAATGTATTATAATAAAGGATTTAAACTTTACTTAACAATACTGTAACCAGATCTTACAAGAACCTTAATCCAAAATATAAAAACATTATAGTTAAATATTAATATTACATAAGTCTCTTATGAATTACAAAAAGTCTCTTTACAATAACTATCATTTATTAAATACAAAGCTTCAGTCAAAATGAAAACCAAAATGAGAACTAAGAATTCAAGTCTCTAACTTGTGTTGGTTGCGCACTACAGATATCAATCTTGAGAAGAAATCCTATCTTGACAACCTATACGAATAAAAACCCGTGGTAAGTAATAACGCTCAGTGGGGAATAAACAACATATGGATGACCTCCTTCGAAAGTCATCATGAAACACCCTATGACTACTACCTTTATCTTATCCCATGCCATACATTTCAGTATATTATATTAGGATGTTAACCCATTTAACTAGCATTAATCATTCTAATGATCTATTTAATTAGTCAACCAATATTAATTAGGTTTATCACACAACTTCAGTTATTACATTTAAATATGCACCACAGCTCATCATATAAACCACATATCATATTCATGCTAGATATTACTACTCTAGTTTTAATATTTAATCTCATGTATAACATTCAACATTTTATAATATATATATATATATATATATATATATATATATATATCCATTCTAACACTTATGTGTATGCACATACTAACATATTCATATTGAATTTAATACAACATTATCTTACCATATGATATACATATATTATATAACCTTACATACATATTAAACATATTAAAGAAGCTTATATAGAATTAACCAAAAATCCCTACATCAATGTCTATGAACTTGTGTTAGCCTGTCTTGAAGTAGAGAACATTCTTGAGCAAAAGTTTTGTCTACAACACCTACACGGATAAAATAAATTGTGCTAAGCTATAAAGCTTATTGGGATACCAACATGAAAGACATCCGCTCACAGCGATCGTCACAATCATTTAACATCAATAATTTGAATCATTTAAAAGAAAATGTATAATAAGATTTAAGATTTAAAACAAACAATAAATCCTAATATTTAATTTAACATTTTTAGTATCAATATCACTTAAAAGGCTCTTAGAATTTATACATGTAATCCATTCAATAAAATCAATGTCCATCATACCATTCCATATATCATAATTAACCATTATATTGTAATTGTCTAAATTGCATGTGGATAACGGGAACAGTGGATACTCGAGGTATCAAAACAATGGATATCTAAAGATATCAAAACAGATGACCTAAACAGTCAATACAATGGTTCCTAAGGATAAACAGAGAACCCAAATAGGTCAAAACAATGGTCTTAAAGGACAAACAGTTGATCTAAAGGGGTCAATACAGTAGCAACTGCAATATCCCTATAAGCGCCTATCTATCCACAGATGAACTCTAATAGATGGTAAATATATTGTTCATATAACTTTCATTTAACATGCTTTAACTTTTCTTAATTAATTTCATAGGTGAATTTTTGTATAAAAATATAGACTATCATTTGATTTTATATATATATATATATATATATATATATATGAATAAGCATCATTTCTTATAACAAGCCATGTACATGTGTTTGAACATATACGTGTATACATATCATTTCAATCAATCATTTTACATTCTTTTTGTGAATCAATGTGTTTCCATGAAGGTATACATTTAGCATAACAATATTTAAACATAAAAAAATATAATCATAAGCTCAATGTATGTTTCTTGTAGACATAACAACATTTAAATATTAAACATTAAAAATTATGTATTTGGAATTTTGCACAGAGGCAGAATTCCAGATCCAAATTATATGCCATTTTTGACCTACAAAACGTCACTTTTAGGTAAAGTTTCCTTCTACAATCTCGTTCCCCTATGTTGTTAGTTTTTGAAATAGTAAAAATCATTTCAATATCATCTGTGGAACTTAAGATATTAACATTTAACTGAATACTATTCCTACAGATAGTGCTGTGAATAGGACCAGAATCAAGCTAAAATATGACAGGCTTAAGGATAGAATTAAACTTTACTTTCTTCATAATAATTATATATTTAGAAGTCTATTTTTCATAGAATTTAACCTCATAGGATTCTGTTCACTAGACAAGGATATATATTATATTTTCTACAATCTATTCTAGAACCAAAATCAATAGCTCTATTCAATTTTCAATTAAATATTTGGATGACTTATATGCATAATTAGCTTTAGGTTTGTTCTACAATTTTGTAGACATATTTCTTATGTAACCTTAGAAATTAGAATGGTCTCAATTAGAGTTTTCTAACTCAAACTATGCTAAAATTATAGCCATTAGTTCATAAAGCTTTCATGTCTTTTTTTAAGACTTCTTTAAATTATTTTACTATTCAATTATTAATACTATCTTACATTTAAATCATGTTTCAACTCTAATTATTCACATATAAGTATTAGAATCCCAGTCCCATACCTTGGTTGAATTTTCCTTTAATCTTCAATCTTTTCCAACTCCTTTCCCTTTGTTATTTCTACCTTCTCCTTCTTCTTCTACACATAAATTCATTCTTTAAACATTTATTTCCAGCATTTCCTTCCAATCAACCACTCAACAAAACAAGAAGAAGGAGAAGATGATGAAAACTAAATTTTAAAGCCAATACCTTAATGATTGACATCACTTTGTTCTTGAATAACCAACATGCAATAGATTTTCTTCGAGAATTCTTAAAGATATTAAGGAGTTAAGTAATAAGTGAAAGAAATTCTGAAATTTCTCTTGCCAAATACCATCCCTCTCTCTATCCATTCTTATATCTCTCTTTCTCTTTCAACTAAATTTCATCTTTTATAATAGTAGAAAAAATTCCCTTGTTGGCCCTTTATAAATTTGCATGTTACACATAATATCCTCTAGATTTTGCGTGTTATACATTGACCACTCTCCTTTATAATTATCTTAAATCAATCCCTCATTTCTTCCCTTTATTTATAATTAACCCTCCAATTGCCATATTAACAAATTGACTCCTAAATTAAAACTTCATGCTTCAATTACACCCTTGAGTATTATTAAACCAAATTAATTTAATTTTTTTCTTTTTTTCATACAATTAATATAATAAAATAAAATTATCACTAGTCTTATACCTTATGTATGATATATACATTTTTTATTTATTCTTAATCACATACAACCCTATAAAATCATGCATTTTCGACTAGGGTCATGTTAGGAGACTTATATGTCAAATAAAACATAGATACTTTAAGCATGATATTACACATACAGTTTCATTAAAATAACCCTATAGAAAATATGTTTATGGCATTTTAGCATAACAAACAGTTTTATTTAGTTCTTATATTCCAACACCTATTGTCAATCACTTGCTGCCTTAAAAGTATCCATATGATACTTAAAAACATTTAATCAAGTTAACTTTCCTATTTCCTATAATTTACATTAGTTTATCAAGTGGAACTTACATGCATGTATATTAATATCAAACTAAATTCTAGGAAATTTCATTATCTAATTCATAAAATTCTAAGTTAAATAACTTTATCCATAAGCATATATTCTGACTAACAATTTTCATGTTATATACATAAGTGCATAAATATCCTATACATCAAAAGTATGTATTAACAAACTTAAATTTTATTATCATTACTATGCCATGCCTTTACTTCCTTGGGTATAAAACCAATATTCTAATGTATTGAAATATTAATTTATTACTATCTCTAGCATCAGATTAATTTGTGTACAAAATCTATGAATTCATAATTCAATTGTGATTACATGTAAGTAGTCACACATGCTACCATCAGTGCAAAGTAAGAAATGCACAGCTATACATATTAGCCAATATAACTATTAAAAAACATTACAATAAACAAATTTATATACATTTAGCTTGTAATCCTATGTGTTGAAAACACGTTGAAATTACATCAATGATTTCATAACTTTAATATGAAATGAATCACACATGTCATTAAGAATATTAAGCAAGTAACATGTGACTATAGAGATTAAGCATTTAGCAACAGGCACAATGAAAATATCAATGATGCATAAGCTCACAATGCTTGTACTTATAGTCCTAATGTATATGTGTGCGACTAAATAATATATTTTCATATTAAAAATACAACCTTTTTTGTATCTTATTTTCTTTATATAAAATAGTAATTCATATAAAGATAATATGAAGATTCAAATGAAGGACTGTTATCTATCTTTATCTTTTAGTTTTACATGATCCTTTTCTATACTTTGAATTAAGCCTATAGTTTTCTATAGAAGCATATAATGTGTTAAACTGTAATGGTAACACCTAAAGGTACAAAAAGATACTCGAAGGTAATAAACAGTAGTCCCTTATGGTAACAAATAGTATTCCCTTTTAGGAATAAAATAGTATGGTAAATCAATTAAGTAGACCCAAATGACTTTGGCTACAATACAAACGGAGTTATTTATGATCCAAATAGGACAATTCAATATTTTAGACCTAAATGGGGTCACGACTATGCTATAGCAGCTACAAAATTACCCTTATAGGTATGCCTACCTATCCACATCCTAGAATTAATGCAAGCAGTTAAAACCTTTAATTTTATCTTTATTTATAATACTATTTTCTTATCATATATATATATATATATATGTAAGTATACTCATGTATAACCAAGAGCAGGATATTATATATATATATATATATATCCTTTGTAACTTTTCACTTAAGCATATTTCTTTACATCCAAATAGTTAGCATGGCCAGCACATTAAACTAATATAATATACCTAAGTATGGGTAATCTCTTATACATACCCCACACATTTCAAAGTTGATACCCAAATAAGTATGATCATGCTATATTTTTATTTATGCATACTTATACATCCTAGTAATCTCATTACATCTTTTGTAAATATGAGGTTGACATTTCATATAAGACTATGCTAGTAAATTCATGAAATCATTATTAATCATGCATATTTATAAGTATATAATCCTTTTTCATATAAATACTTTCACATTATATTATCTTAGTCATGTTAAATACACGAAGGTGTAGGTATTCAAGCATTCATAAAAATTTTCATATTGACAATCAACGGTTATTTAAACATGTTATTTTTGATTTCATAATACATTATAGAGTTAGCATCCTTTTTTGAATTTATAAAGTATGGCATAATCAATTCTCATCATTAAATCACTTTAACATCAATCACTTACATTATTCCCATAAAAATCCATTTGGCATATTCCAATGACTAAATTCACACTAGTTTAAGTGTACAAAAAAACATTTTTAGGAAAATTGATCTTCCACAAACTTGTTCTACTAGGTTTCTAGTTTTTGGTACATAAAAAATTATCAAATTATCATTTTTATATCACAAGATAATTAAGAAACACTAAAAGTTATTTCCACAACAAGGCAGCAAGTATATCCAATTTCAAGCCAATATATGACTAACTTAGAGATTGAACTAAAAGTCAATTTCTATATATGAAAATTACATATGAAAGTTTATTTTATAACCTAACTAGAATTATTCAATTTAATATTATAAAGCTCATGTTATAATCAAAATACTCTTGTTAGGTCCTGTAAACTCAATGACATATTTTGTCAACAAGGATAGCCAAGTTTTATCACTATTTTAAAAATTTGTGAAATAAAATAAGTACAGAATTAAACTAACATTTCTTCATCAAAGTTGTGCTATTATGTGTCTAGTTTACCTAAAATTTTCCCTCATAGTATTTTAACCTCCCTACCATGTATTATGTCTAAAATACTATAACATATTCATTACAAGTAGGCAACAAATAACAATACTAAAACCATTTTTTTGAAACAAATTGGAAAATTTATAGTAGAAAATAGGTACATAATTAAACCAACATTCATTCATCAAAATTGTACTCCTACACATTTAGTTTGTTATTAATTTTTTCCTATATGAATGAGACTTCTCTACCATACTAGCTACAACTAGACAGCAGTTTATTTTGAAATTCAAGTTAAAATTAAGACTACTCAGAGATAGAATCAATGATGCGGAACCCCAAGGTTAAAGAACCCGAAACCCCTTAAACATACGCTTTGATTTCAAAAGACAAAGAAGACAAACACCCTCCCTATTGAACCCCCAAACAACTCGTGAATGGAAACGCAAATAATTGGGATAATAAGAATAAGGAAACGCCACAATCAAAATGATTGATAAGTAATCCTAATTCTTGATGCAATAGAAAAGAAAGCAAGCAATCTCACAATCTCTCTAAAGAATTTCGGCTAAAGCCAAGAGAAAACTCTCAAAAGTTTATAATTTGATTCAATGATTATTCCCTTTACAAGTTATAATAACCTATTTATAGCCTCCAAACCCTAAAGGAATGGGTATAAATAAGTCCAATAGGTTTAAAACACTAAATTTAACCTAAAATAAGCTAAAACAACTACTTAAAACCCTACTAAGGTAAAGTGACGAATTTGAAGCCCAAAATAAAAGACTAACTAATAACCCAAATAGCTAAATAATCCCTTTAAAAGAAAGCCCACATGCCTAAGCCCACATTTAGAACTTAAATGAGTCATGTGACTTTTTAAATGAGGCACATGACTTGTACAATTAAAGCCCAAAGTTGTATAAGCCCAAAATTGATAGTAAAGCACCAAATCTGCCTCCTATAAATTGGAGCACGCCCCAATAACATTTGGATCTTATATTTATGTGTTTGAACTCCATTTAGACCCATTTGAAAGTCATAAGGTTGCCCCTCTTCAATGGCATAGGATAGCCCTCTTGGATCCGTATCATTCCCTCCCTCTTTAGAAAAGATTCATCCTCGAATCTTCGTCTTGCAATAGTTGGGAATTGGCACTTGAGGAATACATTCATCTTCATAAATGATCTTCGGTATTGGTGGAAATAATATGAATGCTTCTTCATTGAGGAACTTATCATGATCCTGCAAGTTATAAACAAAATGACTATGCAAAACATGGTTAGTATTTAATATAATGATATGATTTTGACTTTCTTCACTTCCCATGTGCACCTCATCCTCCTTATGCGGTAGAGGAGAAATTGTAACATGCAGATCTTCCATCTCCACTAAACCAGCTTCTTCATTCTCACTCAAACAATCAATGACATCTTCACTTTCAAATATTTTTGCATTATGTACAACATCATTATCTTCTTCTACCTCTAAAACAACCTCATTTACCTTTTTAACCACGTTCTCCACATCTTCAACTTCACACAAAACCTCTTTTTCCTCATCAAGCTCATCAACAACATCCTCTTCATGGTCTTGAGTAACCTCACTATCAAAGCCTATATCTATATCACCCTTTTTCAGGTTCACAAATTATTTCCTCTAGGATAACTTTCTCCTTCTTTCTCTTCGCTTTGCTCTCATCCATTCTAATTCGTGGTTCGAAATATTGTCTAACCAACCATTCAAAATTATTAAGGTCTTGCCTTAACAAATTTATATCTTCCTTAAACGCATTCCTTTCATCTTGATGTAAATGTCGTTTGGACTTGTGATTAGACATCCTCACATTCACTCGTGTTTCACTCAAAATTTGGCTTTTATCCTCTTAATGTCCTCTCACTCTCTTGCCTTTTTCCTCTCAAGCTTGCAACTTCAAAATTGCACTTCAGAATTTAAATCACAAATTAAAAAACTTGAGCACGTTTAAGAAATCAAGAAAATAATAACTAACAACAAAAAGATAGCTCAAAACTAGAAAAGAAGACTCTAGACACAATGGAGGTGATACACGGACAAGAGTGGTGTACCACTTGATGATAAGTAAATTAGAGTATTGGACGAGCAAAGATACTCTAACAATGTAAATGGAACAAAAACTAGCTTAAAACAAAGAAATAAGCAACAAAAATCAAGGAAAATGACAATATGGATAAAATGAATGAATTTGATTCACTACAAAGTAAACCAAATATAGAACCTAAATATACTACCCAACAAGAAGGAAAATCAACAAGATACCAATTAAAACTATAAAACATGCAAAACAAATCAATTTACAGCCAATTTATTCACTATGCCGAACGATGTAACAAGCTTGATTAGTGTGTCAAGTTGTGTGCAAAATGGTGGCAAAGTGATGGCAAAAAGATGGCAAAGTAATGGCAAAATGATGGCAAAAGTTTCCAAAAATGATAACATAAATGGTGGAAAAAGTTTCCAAAAATGGTTGCACAAATGATGGAAAAGTTACCAAAAATGATTGCACAAATGGTGGAAATAATTGCAAAGTAAATCCTTGGTTAAGTAGGACTAGGATTGTAATTCCAAATCAGATATGGACTAGGATTTTTTTGAAAGCCTAAACCCAAAGCAATAAGAATTGTATTTCCTACCCTTTAAAGGATTCCCAAAGGAGTTTGGAAAAAAGTGTATATGCTGCTCCTCCCAATCCTAAAGCAAAAATGATTAGTTTTCCCACTTATGAAAGGATTAGGATTTTCTATATAAACTATCCTTGCTCAATTGCTTTTTAATTTTTTTCTTCTTCTATTTTTCTTCTCTTTCACGTTTTTCTCTCTTCTTTCTTTTTTTTTTTTTGATGAATAGATCCAGAACAGTGCGATGAACAGTGCCGTAAACAGTGCGATGTACAGTGCCGTGAACAGTACCACGATTTTTTTTTTTTAATTCAACACACCAATTTAAAGGCTACTACTACTGGAATTTTTTTTTTGTTTTTTTTATGACAAAGATTCAAAGTTCAAGTTTGGTTTCTAAGGCTTTTTAATGAATCAAAACACAAGGTAAGGGAAAAAAGGCTAAATTTAACACACAAAAAGCACACAAATCAAAACTTATCACTACCTAATTCGGCATAAACATAAAGAAATCAAAGAAAAGAAAACACAAACCTAACACTAAGATAAATAGGAATTTACCTTACTTTTGGCTCTGATACCAAATGATGCGGAACCCCAAGGTTAAAGAACCCGAAACCCCTTAAACATACGCTTTGATTTCAAAAGACAAAGAAGACAAACACCCTCCCTATTGAACCCCCAAACAACTCGTGAATGGAAATGCAAATAATTGGGATAATAAGAATAAGGAAACGCCACAATCAAAATGATTGATAAGTAATCCTAATTCTTGATGCAATAGAAAAGAAAGCAAGCAATCTCACAATCTCTCTAAAGAATTTCGGCTAAAGCCAAGAGAAAACTCTCAAAAGTTTATAATTTGATTCAATGATTATTCCCTTTACAAGTTATAATAACCTATTTATAGCCTCCAAACCCTAAAGGAATGGGTATAAATAAGTCCAATAGGTTTAAAACACTAAATTTAACCTAAAATAAGCTAAAACAACTACTTAAAACCCTACTAAGGTAAAGTGACGAATTTGAAGCCCAAAATAAAAGACTAACTAATAACCCAAATAGCTAAATAATCCCTTTAAAAGAAAGCCCACATGCCTAAGCCCACATTTAGAACTTAAATGAGTCATGTGACTTTTTAAATGAGGCACATGACTTGTACAATTAAAGCCCAAAGTTGTATAAGCCCAAAATTGATAGTAAAGCACCAAATCTGCCTCCTATAAATTGGAGCACGCCCCAATAACATTTGGATCTTATATTTATGTGTTTGAACTCCATTTAGACCCATTTGAAAGTCATAAGGTTGCCCCTCTTCAATGGCATAGGATAGCCCTCTTGGATCCGTATCAATCAACCTTAGGTTTCTTCTACAAAAGTATAGGTATATGTCTTTTGTATAATTACCAACTAGTATTAACTAAATTAGAGTTATGCAACTTGAGATATACTCAAAACATAAAAGCTAATTCTTAATAAATAAAAAATAGATTTTTACTTCTTTAATCACCATCAATAAATGACTTGCAATGTATAAATCTTTAAATCTCAACCTTAAAACTATATTACCAACTCAAAATAAAACCATTATAAATTTTAACTCATAATTCAATGGATGAAAATCACATGCAAAATAAATAAAAATCCCTAAACTTTTATGCAACATTAAGTCGTCATCAAAACCTTTTTTTTCTTGCCTTCATCTTCTTCCTCTTTACTTGCCATGGAAATCCTTGTAGATCCCTCATCACAAACCTCACATGCTCACTTCCAGCAGCTCAAGTATTTTCCAAATATAAATAGGAAAAATTCATGAAGAGATTAGAAGAGAGAAATTGATAACTTTCTTGAGAGAGAGAAGAGAGATATGTGAAGGATTAAACTTATTTGAAAGAGAGAGTTGATTTCTTCCTCTTTTTCCTTGCCAATTTCTTCCCCTTCTCCTCAAAAACCAACATAAACCTTTCTCTCTCCTTCATACAACCCCTATAACTTGAGTGGAAAAGGGAAATTTCCTTTTTACTCCCCCATCTTATTACATGTAAAAAACTATCTCTTATTTATTTTGTCTTTCAATTTTAACCCAAATCTCACTTTCTTTCTTTTAATTACAGCTTAATCATACTTTCTTTTATTATAATTAACCCATTAAATCTTACTTATGACTTAATTAACCACCTAACTAAATTTTATTCCATTTACTTATGTCTCAATTGTCTCAATTAACTATTTTACCCTTTATAACTTATAACATTTTATTCTCAATGTTTGAACTTATAATTCCTCTTTAAAATAAACTTAATTAGTACTTAATATCATATTAAATCCCCTAAATCTACCTATGGTCAATGTTAGGTCTTACAACATGCGATTTTTGGCTTAAATAAGTTTTTTTTTCTTAGGCATATTATATCTTCAGAAGGTATTAGAGTGTATTCAAGTAAGATTGAATCCATTATTAATTAAAAGATGCCCTAAAATATAACATAAGCAAGAAGTTTTTTAGGCCTAGCAGGTTTTTATCCTCGCTTTGCAATAGGATTTTCAATCATTACTTCTTCACTTACTAAGCTGCTTCAAAAGCTTAACAAGATGTACCAAGATTTGGAATAGTTTTACTGGTGGCTTGAAATTAAGTGGGATGTAATGGAATATGTTTCTAAGTGTTTGACTTGCCAACAGGTGAAAGTTGAGTACCAACTTCCCTCATTGTTGTTGAATCACATCTTAGTTCCACAATGGAAATGGGATAATATCCCCATGGATTTTATTATAGATATTCCTCTCACACAAAGGAAGCATGATGCAGTGTGGCTGATTATTGATAGATTTACGAAAATAGCTCACTTCATACCAGATCAACCGAATTATTCGATGCATAAGTTGGCAGAATTGTATGTAAATGAAATTATTCAATTGCATGGAATACAATTATTT
The DNA here is from genome assembly GCA_037975025.1 of Excoecaria agallocha. Lineage (NCBI taxonomy): Eukaryota > Viridiplantae > Streptophyta > Magnoliopsida > Malpighiales > Euphorbiaceae > Excoecaria > Excoecaria agallocha. The sequence goes on from CM075806.1 coordinate 33,633,553, forward strand.
GTAATTTCTAATGAAGATCCAAGGTTCACATTTGGATTCTAGAAAAGTTTATAGCAAGCTTTGGGTACATAACTTCACCTCAGTATAGTATTTCACCCATAAATGGATAGGTAATCTGAAAGGGTTATACGAGCACTAAAAGATATAAGAAAAGGATGTGCTTTAGTTTTTTTAGAAAGTGCGGACACATATCTTCCTTTAATAGAATTTGCGTACAATAACAATAACCAAACCAATATTAGTATGGCACCTTATGAAGCCTTATATGGTTGAAAGTGTAGAACTCCAAACTGTTTGACCAAATTAGTTGAAAATACGATGATTGGTCCTAATATTATCAAAGATACTTAAGAAAAGGTGAAGATTGTTAAATAGAGATTAAAAGTAGCTGTGACAGATAAAAATCATATGCAAAATGAAAGATGAAGGACATTAAATATAAGTTTGATGACAAAGTTTTCTTAATGTTGCAACCTTGGAGAAAGGTGTTACGATTTAGAAACAATGGAAAGCTTAGTCTAAGATTCATTGGTCCATATGAAGTCCTGGAATGTGTTGGACTAGTGGCTAATAGGTTGGTACATCCTACAAAGTTGTCCAAATTGCATGATTCCATTCATGTTTCAATACTCAAAAAGTATCGATTGGATGAATCTAACATATTGCCCATACAGAAGATAAAGGTTCAATCTAATTACTCATATGATGAAGAGCCAAAGGAGATGTTAGCTAGGGAAATCACATAATTAAAGAATAAATACATTCCCTTAGTCAAAGTACTATGGCAACAATATGGCATGGAAAAAGCAACTTAAGAACTTGAGTCAGTTATGAAGGCACATTATCCACAGCTATTTAAGTCAGGTATGAATTTTGAGGAAGAAATTATTTTAAGGGGGAGAAAAATGTGAGGCCCTTACATATTCCCTAAGAGTATATGCACATGTTTAAGTTGTATTAAAGTTAAAACTTGCATGGTTAATTCATAAATTGTTGGATGGGACTTAGAAGGAATTATTTCAAAAGATAAGAGCATTATGGTAATTTCATTTTAAGGTATGCACATGTATGAATAGAGAGGAATGATGTAGAGATTAAATTGAAATAGCTAAGACCTACAAGTGGACCAATAGGATGAGGCCACCTTGCCCACTCAAAAAGTTGCATGTGAATGAATGAAAAGCTAAGAAATTAAGGGGGAAATGATGGCCAACCACCTTAGGGTCTAAATACAATAAATCTTCCTAAAATTTTTAGTAATTTCCACCACCACAAACACTATAATTTTAGCAACATATTTTAAGAGAAATGAGCATTTTTGGTCTACACATTCTTAAGGTAATAATTCTCTCTCTCTCACTTCTCTCTTATTCCATATGTTAAGGATTGAAATTGATGGAGTAAATAAATATTTATAGATGTGATTTACTATATGTAGAAGGATAATCCAACAAAAAGAAAGAAAAGGGGACTAAGAGGAGTTGAAGAGTGCTTTTGGCTACATCAAGGAGGTATGGGAACTTTCAATCTTCTTACATGTTCCTGCTTATATAAAATGACTAGATATGTTATATTAGATATGTTAATGAGGTGGAAACATGGTTGTGATGCTTATTTGTGTATAGGAGATGAAATATAGGAAGTATTTTTGAGATAAGAGAATTTTGCCCTAGGGTTCACTTTGACCTAACAGGATTTTTTTAAGTTGAGTTGTAGAGCTCTAGATTGTGTAATTCAAACTGAAGCATAAACTAGACTCATATACCTAAGTTTCTTATGTGAAGGTTGAAATCTAATTTTTCCTTTAAGATTATCAAAAACTAGCTTGAAATGTATTAATGTCTGATGCCCCATCATTAGAAGTAGCCTGCACTATTTTATGAATATCTCAACATTTAGAAGCTTAAATGATTTTTAATGATTTGAAAACTAAAGACATAGGTGAACAATTGTCTAGAAGGCCACTTTGCCTAGAGATTAGGCTTATTATGTCAAAAACCCATCACAAGATAAGGCAAAAAGGCTGCCTATTGAGGAACTAAAGCCCTAAATCAGCTTCCTTGAATCAACCAATTGATCTGGCTGAACCAAAATGTTCTAAACCTGATAGAAGCAATTAACCCATTTGGTACAAACTTTGTCCTAGCTAGGTCACTCCTCATTTTCGACAGAAGCAATTAACCCATTTGGTACAAACTTTATCCTAGCTAGGTCACTCCTCATTTTCGACAGAAGCAATTAAACCCTGGAATATTATCGAAACTTACTCAAACTTCTTTGAACACTTTTAGAGCACTTTAAACATAAAAATAGGGGTATAATGTGTATAAAGTGCATGACACGTGATGGAATATTGAGATTTAATTATAAAATGAACCTAAGCACAAAAAAATATATGCACATGAGTTAGTATATGCCATTACTTTGTCCACATACCAACCTTATGTATGCATACCGATGTAACTAGAATTTTAGAATACAAATGAGGGCACATGCTTACACGAACACACAAACACATATAAACACACACACACACACACACACACACACACACACACATATATATATATGAATATGTATAATTGAAGATGTTCCAATAAAATGATGCATATACATGCTAATGTTTATATTCATAAAAATACACATTAATGATTAATTCTATACTATTATGATTACTTATGGATGCTTATATGTACATAGAGGTACTATGAGATCAATTGAACATGATCAAAAGGGACAATGTGAAAAAATGATTTGATGCTTGCATTTAAAGCTTGGTTATGGATAGATAGGCATACCTTTAGGGGTATTTGCAGCTGCTATAGTTTGGCCCCATTTGGGTATATAGATTGTCCTTATTTGGGACTATAGTCTCATATCCATTTGGGTCTACATGTTTGATGCCATCAAGTATCCATAAGATTAAATACCAACGAGTATTCAAATGATTGATAACTTTGGGTATCCACTGCAACCATCATCCACACCCACAAAACTTAAGTAGGTAATCACATGAAATGATAAATAGATAAATTGTAAGCTAATTAATGATGTATTATATGATTGAACTTATAATACAATTTTTTGATGGCATTGTTCTTTCCTTTAATTGATGAAATTGCCTTTCTAATTAATGTAAATGTATCATTATAATAATAATAATTATTTTATTATTATTATTATTATAATTATTATTATTATTATTATTATTATTATTATTATTATTATTATTATTATTATTATTCTTGTTGTTGTTGTTGTTGTTGTTGTTGTTGTTCTTGTTCTTGTTCTTGTTCTTGTTGATGATGATGATATTATTATATCTTATTTATACTTATGCGCTTAAAAATTACCACTATGAGTGGTTTTTCAATATAAATTATTCCCCACTAAACTTTATATGATGCAAAAATCCTTAAGGCTAATTAGATTCAAACCCCAAATCAATTAATGACATGGAACCTAAGAAATGAATAAATGCTGAAACCCTTAAAATACACAATATGGCATGAACATGAACAAAAACAAATCCTAATGAACTTTCAACCTTAATTCCAAAGGAAATTAAAACCTAAAGTAGAAATAAAGAAGAATAGAACTAAACAAGTAAAACTTTAATAATCTAATTCTTAACAACAAGAACATAATTCGCCATAAAGTAAATACCTAGATAAGAATTAAAGTTCTTGATGCAATGGAAGAAAACAAGCCATCTTCCTACAAAATAATTTCGGCCAAGCCAAAGAGAATGCACTCAAATTAATTAATCCTACCAAATCTTCTCCTTACAATGTTTATCATGAGGTATTTATAGCCCCATAAAAGAAATAAGTGCTAAATAATTAAAAGTCCTTTTATCATGGGCCAGTGAAATGAACTAAAGCCCAAAAATAAATAACTTTTGTGACACCCTAACTCTAAATTCTAACTATATTACGGTGCCTTACATTCCTTGTCATATTATGTCATGTAATTATGCCTTTAAAAAAACATTATTCACACTAGCGATTCATTAAGCTAAACAACATGTATATAAATTAGGTGTTACCATAACCATGATAATACTAGGTTCTACTATAACACCCTTAACGAACTCACAAAGCCAACTAACATATATAGGGTACATGCATAACTTATAAGGCTAACCTGGAATTTAATACGTAGAAATCGTCTTTATGGCAATCACATACTAATCACCCACAATCTAGAAATCATATACAAACAAAGGAAATTAAGGAAATTTTTATAGTCCTCCATAATTTACAACTCCTAAAATAAATTATGGAAAAATATAAGACCAGATAAAAGGGGATTATCCATAAAATATCCTACATCATAAATCTGGATCGACTCTTATTGGCCTCCTGATGCAGAACTAGGTCCCTAAGCGACCTTTAACCAAACATACACGAATCTAAAACAACCCGTTCTAAGCTATAAATCTTAGTGGGGAATTCATAAATTAACATGGATGACTAGTTACAACAGTCATCGATAAACATCTTCACATAAGTATTGCAATAGGGATAACAACATAATCATGTAATGATTTCATTCCATAAAAACAATTTATTTCCAAAAGGAAATGAAGGTGAAACATTATAATAAGTCATTCATCATGCTTACATTATATAAGTGAAGCAATCAATACATGTATTTCTTTATTTCGAGCACATTTTTTTATCTTTAATAGCCTGCCTAACTGCTAGTTCAAAGGGTGGATAACGGGAGCTATGGATACCAATTGGTATCAATGATGGATACCCAAAGGTATCAAAAAGTGGATATTTGAAGATATCAATCGATGGACCCAAAGGGTCGAGCTATGGTTCCATTAAAGGAACAAACAATGGCCCTAAACGAGGTCAACTATGGTTGCTACAATGGTATCCCTCTAGGCATGCCTATCTGATCCATAACTAAACTAAAACCTGCAGGCTTAACCATTTTTAAAAACATTATTGATTCAACATGTTCCTCTTTATGTAGTACAACATTTGCTTAAGCCATAATTCATATAAGAATGCACATTTCATATTATTATAATGGCATCAACATTGGTTATCTCAACTCATGTACAGAGTATTTAAACTTGTTTCAGAAAAAATATTATTGTACTTCACATAGTCACATATATGTATAAATTCAATGCAATTACAACATTAATACAATTACAGTCATAAAACTTAATCAAATGGTAATTAACACTTACTTGATAAACTTGCCATTATCAGTTTACCTTGATAGTTTAAGGCTTGACTGTTTAAGACATGGCATAGAACAGTCACATTTTAATTTTGGGGAAATACTCATTAAATGTGTTAATTAGGTTGAATTAGGGGTTATTTGTTTTTATAATGAGTGTTGGCTTGGTCATAAATGAATGTGTAAGTAATTTGCTAGATAATTAAGGGTGAGTGTATAAGGTGTTAAGGTGAAGAGCAGTGGAGTGTCAGTAATTGGTCGTGCATCACATATAAAGAGACAATACTTGGCCATGTATCACAAGGTAGAAAACATCACATGGCCATGCATCACCTAGCATATAAAGACACTAGGTCATGCATCATATACAGTGAGACAATATTTAGCCATACATTATAAGGCAAAAAGCCTTGTATGGCCCCACATCCCAAGGCATAAAGCCTTGCATGGCCATGCATCACAAGGCAAAGAACATCACTTGGTCATCCATCACCTAGCATAAAAAAACACTTGGTTGTGCATCACATACAGTGAGACAATACTTGGCCATACATCACAAGGCAAAAAGCCTTGCATGGCCGTGCATCACAAGGCATAAAGTCTTACATGGTTGTGCATCACAAGGCATAAAGTCTTACATAGTTGTGCATCACAAGGCATAAAGCTTTCCATAGCCATGCATCACAAGGAAAAAAGCCTTGCATGGCCATGCATCACAAGACATAAAGCCTTACATGGTCATGCATCACAAGGCAAAAAGCCTTGCATGGCCGTGTATCATAAGGTATAAAGCCTTGCATGGCCGTGCACTAAAAGAACAGATCCGATTATGCAGATCAATTCATAGTGATGCTCAATGAGCTAATAAACCTCTCTCTACACTCATCTTAAACTTCATCATCACTCAACTAGCTTAACCCTAAACTAAGGGTTTCACAGGTTTAAAGAATCTTACTCTTAGAGAACCATAATTTATATCAATCCATCTACAGATAACTTCATACACAGTGCAAGCCAAATAGTATTCCCATAGCTAAACACCGAGACTTCTTCACTCCTTTAAGATCCCTTTGCCCTTATCTTTGCTTGTCTCTACTACTACAAACAACATAAAAACGCTAAATTTCCTTATTGCTTTCATGAAACTTTCATTAATAGAAAAGAGATAGAAGGGAGAGATTTCTCTTACCAAAACCTAATTCCAGATTCACACATACAAAGTGAGAGAGAGAGATGGATTTCCTTTGAATAGATTATGATATTTATCACTATGGACACATGAGGAAGCCTCTAGAAGATCCCTAAATTACCATTTAGCCCCTTTCTCAATTTCTCTCTCAAAAACTAACCCATATAATCTTTTAATTTATGCTTTGGCCCCAAATCAATCTTAAATCATAATTTTACCCCCAACATTAAATTTTTTTTACAATCAATTAACCCTTTATTCATTAATTTCACTGAAATTACCATATTACCCTTCATGAAACTTTAACCCAATGTGGCTATAACCATACAAAACGATAATTTAGCACATAATATCAATTAATTAAACATAATTCCTACCAAGGTCAAGATTGGGCCCTCACAATTCTCCCTCCTTAAGAGAATTTCATCCTTAAAATTCATACCTGATTTATATAGTTGAGGATATCGGGCCATCATCAATACCTCGATTCATAAGTTACTTCTTGAAAGTTATGATGTTTCCAAAGTACCTTGACAAGAGGAACTTGTTTATTCCTTAACAGCCTGATTTCCCTAGCCAAAATCTCTTTAGGTTCTTCATTATAAGTAAAATCTATCTGAACTTGAATGTCTTGTACTTGTAATACATGTGATTCATCTAAACGATACCTTAAAAGCATAGAAACATGAAATACATCATGCATCTTTGATAATTCCGTAGGAAATGCTAATCTATATGCCACTGGTCCAACCTTTTGTAGAATTTCATAGGGACCAATGAATCTTTGACTCAATTTACCTTTCTTTCCAAACCTCAAAACTTTCCCTCAGGGTGACACTTTCAGAAATACCTTATCTCCAACTTGATATTCGACATCCTTTTTTTTCAAATCTACATAAGACATTTGCCTATCACTTGCTTCTTTCAATCTCTACTTAATAACTTGAACCCTTTCTTTGGTGTCTTTAACTAGGTCTGGCCTAATTATCTTGCATTCAGTTAACTCAGTCTAACATAGCGGGGTTCTGCAACTTCGACCATATAAGGCTTTGTATGAAGCCATACCAAGACTAGTCTGATAACTGTTATTATATGCAAATTTCATCAAGGCTAAATATTTTTTCCAACTTTCAAAAAAATTCAAAACACAACCCCTTAGCATATCTTCTAAAACTTTTATAACCCTTTCTGATCGTCCATCCATCTAAGGACGAAAAGCCATATTGAACTTTAACTGTGTTCCTAAGGACTTCTATAAACTCTGCTAGAATCTAAAGGTGAATCTAGGATCTTAATCTGAGGTTATAGATACCGAAATCCCATGAAGTCGAACTATCTCATTTACATATAATTTTGCCAATTGATCCATGGAATAATCCATTTTAACTGGTAAGAAATGAGCCGACTTTGTTAACTTATCAACAATTACCCAAACTGCATTATGTTTTCTCCATGTAAAGGGCAATTCGGTCACAAAATCCATAGTAATATCTTCCCATTTCCACTTAGGCATTGGAATAGGATTTAATAATCCTGAAGGAAGTTGATGCTCGACTCTCACTTGCTAACAAGTTAAGCACTTAGAGACATAATCGACCACATCCTTCTTCATACCTAGCCATCAATAACATTGCTTAAGATCCTGGTACATCTTATTACCCCCAAGGTGCATAGTAAATACTATGTTGTGAGCTTCATTCAACAAGGTTCTTTTTAATTCTCTATCATCTGAAACATATAATCTATCCTTGAAGTACAAACTTCCATTTTCTTTGATTAAGTACTCAAGTTGATCCTCTTCATGCATAGATTGCATAATTTGCTGTAACTTCTTATCATTTTTCTGTGCATCCATCACATCTTGCCTTACACAAATTAGCCCTAAATTAGGCAACAAAAGCACCATCTGAAGCAAATCTCCATTTACCCCATTGTAACACCATAGTCACCATCATCTTTATGCTTAAAGCATTAGCTACCACAATAGCCTTACCCAAATGGTAGCCTACTATACAATCATAGTCTTTAAATAGTTCAAGCCATCTCCATTGTCTCAAGTTGAGTTCCTTTTGAGTATGCAAATATTTAAGGCTTTTATAATCTGTGTAAATTCTACATCTTTCACCATATAAGTAGTGCCACCAAATCTTTAAGGTGAAAACTACCACTGCCAACTCTAATTCATGTATTGGATAATTTTGTTCATGTGGTTTAAGTTGTCGAGATGCATAAGCCACCACTCTACTTTCTTGCATTAAAACACAACCCAAACCAACTCTAGAGACATCCCTATACATGGCAAACTCTTTTTTTGAGATTGGTTGAGTCATGACTAGAGCTTTTATTAGCATACTCTTTATCTGATCAAAACTTGTCTCACATTGGATAGTCCACTCAAATTTAAAATTCTTCCTCAATAGCTTAGTAAGTGGAGAAGTAATAACTGAAAACCCTTTTACAAAGCAATGATAGTAACCTGCCAAACCCAATAAACTTCTCACCTCAAGTACACTTTGAGGTGGTCTCCAATTGATAATGGCCTCAATTTTTACTGGCTCAACTCTAATGCCTTCAGAAAATACTACATGGCCAAGAAAAGAAATTTCTATCAGCCATAACTCACACTTACTCAATTTAGCAAACAATTGATTCTCCCTTAAGGTATGTAGTATAATTCTTAAATGCTCACCATGCTCTTTCTCATTCCTGAAATAGACCAATATGTCATCAATAAATACCACCCCAAATTGGTCCAAATATGGTCTAAACACCTTGTTCAGCAAATCCATAAATGCAACTGGTGCATTCGTTAACCCGAATGGCATTACTAGATACTTATAATGCCCCTATCTAGTTCTAAATGACATCTTTAGAACATCTACATCCCTAACTTGGAGTTGCTAATACCCCAATCTTAAGTCGATCCTTGAAAATACTCCTGCCTCTTTCAACTGATCAAACAAATCCTCAATTCTAGGCACTGGATACTTATTTTTCACTATCACATTATTTAACTATGGATAATCAATGCACATCCTCATAGAACTATCCTTTTTCTTAACAAATAGGATTGATGCACCCCATGGCGATACACTAGGCCTAATAAAATCCTTGTCAAGTAGTTCTTGTAACTGTACCTTTAACTCTTTTAATTCTATTGGAGCCATCCTATAGGGGGCTCTTGAACTGGGTGTTGTGCTAGGTAAAACCTCAATAGATAATTCCACAGCCCTCTCACGTGTAAGACTGGGTAAGTCTTCATAAAACACATCAAAAAAGTCATTAACTACTGGTATGTCTTGAAGATTAACCGTGTCCCTATTCGAGTCAAGAACTAGGACCAAATATGCTTCACACCCTTTTTTAAAAAATCACTTAGCTTGTATGGTAGATATCATATTAGGCAAAGGTTGCATCGGAATACCTGTAAGTATTATTTCATTACCATCCTCATCACTATAAGTTACCTAAAATAACATTAAATTCTCGAAAAGGCAACTCAATAAGATCAGCTAAAAATTCTCTTTCAGGACAACTAGCAAACATTTTTTTCACACATAGACTGTGCCCCAATGGACTAGTTACACGATATCATATTCCAGTTAATGCACCTTAGATGAACCCTTACTAATTCACTCAATGGAAACATATGAATGAGTGGATCCAAGATCAATAAGTGCATGAATATCAGAATCATAAAGTGAGAAAATACCAACTATGACTTCAGGAGCATCTTGGTCCTCTCGCACTTTCATGGAATAAGCCAGACCTAAGACATTTGGTGTAGTAGGTCGATCAACCGACTCAGATATATTAAGAGATTGAGATCTATAATGACTAAAACCACCTAGCCCCCTACCTTTGCTTTCGGTTTTAGCAGCTGAAAACATATTTAAAGCTCCTCTGCTACCTTGCTGTGTAGAACCTTATACCCACTTTAAGGGGCAATTTGCTATATAATGGTCAGTAGCACCACAATTATAGCACCCTTCTGATTCTTTCCTACATGGGGCCTAATGTTCCTTAAACAATGTGGGAACTCAGGCAACTGAATCCCTCTCTACTTTGATGATGTATCTTTACTTGGCTTCGGCACTACTAAAGATTCTTATCTCTTCACTTTGCTAGCAGGGTTGTACATCTGCCATAGTACATGTATGATATGTTACATGTTCACAAGTTACAAGTTCTATGTTCATGTTCATGTTTGTGATCCTTCGAGGTCACCCCACATGTGGGACTTTAGGGTCCCTGTCCTGTGTATCTAGTCCAAGATTTCTATTTGAGTATTACTAGGGGCAATTCAAAGAATTAAGAAATACATGTATGTAAAAGTAACAAAATAGGAATTAGTTTCTGGCATGTATATGTAGATACAAAAAAATATAGTTATTATACAAGTACAGGATTATAGTATACAAAATTTATTTGTTAATTATTGAGACACAGTTATATGGTTATTAATTATGTTTTAAGGATGTTTATAGGTACTGAAAAAAATTTTACCGATTCATGTATGGTTTTGACATCTGATTACCGCATACATTGTATAGCGGATAAGGGTGTTACAGCTCGCTAGACATTATATGCTTTAAACCTCTTCTCGATGGACCATTCACCCCTTGTCCCACTCCCATTTCGCTCTCTTTCTCTTTTAGATGACTCGTGCTTCTCAACCTTCATAACAGCAATAACTAGTTGATGAAAGTTCACATTCTAAAGAGATGTAGGCCTTATCAATTTCTCTCTGATCTAGTGATTTAGTCCATCTTCAAATTGCCTACTCTTAAAGGTATTAGTCAATATCTCTTTGGGGACATATTTGCACAACCAACTGAATTCCTTCTCAAACTCTACCACAGACATAGCTCTCTATTTTAAAGTTAAAAACTATCTTAGATTCTCCTCTTTATAGGCCTCAGTAACATATTTCTTCTTAAATTCAATTTCAAAGAATCTCCAAGTAAGAGGATCCAGTAATTGAGGTTGTCCGAGTACTAGTTTTCGCCAATCATATGCTGGTCCTTGAAGTAAGGATACAACAAATGATACCTTATAATGAGCAGGATAGTGAATATCATCTAGAATATATTCCAGCTTTTCTAGACAGAATTCAGCTTCCTCTAATTGTTCTAATATGGTACCCAAAAATTGTCCCCACTATATTTTCTAACTTCCGATATAGGAGCCTTATGTGTTGTCATCCTTTATAGAATCTAAGCCATATCTTGAGAAATTTTTAATAATGCATCTCCAAGAATAGCAGCAGGGATCTCATTCTGATTAGATGATAAAGATCTAATATCAGAGGAACCTGTCATGGCTGGTAAATTACTTTCAACCAATTCCTCGATGGCATCTCTAAAATAATCCATCTTTGATCTATATGAAAACAAGGACTACTGCATTAGGCCAACAAGACACTATACTATACCAAAGATTTCTAGATCTCTATTGATAAGAAAAGGCTAAACCAAGATTCTCTAATACCATAAACTTACACCCTAACTCTAAATTCTAACCATATTACGGTGCCTTAAATTTATTGTCATATTATGTCATGTTATTATGCCTTTAAACAAACATTATTCACACTAGCAATTCATTAAGCTAAACAACATGTATATAAATTAGGTGTTACCATAATCATGATAATAATAGGTTACACTGTAACACCCTTAACGAGCACATAAAGCCTACTAACATATATAAGGTACATGCATAACTTGTAGGGCTAACCTAAAATTTTATGCAAAGAACTTATATTCATGGTAATCACATACTAATCACCCACAATCTAGAAATCATATGCAAAAAAAGGAAATTAAGGAAATTTTTACAGTCCTCCATATTTTACAATTCCTAAAATAAATCATGGCAAAATATAAGACTAGATAAAAAGGAATTATCTATAAAATATCCTACATCCAAAATCTAGACCGACTCTTGTTGGCCTCCTGATGCAGAACTAAGTCCCCGAGCAACCTTCAACTAAACCTATATGGATATAAAACAACTCATGCTAAGCTATAAAGCTTAGTGGGGAATTCATAAATTAACATGGACAACCACTTACAGCAATCATCGATAAACATCTTTACATAAGCATTGCAATAGGGATAACAACATAATCATGTCATGATTTTATTCTATAAAAACAATTTATAGCCAAAAGGAAATGAAGGTGAAATATTATAATAACTCATACATCATGTGTAAGGACCCAAAATAGGCCCTAGTAGAATTCAAGGGCAATTACATATTATTAAAGCCTAATTAAGCATTATTTGATGAATTATTAAGAGCTAAACTATTAATTGGGGCAAAAATATTATTAAGTTATCAATAATTATGTGATAAATATGTAAATTATATGGTATGAATTTTATAAGGTCATAATTAAATTATTATTGTTGGTTTAATAATATTCAAGGGTGTAATTGAAGTATAAAGTATTAGTTTAGGGGTCATTTTGTAAATTCAGCATCTTTAGGGCCTAATGTGAATAAAGGAGACATTTGAGAGGTTAATTTAAGAAGAAGAGTTAGTGGAGGGGTCACTTTATAACATGCAAAAAGATGAAAGGCAAAAGTGTAACATGCAAAAGATAAGAAGAAGTTAGTGGAACATGCAAATTTTCAAGGGACCAAAAAGGGAATTTTCCCTAACTATTATAAGTAGTCTTTTTGCTAGTGGAATGAAAGAGAAAACCAAGAATAGGGAAGGTGGAGAACGCCATTTAGAGAGGGAAATATATAATTTCTTCATTCTCCTCTCTTAAGCTCTTGGTTAATCTTTAAGAAAAATCATTGAAGAATTCTTGCATGTGGATTTTTGAAGAACAAATTAGTGTATGTCTACAAGGTAATTAATTTAATTTGATGATTCTTCTTCTCCTTCTCCATCTTATTGTTTTGGTTAATAGTAGATTGAGTTAGATGCTGAAATTTGTGTTAATTGATGAAATTATTGTGAAAGGAAAAGAAGGAGAAAACTAAGATCATTAAGAAGAAGATAGTGAAAGAAAAAGGAGAATTTAAAGAAGATTTGAGTTGCATGTCCAGGTTTGGGAACTATTATTTCTTGCATGCAATATTGTGTTGATTATGGATTTTATAAGTATATTGACTTGAATTAAGATATTAGACATTAATGTGAAAGTGCTGTCCAGAAATTCGGATTGACCTCCAATGACTAATTTGATCATAAATTGAGTTTTTGAACTCCGAATTTGATGTTATTAGTTGGGTTAGAACCGAGACTTCTGTGCCTACAAATGTTATAGAAATAGAAATAATGAAATTCTGCCTCTAAGGTCCTCAAAAATGCCCAAAACAGTAGCCTTTGAAAGAAGAAAAGTTAATGAATTTGAAATTCTGAGTTAAGTTTCTATGAACCAGTTTCAGAATTTTGTGGATATCTTGAATTTTAAAACTCTGATTTGAGTAAACTCAGTTGGTACTTACTCTTAAGATTTGGACCTAAGATTTTGTAGAAGAAACCTATATTTAATTCTGCCTCTAAGTGCTCCTAAAATTAATTTAAAATTCGGACTGAACTGCTACCTAGTTGTTAAGAACATGTTACAGTATTTTTGCTATAAATATTTATTGAGAAGTCGAAATCCATTGAAACAAATTTCTGGTTAAAATAGACTCATAGGAGCATCATTTTCATGAAGGAAGGTTGTTTAAATTCTGTACCTATGTTATTATATGAATTTATTAATTGGTGATAAAAACTAAATTGGGTGCAGTAAAGTGCTGCATAGGAAATGAGAATGGACTGTAGTAATTTGAGTGTATCTCTTGTTATAGAGGTTTAAATGAGATGATTCCAAATTATGATGAAATTAGACTTATTTATCTACAACTTTTGTGAAGAAAGCATAATTTGATTCCGTTTCTAAATATGTCAAAGAGTGACTCGAATTCAGAACTGTTGACAGCACTTTTTCAGTGGACAGTTTGCAGTATTTTGTGCATAATTAATTTTGTAGAGGTCAAAATGCTATGATTCGAAATTATAATGAAACTAGACTTAAATGTCTACAATTTTTATGGAGAAATCATGATTTTTTTTTTGTGTCTCTAAATATGTCAAAAAGTAACCTAAAATCGGGACTGTTGACAGCATTATTTTCAGGAACAGTTCTCAATATTTTTGTAATATTTTAAAAAGTAAAAAAATGATATTTATGTTATTTTTAATGTTCCTGAAACTAGAAACATAATGAATCATGATTTTAAAAGATAATTTCGACCATAAATGTCTTTAGATATGAAATAAATAGGTTTCAAAATGAACTTGAAATTCTGTCTCTATGCAGAATTGTTATTTGAGTTTGCCAAGAACCATTTTAAACATCTTTTGAGTATTTTTCTATTATAGCAGCGCACAAAGGGAACTAAATGTATAAACTATATAATAATATATAAATGTAAAGTATTAGGCATGATTATGTGATGAAGAATGTGTATGGTGATTGCAATGTTTAGGTAAGTTATTGTTTACCTACTTGAAATAATATGAATATAACGCTATAGAAGGATTATATGTTATGCCTCTATGCTCATGCCAAAAGTAAAATTACAATGACAATAAAATAGAAAGTATTGCTGTATGAAAAGAAAATAATGGATAAAGCATGGTTAGATGGAAGTACGTTAATTATCGATAATTGAGCAAATAACATGATTGCAATTGTTTATATTTTATGAGATGGTGTATACATGTATGTACACTAATAAAGGTATAACTTTTAATTGATTATTTACATGAGCAAAGAAAAAAAAACGTGTGGATTGTGCTATAAGATGTGTTTACATGCTTATGCACTAGAGATTGGGTATTTCTTATTTATGATCACATACATGTACAAAATTGTATAATATTAGTACAAGCATGATAAATGAAATTTATATAAACAACATGTGTTTAAGAATATATGATGGTATTGCATAGTTAATTAAAACATGTCATATAACAAATGTATAAAATATTATACTTATTATTTAGTTGAGATAACATGTACATGCTTACACATTTTATGAATATGAATTGTTATGCTTAAGCATGAGAGAGCAATTAGGTATATTCATGTATAAATACTTGAATGTCATATAAGATGGTATGTGAGAGAGTTACATGTTGTAAAGCAAGTTTCAAGTATTGTAAGGTATTAAACCCAAGGTGTGCATGAGAAGATATGACATGATATGTTATATATATATGTATATATATATATATATATATATATATATGTATATATATATATATATATATATATATGTATATATATATATATATATATGTATATATATATATATATATATATACACGTATGTATGTAAGATACCTAGAGGTATACAATGACAAAAAAGTAAAGCATGGAACAAAGATGTTTAATCATGAGCATGATATAGTGTTATAGAAAATTATATCTGTACATGTATATGATTATGATTATCCTGCTCATAGCCATGAATAGATTTATACTATTATGTATATAAATGCATGATTGAAAAGGGATCATTCCTTGAACTAATTTCAAGTAGAAAATAGCAATACTCAATAATGTGTATGATCACATGTTTAAAGAAAGTATTACATGAACATGGATACGATTACCTTGGACATCATTATACATGGGTTTTGACATACACATATGTATATGATTGAACAAAGTAAAGCAACATTTGGAAAATAAAGTAAAGAGATATATTTGCCTGCTTTTAGAGTTCAATTGTGGATAGATAAGCGCCTATAGGGAATTGCAGCTGCCACGGTCGACCTTTTTAGGTCCACAGTATAGTTGATCCTGCTGGATCTTGCACAGCCATTTGGGTTGTTCCATGACCCTGTTTGGGTCCTTGACCGGTCCACCGTACAGTTGGCCCTGATTGGGTCCATAGTTTTGATATCTTCGGATATCCACCGTTTGATACCCTCGGTTATCCACTGATCCCGTTATCCACTTTTAAAACTTAAGCAGGCTAAGCTATAGTATAGTTGCATCATAGTCTACTTCAGTATAGTAAGGCATATGTTTATGAGTTTTCTAATGCATATATTAGATTAATGCATATACTTATATATATGTATGTAGATCAATATTTGAAAATAGAAATTTGTGGATGCTAAATTGTACATTTAGGAATGCATGATACATGAAATTGTACTTATAAAATGTGTTGTTTTGCTAAAGTGTTGATATGCAAAGGTATATCACCACCAATACATGATAATTATTGAGTTTTGAGTAAATGAGATAAGTGGTAGGTATGACTCACTATACGGTAATAATTAGTGAACTATGAACTCATAAATTGTGAATTTGATTTATTTGGATATCGAAATGTAAGAGATATGTATAAGCTTGTATGTTAGTGATGTCTTTTAATTGTTACATGGTCTTGTATGATTTTTCTTATAATTACTCATTTAATTGTTTCTATTGGGAAATGATATGCAATATCTTATATGTAACGATAAGTCACTTATAAACTTGTAACTGGTGAACTGTATATGATTTATATTTGAGATGTAAGTAAGATAATAAGTCAACACATGAGTAATCTGATAAATAATCAAGAAAGATTGGTAAGTCAAGTGATTAGATAAGAATAACGTACAAGAATCCAAAGTAAACTTGATGTGTTAGACTTTAAGGGTATAATTGTATGTATTTGCATTTTGACGACCTTTAAAAGAGGTCGTCCTCATGTTTTTATTCCCCACTAAGCTTTATAGCTTAGCACGGGTGTTTCATCCGTGTAGGTTGTTTGGGTGATATCTGCAGCTGGATGGCCAACTCAAGTCAACAAGAGAGATAGTTATAGATTTTATTTTCGAGCTATTTGTATATTGTAAAGATGTTAAATAGATGTTATATTTTGTAAAGAGACTGTAACGTACATTGAAAAGTTTTTAAAAGTATAGCACTCTTATGTATTAAGTTTGATTATATGTTCTAGGTGTAATTGGTATATGTTTATGTTGCATAGAATACATGTGTAATGAGATGGATAAAGTGATATGTATAGATTACAGGATAAGGGTGCTACATCATGCTTACATTACATAAGTGAAGCGATCGATACATGTATTTCTTTAATTGGGTGTGTATCACCTCACATATAAAGACACTTGGCCATGTATCATATACAATGAGACAATACTTGGTCATGCATCATAAGGCCAAAAGCTTTGCATTGCCATGCATCACAAGGCATAAAGCATTGCATGGTTGCGTATCACAAGGCAAAAAGCCTTGCATGGCCGTAAGGCTTTGCATGGTCGTGCATCACAAGGAAAAAAGCCTTGCATGGCCGTGCATCATAAGGCATAAAGCCTTGCATGGACGTGCACTATAAGAATAGATCCAATTATGCATATCAATTCATAGTGATGCTCAATAAGCTAATAAATCTCTCTCTATACATCTTAAATCTCATCATCACTCAACTAGCTTAACCCTAAACTAAGGGTTTCACTGGGTTAAAGAATCTTGCTCTCTGAGAACCCTAATTTCTATTGATCCATCTATAGACAACTTCATACACAACGTAAGCCAAATGGTATTCCCATACCTGAAGATTGAGACTTCTTCACTCTTTCAAGATCCCTTTGCCCTTATCTTTGCTTGTCTCTGCTACTACAAAAAAAAAATAAAAACACTAAATTTTCCTTTTTGCTTTCATAAAATCTTTCATTAACAGAAGAGAGATAGAAGGGAGAGATTTCTCTAACCAAAACCTAATTTTAGATTCACACAAAGAGAGAGAGAGAGAGAGAGAGAGAGAGATGGACTTCCTTTGAATAGATAGTGATATTTATCATCGTCAACACATGAGGAAGCCTCTAGAAAACCCCTAAATTACTATTTAACCCCTTTCTCAATTTCTCTCTCAAAAACTAACCCATCCAATTTTTTAATTGATGCTTCGACCCCAAATCAATCTTAAATCATAATCTTACCCCCAACATCAAATTTTTTATCAATCAATTATCCCTTTAGTCATTAATTTCACTAAAATTACCATATTACCCTTTATGAAACTTTGACCCAATGTGGCTATAACCATACAAAACATTAATTTAGCACATAGTATCAATTAATTAAACATAATTTCTACCAAGGTCAAGATTGGGCCTTCACAACTCTAATAAGTAAAACACCTAACTAAAATTTAAGCATTTTAGCCACACTCTGTCGCACCCGTGGCTTTTAATATGCTTATGATAGACCATATATGTTGCCTCTTTTTTTCTTCTCCTCTTTTTTCACCATCCTAGGAATATATACGTCATACCCTCCTTCTTTAGAAAAGATTCATCCACTAATCTACATCTTGTTTAAATTAGGAATTAAAACTTGAGGAATGAATTCATCTTCATAAATGATCTTTTGGACAAGTGGAAATAATATGAATTCTTTTTCAAAAAAGAACTCATCATGTTCTTACAATTTAAATAAAGAAACTAGGCAAAACATGGTTATTCTTAAATATATCCTTATGACTAGGATTATGATTTCATTCATTTTCCACTTGCAATTCACCTTCATTAAGCAATAGTGGAGCAGTTGTAACATGTTAATCTTCCATCACAATCAAACAATCTTCTTCATGTTTACTCAAATAATCAATATCATCTTTGCCTTCAATTATTTCTCTATTACTTACAACATCATCATCAAATAAATCTATAACATTCCCTTTAGCTTCACAAATAACTTCTTCTATAATAACTTCTTCTTTTTATCCTCATTTTGCTCATACATTGTACTAAGAAGTTTGGAAAGTTATTTAAAATGCAATTCCATATCATTAATGTCTTGCATCATATGCTTCTTGTCTTCCCTTAACCCCTTCCATTCTTTATGAATTGAATGCCGCTTTGACTTGTAATTAGACATCCTCACAATCACTTGCGTTTCACTTAAAATTGGCTTTTACTCTTATTTAAGCTCACACACTCAAGCCTTATACAACACAAGCTTGTTATCCTCAATTGCAATTCATAACTAAAACAAAAGTCAAAATGATTCACAATTAGAAAATAAAATGAAGAATACAACATTTACTTAACAAAGAAGATAGGATGAAGCAAAGCTTGCTTACTATTACGAGAGCGACACTTACCACAGGCACGACAAGAGGCAAGGAAAGAATTAGATTAAATATATGATAAAGATAAGTTTACCTGAGAGTTGTAATTCTACTTGTTCACACCAATTATAGGTAATTTTCAAATGAAACACTTCTTTTTTGCAATTCTTTTCTCAAATAAACAGTACTAAAAAAATATTTTTCCATATATAATGGAAATTAAATAATAGAATAGAAAATTAAACAAGATAAATAAGAATTTATCCTAGTTCAAGCTCTAATACCAAATGATGCAGAAATCCCCAAGGCTAATTAGGTCCGAACCCGAAATCAATTAATGGCATAGAACCCAAGAAATGAATAAACCTTGAAACCCCTAAAATACACAATATGGCATGAACATGAACAAAAACAAATCCTAATAAACTTTAAACCATTATTCTAAGGGAAATTAAAACCTAATGCATAAATAAAGAAGAATAGAACTAAATAAGTAAAACTTGAATAACCCAATTCTTAATGCAATGGAATAAATGAAGCCATCCTCCCATAAAGTAATTTTGGCCAAGCCAAAGGGAATACACTCAAATGAATTAAACCTATAAAATCTCCTCCTTACAATGTCTATAATGAGGTATTTATAGCCCCATAAAAGAAATGAAATCCTAAATAATTAAAAGGCCTTTAATCATGGGCCAATGAAAGGAATTAAAGCCCAAAATTAAATAACTCTAAAATACAATCCATATGTAATAAGTAAAATACCTCACTAAAATTTAAGCATTTTAGCCACACTATGTCATGTTTATGGCACCTATCACGCTCGCAACATACCATATGTGATGCCCTAACTCTAAATTCTAACCATATCACTATGTGTACAATCCTGGTCATATCATGTCATGCTATTATGACTTTAGACAAACATTATTCACACTAGTGATACATCAATTTAATTATCATGTATATAATTTAGGTGTTACCTTATTCATGATCATATTAGGTTCCACTATAACACCCTTAACAAGAACACAAAGCCTATTAACATACATATATAATACATGCATAACCTATAGGTTAACTTGGAATTTCATACAAGGAAATCATATTCATGGCGGTCACATACTAACCACCCATAATCTAGAAATCATATGCAAGCAAAGGAAATTAAGTAAATTTTACAGTACTCCATATTGTAATTCATGAATTAAATCATGGCAAAATATAAGACTAGATAAAAAGGAATTATCCATAAAACATCCTACATCAAAAATCTGGACCGACTCTTATTGGCTAACTAATGAAGAATTAAGTCCCTATGCAACCTTCAACCAAACCTACATGGATATAAAACAATCCATGCTAAGCTATAAAGCTTAGTGGAAAAAATCATTAATTAACATGGATGACCACTCATAGCGGTCGTCATTAAATATCTTCACACAAGAATTGTAACAAGGAAAACATAATAATCATATCATGATTTCATTCCATAGAACAATTTATAGCCAAAAAGGAGCAATATTATAATAAGTCATTCATCATGTTTACATTACATAAATGAAGCAATTGATACATGTATTTCTTTAATTCTAGCACATTTCTTAATATTCAATAGCCTACCTAAGTCCTAGTTCAAAGGGTGGATAATGAGAGCTATGGATACTAATTGGTATCAACAATAGATACCAGAAGTATAACACCCTAATCCATAAGACAAGCAGAATCATCAATACCAATATGAACCTAGTAAAGATCAGGCAAAAATAATACTAATACTAATATAATAATAATAATAATAATAATAATAATAATAATAATAATAATAATAATAATAATAATAATAATACAGGCCTTAATTACATGCCACAACATAACCAAATCAAACTCCAAAATAAGGAGACATAACATAATTGGCCTTCAATACATTATGAACACCTCAAGGGCAACTGCAACCTGCCAAATCTTTTTCTCAAAATGGGTCAAGCCACTACAACTATTAATCCAAACTAGAGCTTATCCTGAGACCTACACGAATAAACAAACTCGTGCTAAGCTATAAAGCTTAGTGGGGAAACAAAAGTCTAAGGACAAACTCATAATCATGTATTCAGTAATGCTATCTTAGCATGGTACACTAAATATCATATATCATCATATTATGTCATACACTATCCTTTGGTTTATGTTAGAGTTATCAGTATGTACATATATGTGTAAATATTTACATATACAGACTAACGAATTTGCATATGATTTCAAAGAACAGCATTACATATCATGATTACTCGGTAAAATCCTAATATCACATTTATGTAGTACTGAATATAGAATTTTATTTAATTAAAAAAATTAATAGCCAAAGGGAATTTAAGATAAAATAATATACTAGGCCATTCATCATGCTTATAGTATATAAGTGAAGCAATAGATACATGTATTCCTTTATTTCATGCATATTTCATAATCTTTAATAGCCTACCTAACTACTAGTTCAAATGGTGGATAGCGGGAGTAATGGATACCAAATGGTATTAACGATGGATACCCAAAGGTATCAAATAATGGATATCCAAAGATATCAAACGATGGACCCAAAAGGGACAAGCTATAGTTCCATTAAAAGAATAAATAATGGACCCAAATGGGGTCAACTATGGCACCTGCAACTATATCCCTTTAGGCATGCCTATCTAATCCACAACTGAACTAAGACCTGCAGGCTTTACCATTTAAGAATATCATTGATTCAACTTATTCTTCTTTACTCAGTTTAACATTTTGCTTAAAGCAACAATTCATAAAAGAATGCACATTATTCTTATCATCGATCAATATTGAGCTTTAGGCTCCATTACACATGGATGCTGGTCATAAGATCACATAGTTGCATCAGCATTCATTCATCCATATCATAGTAGTTGCATGATTATGCAAACAATAATAAAGTGTAATTTCTCATTGATCTTTCTCATCATAACTAACATTATGCATGATTTCAATAAGGCAATATGGAAATGTAGTTATTGCTATTGAAAGTCTTCATAAGGCTATATATATATATATATATATATATATGCAACTTGAATCATGGCAATACATGTTTTTGTTACTAATACTTGTTCATATACTAAGTCAAACTACTTATCATGGCATAGTTACATTAACAATATGATATTGAACTTACGTAACTCATTGATAGTTCTCAATGACGTACCTTGTTGCTGTGTGTCATGAGTCACTTCCTTACACATCATAGTTATTCACATCAATACATAATCACTTTAAACAACACTTAAGTGTCTATGATTGGTATAATATGATGAATAAGTTATTTTCATCCTAAGGTCAACACTTTGTTCCTATTTAACTCCTTAGTTCACTTTTATAGTCTATTAGATCGTAGACAATAGGTTATATACCCTAACGTGATCATATATGCACCAAATCTTCTTACTTATACTTTGCATCTTATAACATTTAATACCCAGGTAAGTTTATGTAAGATTATTCCAACTCATATGTCAGCACGCTACTTGCGGGTATGTGTTTGACATAATAAGACATACGGCATGAGTAAAAAGATAAGCTTGTTTTATGTCATTCAAATTCTGATAATACCTCATCTTATAGTCATACCTTTCTAACTATATCTTTCTAAACTTTTGCATTTAGAAGACTTCACAAATCCATTAATCCCTCAATAATTGAATAGCATACTAACCACCACTTTAATAAACAATTATCATCAACACTACTCATTGCTAGCTTAATTCACCCTAATTATGTAGTTCTCTTAATAAGCATATAAACTATATAATATCAAGTTTATGATTTAAGAATGATCTATAGTTTGGGTGAATAAGTACCACTGAAGAGAGATAGTACATTTGGTCATACACTAAAAGAGGAAAGGCCATTATTGGCCGTGCATTGCAAGAAGAACAAGGGAACTTAGCCATGCATTGCAAGAAATAAAAGGCTAATTGTTTGTGTATCACAAAGAACAAAAGGCCACTTGGCCATGTAAGGGAAAGGAAAGGGGCCTAAGAGGCCGTGCAAAGGAAAGAAAAAGGGCTTAAGCGACCGTACAAGAGAATTCAATGGGCCATGTGGGGCCGTACGAGGGGAAAAAGAAAGGCATGAGCAGCCGTGCACTGGGAAATCAAAAGGCCTGAGCGGCTGTGTAAGGGAACGAGAGTTATACATGCCCATACAAGGGAAAAAGAAGCACCATACGTGGCCGTGCACTGAGTCTCATCAAGCATTATTTTAAGAATCCAGATTATACAGGTCAAGAACTTAAATCCTAGATCTCAACCTAACAACTTACAGTAATGTTTATTAAACCTTTAAATCTTTCCAAACTCATCTACATTGCTAGGTTTAACTTTTAACTTCATCAAAGAGGACACACATGCAAGAAAAGAGGCAAGTTCTCGTAACAAACTTATGTGAATGGTATAGTAAACCTAATTTTCATACAATTATTAAGGTTTTAACTCCTTTAACCCTCTAATCTAGCTCTTTTATTGATTTCTTTCTTCCCTTTAAAGATGCTAACTCACAAACCCTAAGCTTCACCTTCCTCAGATCTTCAATCCATAACCAGGGAGAGAAAAGAAAGAGAGAGAAAGATATTCTCATCTCCCTTCTCTACCTTATATCCAATCTTCTCTTTCTCCAAGGAGCATTTAAAGAGTGAGTGGGGTAAATATCTCACTAAAGGGAATTTCAAAATTACCCTTATACATTTTAAATCCCTAATAACTTGTATTTCTTACATTTTAACCCAAAACTTCTAATTTAATTCAATTGCATCCTTTCTTATAATTTAACTATTCTCCATTATATATGTGCATAATTACCAAAATACCCCTCATGGGACTTAACATTAATAATGAAAAATAATCTAATTTTACCTTATTTAACCATAAACCAATTAGGGCCAGGATTGAGGACTCACACAAAGGTATCAAACAATGGATATCCGAAGATATCAAATAATAGACCCAAAAAGGGCGAACTATAATTCCATTAAAAGAAAAAACAATGGACCCAAACAGGGTCAACTATGGTAGCTACAACTATATCCCTTTAGGCATGCCTATCTAATCCAAAACTGAACTAAAACCTGCAGGCTTAACCATTTTTAAGAACATTTCATTCAATATGTTCCTCTTTACATTGTACAATATTTGCTTAAGCCACAATTCATATACGAATGCACATTTCATATCCTTATAATGACATCAACATATGTTATCTCAACTCATATACAGTATATTTAAAATGGTTTAAGAACACATGTTATAGTACTTATATATAATATATATATATATATATATATATATATATATATATATATATATATCAATTCAATGCTATTTTATATATATATCAATTCAATGCAATTAAAATATGAATACAATTACATTTATAAAACGAAGCAGATTGCAATTAGCACATACTTGATAAACTTGCCATTATCACTTTACATTGATAGTTTAAAGCTTGATGGTTTAAGACATGGCATAAAATTGTCACATTTCAATTTTGGGAAATACTCATTAAGTGTGTCAATTAGGTTGAATTAGAGGGTTATTTGTTTTTATAATAAGTGTTGCTTAAGTCATACATAACGTGGAAGTATTCTAATAAGTAATCAAGGGTAAGTGTATAAGATGGTAAGGTGAAAAGCATTGGAGCATCACTTGGCCGTGCATCACATACAGTAAAGCTTTGCTTGGCCATGAGTCATAAAGCTGAAAACCCTGCATGGTTGTGCACTATAAGGTTGGAAGCGTCGTAGGTCCGTGCAATATAAGGCTAAAAGCCTCGCATGGCCGTGCACCATAAGGATGGAAACCTTGCATGGCTGCGCACCATAAGGCTGAAATCCTTACATGGCTGCGTGCCACAAGGCTTCAAGCCTTGCATTACCATGCACCATAAGGCTTCAGGCCTTGCATAGCCATGCACCTATATGAATAGATCCAATTATGCAGATCAATAACAGCAATGCTCAATGAGCCAATAACTCTCTCTAAACTCATCTTAGAAATCATCATCACTCAACTAGATCAACCCTAAACTAAGGGTTTCCCTGGTTTAAAGAATCTTGTTCTTAGAGAACCCTAATTTCTATCGATCTATCTATAGACAACTTCATACATAGTACAATCTAAATAGTATTCCCATACCTGAACATCGAGCCTTCTTCACTCCTTCAATATCCCTTTGCCCTTATCTTTGCTTGCCTCTGCGGCTACGAACAACATAAAAATAC
The DNA here is from genome assembly GCA_037975025.1 of Excoecaria agallocha. Lineage (NCBI taxonomy): Eukaryota > Viridiplantae > Streptophyta > Magnoliopsida > Malpighiales > Euphorbiaceae > Excoecaria > Excoecaria agallocha. The sequence continues at coordinate 33,659,348 of CM075806.1, forward strand.
TAAATTTTCCTTCTTGCTTTCATGAAATCTTTCATAAACAGAAATGTAAAAGGGACAGATTTATCTTACCAAAACCTAATTTTAGATTCACAGAGAGAGAGAGAGAGAGATAGACTTCCTTTGAATAAACAGTGATATTTTATCACTGTGAGCACATGAGAAAGCCTATAGAAGACCATCAAATTACCATTTAACCCCGCTTTCTCAATTTCTCTCTCAAAACTAACCCATTTAATCTTTCAATTTATGCTTTGACCCCAAATTAATTTTAAATCATAATATTACCTCAACATCACTTTTTATCAATCAATTAACCCCTTATTCATTAATTTTACTAAAATTACCATATAACCCTTTCATGAAACTTTAACCTAATGTGGCTATAACCATACAACTATTAATTTAGCACATAATATCAATTAATTAAACATAATTCCTACCAAGGTCCAGATTGGGCCCTCATAATTCTTCCCCCCTTAAGAGATTTTTGTCTTTAAAATTCATACCTTATTCAAACAACTAAGGATATTGGGCCTTCATCACCGCCTCTGGTTCCCAAGTTACTTCTTGAATGTTATGATGTTGCCAAAGTACCTTGACATAAGGAACCTATTTATTCCTTAACTACCTGATTTCCCTATCCAGAATCTCCTTAGGTTCCTCATTATAAGTAAAATCTATCTAAACTTGATTTTCTTGCACTTGTAATACATGGGATTCATCTGAATGATACCTTTGAAGAATAGAAGCATGGAACATGTCATGCAGCTTTGATATTTCCATAAAAAGTACTAATCTATATGCCCCTGGTCCAACCCTTTGCAGAATTTCATAGGGACCAATGAATCTTGGACTCAATTTACCTTTTTTTCCAAACCTCAAAACTTTCCTCTAGGGTTACACTTTAAGAAATACCTTATCCCCAACTTGATATTTGACATCTTTCCTTTTTAAATCTGCATAAGAACTTTGCCTGTCACTTGCTTCTTTCAATCTTTGCTTAATAACTTGAACTTTTTCTTCGGTGTCCTTAACTAGGTCTGGCCCGATTATCTTATGTTCAGTTAACTTGGTCGAACATATCGGAGTCCTGTAACTTCAACCATATAAGACTTCATACGAAGCCATAACAAGACTAGTCTAATAATTGTTATTATATGCAAATTCTATCAAGGCTAGATATTTTCCCAACTTTCAGAAAAATTCAAAACACAACCCTTTATCATATCTTCTAAGACTTGTATAACCCTTTCTAATTGTCCATCTGTCTAAGGATGAAAAGTCGTACTGAACTTTAATCATATTCCTAAGGCCTTTTATAAAATTTGCCGAAATCTAGAGATGAATCCGAGATCTCAATTTGATATTATCGATACCGGAATCCCATAAAGTTGAATGATCTCATTTACATACAATTATGCCAGTTGATCCATGGAATAATCCATTCTAACCAGTAAGAAATAAGCCAACTTAGTTAACTTATCAACAATTTCCCAAACTGCATTATGCTTTCTCTATGTAAAGGGTAATCCGGTCACAAAATCCATAGTAGTATCATTCCATTTCCACTGAGGAATTGGAATGAGATTCAACAATCCAGAAGGAAGTTGATGCTCGGCTTTCACTTGCTAACAAGTTAAGCACTTAAAGACATAATCGACCATATCCTTCTTTATACTCGACCACCAATAACATCACTTAAGATCTTGATACATCTTGTTACCCCCAGGATGCATAGTAAACATTATGTTGTGAGCTTCATACAGCAAGGTTCTTTTTAATTCTTTGTCATCTAGAACACATAATCTATCCTTGAAGTACAAACACCATTTTCTTTGATTGAGTACCTAGATTGACCCCCTTTGTGCATAGATTGGATAATTCACTGTAACTTCTTATCATTTTTCTGTGCATCCATCACAGCCTGCCTTACATAAGGCCCTTAATTGGTAACTAAAGCACCATCTGATGCATATGCCACCACTCTACCATCTTGCATTAAAACATAACCCAAACCAACTCTAAAGGCATCACTATATATGGCATACTCTTTTCCTAAATTGGTTGAGTCCAGATCGAAGCTTTAATTATCATACTCTTTATCTGATCAAAACTTATCTCACATCAGATATTCCACTCAAATTTAACATTCTTCCTTAATAGCTTAGTAAGTGGAGATGCAATAACTGAAAACCCTTTTACAAAGCGATGATAATAACCTGCCAATCCCAAGAAACTTCTCACCTCAAGTAAACTTCAAGGAGGTCTCTAATTGGTAATAGCCTTAATATTTGCTGGGTCAACTCAAATGCCTTTAGAAGGTACTATATGGCCAGGGAAGGATATTTCTGTCAACTAGAACTCACACTTGCTCAATTTAGCAAATAGGTTATTCTCCCTTAAGGTATGTAGCATAATTCTTAAATACTCACCAAGCTCTTTCTCATTCCTAGAATAGACCAATATATCATTAATAAATACCACCATGAATTGGTCCAAATATGGTCTAAACATCATATTCATCAAATCCATAAATGTGACAGGTGCATTCATTAACCCAAATGGCATTACTAGAAACTCATAATGCCCATATCTAGTTCTAAATGCCAACTTTGGAACATCTACGACCCTAACTCAGAGTGGGTAATACCCTGATCTTAGGCCAATCCTTAAAAATACTCCTACCCCTTTCAACCGATCGAACAAATCCTCAATTCTAGGCAATGGATACTTATTTTTCATTATCACTTTATTTAACTACTGATAGTCATGCACATCCTCATAGAACCATCCTTTTCTTGACAAATAGGGCTGATGAACCCCATGGCGATACGTTAGGCCTGATAAAACCCTTGTCAAGCAGTTCTTGTAACTGCACCTTCAACTCTTTCAATTCCTTTGGAGCCATCCTATAAGGGGCTCTTGAATTGGACATTGTGCTAGGAAAACCTTCAATAGATAATTCCACAGCCCTCTCAAGGGGAAGACCAAGTAAGTCTTTAGAAAATTCATTCACTAATGGTATGCCTTGTAGCTTAACCGTGTCCCTCTTAGAATAAAAAACTAGGGCCAAAAATACTTCACGCCCCTTTTTAAGAAATCGTATAGTTCGTATGGAAGATATTATATTGGCCAAAAGTTATATCAAAATACCTAAAACTATTATCTCATTACCATCCTCATCACTAAGAATTACTATTTTAGCCCCGCAATTCACCGATGCATGATGCTTAGATAACTAGTCCATGCCCAAAGTAACATCAAATTCTCGAAAAAGCAACTCCATAAGATTGGCTAAAAATTCTCTTCCTTGTGTCAAGATGGGACAATCATGGAACATTTTATTCACACATACACTATGCCCTAATGGACTAGTTACACATATATCATATTCCAGTTGATACACCTTAAACACACCCGCACTCATACTCTAAATGGAAACATATGAATGAGTGGATCCAGGATCAATAAGTGCATGAATATCAGAATCATAAAGTGAGAAAATACCAACTATGACTTCAGGAGCATCTTGATCATCCTCTCCTATTTTCATGCCATAAGCCTACCCCAAGACATTATGTGCAACAGGTCTATCAAATGACTCGGATATATTATGAGATTGGGATCCATGGTGACTAAAACCACCTTGCCCCCTGTCATACCCTAATACCGACTTCCATCCAAAACATATATCATGCCTTCAACAACCATAACTCACACCAATCATTCATCAACATATCATCATATACATATATGGTGCATGCATATTTCAATAATTAAACTAGAAGGTCATGCAAAACAATCACAATGTGGCAATAATTCATTAGCCACCATAACCTGGAGGGGCAAGCAAGCATGGTAATTTAAGTTAAGGTTTACAGTCCTCCATATTACATTTCCCCTACTGAAACATGACAAAATACAAGACTAGACAAAACGAAACTATCCATAAAATATCCTACATCTAATAGTTTGAACCGACTCTTGTTGGCCAACTGATGCAAAATTAAGTCCCTGAACGACCACCAATCAAACCTACACAAATGTAAAGCAACCGTGCTAAGCTATAAAGCTTAGTGCGGAGATAATATGCAAAATAACAATAATGTGGTTGACCAATAGAGTTAAATGAATATAAATATCTTCACGCAATATTTCAATAAGAACATCAACATACTTGTATCATGAGGTCGTCTCAATCTGACAATGTAGCCAAAAGAAGCAAAGATAGAACATGGTAATCAATCATTCACATACTTACATTATACAGATGAAGAAATTGATACATATATTTCTTATTTTAGCAATTCTCTTAAACTTAATAGCCTACCTAAGTACTAGTTCAAAAAAGGTGGATAACGGGAGCAATGGATACCTGAAAGTATCAAACAATGGATATTACGAGGCTATCAAACAATGGACCTAGGGGGTCGAACTATGGTTCCATCAGAAGAACGATCAATGGACCCAAACGGGGTCAACTATGGCAGCTGCAACTATATCCGTTTAGGCATGCCTATCTAATCCACAACTGAACTAAGACCTGCAGGCTTAACCACTTAATCAAAAGAACATTTGATTCATCAAATTCCTTCTTATATATATTACAATATTTCTCAATCCATAATTCACATCTGAATTTACATTTCATACACATGTGATGGTACCAATATATGTCACCTAAACTTACACTCATATACCACATATTCATTTTCATTCAAGGACAATTTTCATCCTACCTCGAATAAACATACATATTTTCATAGTAATTTCATAAAATTATAACATTACTATTATTACGGTCACATATTGAAATAAGTTGTAATTAACCTACATGATAAACTTACCATGATCACTTTACCTTAATTGTTATGGCTTGAAAATAAAAGCATAGCATAAACAATCACATATTACCTCTAATGAACATACTCACTAAATATGCCTATTAGGTTGCATTAAAAGGGTTGATTATCATTATAATGAGTGTTGGCTTAATTGATAATAATGTGTAAGTGATTTGTGAGATAATTTGAACAAATGTGCAAAATAAAGAAATGAAGGGCAGTGGACTAGCACGTGGCCATTTGCCTCACAAGATTTAAAGTTGGCGTGACCATGTGCTTCATAAGCTTTAAGGATTACGTGGTCGTGTGCCTCACAAGCTTTAAAGCTTGTGTGACCACGTGCTTCACAAGCTTTAAGGCTTGCGTGGCCATGTGCCTCACAAGCTTTAAAGCTTGCGTGACCACGTGCTTCACAAGCTTTAAGGCTTGCATGGCCGTGTGCCTCACAAGCTTCAAAGCTTGCATGACCACGTGCTGCAAGCCTTCAAGCTTGAGTGGTCGCGCATTGCTAGGGTTCAAGGATTCGTATTGCTTCAATAAGAACATGATGACTTCATAGGCCAAAACATCTTACAAAAACTCATCTTAACCAAATATCTTTCATTAACCATCTTTAACTTCCTCTAGAGGACCAAAGAACTTAGAAAATAAAACTCTTGTTTCTATAGAACATCTGCAGACAATAATGAAAACTATGATACTCCCATACCTGATCAGTGATGTTCTTACTCCTTCAATATCCCCTTGCCCTTGTCCTTACTTGAATCTCCTATAACAACCACATAAAGATACTAAGATTTCCTTCTTGCTCTCCTAAAATATTGCATTAATAGTAAAGATAAAAGGGAGAAATTCCTTTTACCAAACCCTAGTTCCAAACCAAGTAAAAGAGAGAAGGAGAAAACGTAAAAGAGTGAGAGAGATGGTCTTCCCTTTTTGACAGATAGTGATATCATCACTAGAATCACGTGGGGGAGACCATCAATTACCCTTTTAACCCTATTCTCTATTTCTTTCTCTTAAAATGCCTCTCCAACTCTTAAATTTACGATTTAACCCCAAATGAAACCTAAATTCCAAATATTATCCCAACATCTCTTTTATCAATCAAATAACCCATTTTTCATGAATTTAACTAAAATTACCACATTGCCCTTCAAGAAGCTTTATCCCAGAGTGGCTATAACCATAAGAACATTTAATTACACAAATAGCATCATACAATTATGCATATTCCCTGCTAGGATCAAGATTAGGCCCTCATAATTCTTCCCCTCTTAAAAGAATTTTGTCCCTGAAATTCATGCCTAAGTTAAACAAGTGGGGATATTGGACCCTCATCATGGCTTCTAGTTCCCAAGTAACTTCTTGAATGTTATGATGTTGCCAAAGTACCTTGACAAGAGGAACCTGCTTATTTCTTAACTGCCTAATTTCCCTAGCCAGAATTTCTTTAGGTTATTCATCGTAGGTAAAATCTGTCTGAACTTGAATGTGTTGCACTTGCAGTACATGGGATTCATCTGAATGGTATCTTCGAAGCATAGAAACATGAAATTCATCCTACAGCTTTGATAATTCCATAGGAACTGCTAATCTATATGCCACTAGTCCAACCCTTTGCAAAACTTCATAGGGACCAATGAATCTTGGAATCAATTTTCCTTTCTTTCCAAACCTTAAAACCTTTCTCCAGGGTGAAACTTTTAGAAATACTTTATCCCTAACTTGATACTCAACATTTTTTCTTTTCAAATATGCATAAGATCTTTGCCTGTCACTTGTTTCTTTTAATCTCTGCTTAATAACTTGAACTTTTTCTTTAGTGTCTCTAACTAGATCTAGCCTAATTATCTTGCATTCAACTAACTCAGTCCAACATACCGGAGTCCTGTAACTTCGACCATACAAGGCTTCATAAGGAGCCATGCCCAAACTAGTTTGACAACTATTATTATAGGCAAACTCCATTAAGGCTAGGTATTTGTCCCAACTACCAAAAAAATTCAAAACGCAACCTCTAAGCATATCTTCCAAGACTTGTATCACCCTTTCTGATTGTCCAACTATTTGGAGATGAAAGGTTGTACTAAATTTTAATCGTGTTTCCATAGACTTTTGTAAACTCTGCTAGAATCTAAAGGTGAATCGGGGATCTCGATCTGATATAATAGATACCAAAATACCATGAAGTCGAACAATCTCATTTATATACAATTTGACCAACTGATCCATGGAACAATCCATTCTAACCGACAAGAAATAAGCTAACTTGGTTAGCTTATCCACAATTACCCACACTGCATTATGCTTCCTCTGTGTAGAAGGTAGTCCGGTGACAAAATCCATAGTGATATCTTCCCACTTTCACTAAGGAATTGGAATGGGATGTAGCAATCCAGACTGAAGTTGATGCTCTACTTTCACTTGTTGACAAGTTAAGCACTTAGAGACATAATCGACCATATCCTTCTTTATACCCGACCACCAATAATACCATTTAAGATCCTGATATATCTTATTTCCCTTGGGATACATAGTGAATACAGTGTTGTGAGATTCATGCAATAAGGTTCTTTTTAATTCTCTGTCATCTGGAACACATAATTTATCCTTGAAGTACAAACCTCCATTTTCTTTGATTGAATAATCGGATTGTTCCCCATCATGCATAAACCGTATAACTCGCTATACTTTCTCACCATTTTTCTATGCATCGATCACAACCTATCTCATGCATGGATTAGCTCTTAATTGGGCAATTAGAGCACTATCTGAAGTAAACCTCCATCTACCCCCCACTGCAACACCATAGATGCCATCACTCTTCTACTTAAAGCATCTGTTATGACATTAGCCTTACCTAGATGGTAGTCCACTATATAATCATTGTCTTTAAACAATTCAAGCCATCCCCGTTGTCTCAAGTTAAGTTACTTTTGAGTAAGTAGATACTTAAGGCTTTTATGGTCTGTGTATATCCTACATCTTTCACCGAATAAGTAGTGGCACCAAATCTTTAAAGCAAAACTACTACTGCCAACTCTAAATCATGTGTTGGATAATTTTGTTCATGCCATTTAAGTTGACGAGATGCAAAAGCCACTACTCTACCCTCTTGCATTAAAACATAACCCAACCCAACTCTAGAGGCATCACTGTATATAGCATACTCCTTTCCAGATAACGATTGTGTAAAAATCTGAGCTTTGGTTAGCATGCTCTTTATCTGGTCAAAACTTGTCTCAATCGGGTGGTCCATTCAAATTTAACGTTCTTCCTTAACAGCTTAGTAAGCGGAGATGCCATCACTGAAAACCCTTTCACAAAGCAACGGTAGTAACCGGCCAATCCTAAGAAAATCCTCACCTCAGGTACACTATGAGGCAGTCTCTAATTGACAATAGCCTCAATTTTTCCTGGGTCAACTCTAATACCTTCCGAAGATACCACATAACCAAGCAAGGAAATCTCTGTCAACCAAAACTCACACTTGCTTAGTTTTGCAAACAATCGATTATCCCTTAAGGTCTGTAACACAATTCTCAAATGCTTAGCATGCTCTTATTTGTTATTAGAATTGACCAAAATATCATCAATAAAAACCACTATGAATTGGTCTAAATATGGTCTAAACACCCTGTCCATTAAATCCATAAATGCGGCTAGTGCGTTCGTTAACCCAAATGGAATTACTAGAAACTCATAATGTCCATATCTTGTTTTAAATGCCATCTTTGAAACGTTGACATCCCTAACTTGGAGTTGGTAGTACCCTGATCTTAGGTCAATCCTTGAAAACACTCCTGCCCCTTTCAACTCATCGAATAAATCCATAATTTAGGGTAATGGACACTTATTTTTCATTGTCACTTTATTTAATTGCCGATAGTCAATGCACATCCTCATAGAACCATCCTTCTTCTTAACAAATAGAACCGGAGAACCCCATGTCGATACACTAGGCCTGATAAAACCCTTGTTAAGTAGTTCTTACAATTGCATCTTTAACTCTTTCAATTCCTTTAGAGCCATTCTGTAAGGGGCTTTTAAAGTGGGCACTGTACCCAGCAAAACCTTAATAGATAATTCAACCTCCCTGTCAGGTGGAAGACCAGGTAATTCTTCAGGAAACACATCTGAAAATTCATTCACTACTGGTATGTTCTGGAGCTTAACCTTGTCCCTTTTTAAATCAAGAACTAGGGCTAAAAATGCTTCACACCCCTTCCTCAGAAATTGTCTAGCTTGAATGGTAGATATTACATTGGTCAAAGGTTACGTCGGAACACCTGCCACTATTACCTCATTACCATCTTTATCACTAAGAGTTACAGTCTTAGCCCCACAGTTCACTAATGCACAATGCTTAGACAACAAGTCCATGCCTAAAATGACATCAAATTCTCGAAAAGGTAGTTCGATAAGATCAGCTAAAAATTCTCTTCCTTGAATCAAGATGGGACAGCTAGGGAATATTTTATTCACACATACACTATGCCCTAATGGGATATTTACACATATATCATATTCCAATTGATGCACCTTAAATACACCCCCACTCATACTCTCAAGGGAGACATATGAATGAGTGGATCCAGGATCAATAAGTGCATGAATATCAGAATCATAAAGTGAGAAAATACCAGTTATTACTTCTGGAGCATCTTGATCCTCTCATGCCTTCATGGCATAAGCCCGCCCTAAAAAAGCTGGTACAGCTGGTCTATCTACTAACTTAGATACATTACGAGACTAGGATCTACGGCGACTAAAACCACCTCGCCCCCTGCCTCTGCTTCCTGTTCTTACAACCGAGTACATATTTGAGGCTCCTCTACTGCCTTACTGTGTTGAGTTTTATGCCTACTTGGAGGGGCAATTAGCTATATAGTGGTCAGTAGCACCACAATTATAGCATGCTTCTGATTTGTTCCTGCGTGGAGCCCAATGTCGCCGGGAACAATAAGGGCACTCAGTTGGTTGACCCCCTTTCTGTTCTGATGGGGCATGCTGACTTGGCTTGGATACTGCTGTAGATCCTTATCCTTTCATCTTCCCTGCTAGTTGGAAATTTTGTGCTCTTTTAAACCTTTTCTCAATGGACCATCCACCTTTAGCCCCTCTCACTTTCCGTTCTCTCCCTCTCTTAACTGACTCATACTTTTCCACCTTCATAGCAACCATCATTAGCTGATGAAAGTTCACATTTTGAAAATATGTAGCCCCTATCAATTTTTCCCTAATCTTGTGATGCAACCCATCCTCAAATTGTCTACTCTTGAAATCATCGATTAACATTTCTTTGGGAACATATTTGCACAATCAATTGAATTCCTTCTCAAATTATACTACAAACATAACCCTCTGCTTCAAGGTCAAAAATTGCCTTAGCTTCTCCTCTTCATAGGCCTTAGTAACATATTTCTTTCTGAATTCAGTTTCAAAGAATTCCCAAGTAAGAGGAGCCGCTAAATGATGTTGTCTAAGTACTAACTTCCACCAATCGTATGCTGGTCCTTGAAGTAACGATATAGCACACGATACCTTATAATGAGAGGGGCATTGGATATCATCTAGAATCCTCTCCAGCTTTTCTAACTAAAATTTAGCTTCCTATGATTGCTCCAAGGTGGTACCCAAAAATTCTTCCCCACCATACTTTCTGACCTCAAAAATTAGGGCCTTAGGTGCCATCATCCTTTGCAGAATTTATGCCATATCCTGAGAAACTTTTAGCAATGCCTCTCCAGGCATAGTGATAGGGATCTCATTCCGATTTATTGATAGAGATCTCATATTAGAGGGACCCATTGCAGCTGGTAAATTACATTCCGCTGATTCCTCGATAACATCTCTAGAATCATCCATCTTCGAGCTATATGAAAACAAGGATTTACTGAATTAGGCCAAAAAGACATAATACTATACCCAAGATTTCTAAACTTCTATTGCCCAGAAAAGGCTAAACCAGGGGCTCTGATACCACTAATTGTCATACCCTAATACCGACTTCCATCCAAAACATATATCATACCTTCAGCAACCATAACTCACACCAATCATTCATCAACATATCATCATATACATATATGGTGCATGCATATTTCAATAATTAAACTGGAAGGCCATGCAAAACAATCATAATGTGGCAATAATTCATTAGCCACCACAACCTGGAGCGGCAAGCAAGCATGGTAATTTAAGTTAAGGTTTATAGTCCTCCATATTACATTTCCCCCATTGAAGCATGACAAAATACAAGACTAGACAAAAAGAAACTATCCACAAAATATCCTACATCTAATAGTTTAAACCGACACTTGTTGGCCAACCGATGCAGAATTAAGTCCCTAAACGACCACCAATCAAACCTACATAGATGTAAAGTAACCGTGCTAAGCTATAAAGCTTAGTGGGGAGATAATATGCAAAATAATAATAATGTGGTCGACCAATAGAGTTAAATGAATATAAATATCTTCATGCAATATTTCAATAAGAACATCAACATACTTTTATCATGAGGTCCTCTCAATCTGACAATGTAGCCAAAAGAAGCGAAGATAAAACATGGTAATCAATCATTCATATACTTACATTATACAGATGAAGAAATTGATACATATATTTCTTATTTTAGCAATTCTCTTAAACTTAATAGCTTGCCTAAGTACTAGTTCAAAATAGGTGGATAACGGGAGCAATTGATACCCGAAGGTATCAAACAATGGATATCACGAGGATATCAAACAATGGACCCAAGGGGTTGAACTATGGTTCCATCAAAGGAATGATCAATGGACCCAAATGGGGTCAACTATGGCAGCTGCAACTATATCCCTTTAGGCAAGCCTATCTAATCCACAACTAAACTAAGACCTATAGCTTAACCACTTAATCGAATGGACATTTGATCCATCAAATTCCTTTTTATATATATTACAATATTTCTTAAGCCACAATTCACATCTGAATTTACATTTCATATACATGTGATGGTACCAATATATGTCACCTCAACTTACACTCATATACCGCATATTCATTTTCATTCAAGGACAATTTTCATCCTACCTCGCATAAACATACATATTTTCATAGTAATTTCATGAAATTATAACATTACTATTATTACAGTCATATATTGAAGTAAGTTGTAATTAACCTACTTGATAAACTTACCATGATCACTTTACCTTAATCGTTATGGCTTGAAAATAAAAGCATAGCATAAACAATCATATATTACCTCTAATGAACATACTCACTAAATATGCCTATTAGTTTGCATTAAAAGGGTTGATTATCATTATAAAAAGTGTCTGCTTAATTGATAATAATGTGGAAGTGATTTGTGAGATAATTGGAATAAATGTGCAAAACAGAGAAATGAAGGGCAGTGGACTAGCACGTGGCCGTGTACCTCACAAGCTTTAAAGATTACGTGACCACGTGCTTCACAAGCTTTAAGGCTTGCGTGGCCGTATACCTCACAAGCTTTAAAGCTTTTGTGACCACGTGCTTCACAAGCTTTAAGGCTTGCATGGTTGTGTGCCTCACAAGCTTTAAAGCTTACATGACCACGTGCTGCAAGCCTTCAAGCTTGAGTGGCGAGGCATTGCTAGGCTTCAAGGATCCGTATCGCTTCAATAAGAACATAATGACCTCATAGGCCAAAACATCTTACCAAAACTCATCTTAACCAAATATCTTTCATTAACCATCTTTAACTTCCTCTAGAGGACCAAATAACTTAGATAATAAAACCCTAGTTTCTATAGAACATCTATAGACAACAATGAAAGCCAAGATACTCCCATACCTGATCAGTGATCCCATTGCCCTTATCCTTGCTTGACTCTCCTATAACATCCACATAAAGATACTAAGATTTCCTTCTTGCTCTCCAAAAATATTGCATTAATAGTAAAGATATAAGGGGGAAATTCCTTTTACCAAACCTTAGTTCCAAACCTAGTAAAAGAAAGAAGGAGAAAACATAAAAGAGAGAGAGAGACGGTCTTCCCTTTTTGATAGATAGTGATATCCTAACTAGAATCACGTGGGGGAGACCATCAATTGCCCTTTTAACCTTATTCTCCATTTCTTTCTCTTAAAATACCCCTCCAACTCTTAAATTTATGATTTAACCTCATATGAAACTTAAATCCTAAATCTTATCCCAACATCTCTTTTATCAATCAAATAACCCATTTTTCATGAAATTAACTAAAATTACCACATTGCCCTTCAAGAAGCTTTATCCCAGAGTGGCTATAACCATAAGAACATTTAATTACACAAATAGCATCATACAATTAGGCATATTCCCTACTAGGATCAATATTAGGCCCCCACACCCCCTACCTCTACTTTCGATTCTAGTACCCAAAAATATATTTGAAGCTCCTCTACTACCTTACTATGTAGAGCCTTATGCCAATTTTAAGGTGTAATTAGCTATATATTGGTTAGTAGCACCACAATCATAGCACGCTCCTGATTCTTTCCTACATGGGGCCCAATGTTGCTTTAAACAATGAGGGCACTTAGGTGTCTGACTCCTTTTTTACTTTGATGATGCATCTCGACTTGGCTTGGACACTGCTAAATGTTCTTGTCTCTCCACTTTGCTAGTGGGGTTGTACATTCCCTCAGGTTGCTGGACATTCTATGCTCCTTTAAACCTTTTCTCGGTGGACCATCCACCCCTAGCCTCACTCCCTTTTTGCTCTCTTTCTCTTTTAGATGACTCGTGCTTCTCAACATTCATAACAGCTAAAACTAGTTTATGATAGCTCACATTCTGAAGAGATGTAGCCCATATTAGTTTCTCTCTAATCTGGTAATTCAGTTTGTCTTCAAATTGCCTACTCTTAAAAGCATATGTCAACATCTCTTTAGGGACGTATTTGCAGAACCAGTTGAATTCCTTCTTAAACTTTGCCATAGATATAGCTCTTTATTTTAAGGTTAAAAATTGTATTAGCTTCTCCTTTTTATAGGCCGTAATAACATACCTCTTCTTAAATTAAATTTCAAATATTCCCCAAATAAGAGGATTCGGTAATAAAGGTTGTTTGAGTACTAGCTTCCACCAATCATACATTGGTCCTTGAAGTAAGGATACACCACATGATACCTTATAATGAGCAGGATAGTGAATATCATCTAGAATCCTCTCCAGCTTTTCTAGCCAAAATTCAGCTTCCTCGGATTGCTCCAATATGGTACCCGAAAATTCTTCCCTATCATATTTTCTAACTTTCGAGATTGGGGCCTTAGGTGCTATCATTCTTTGTAGAATTTAAGCCATATCCTGAGAAATTTTTAATAATACATCTCCAAGAATAGTAGCAGGGATCTCATTCTAATTGGATGATAAATGTCTAATATCAAAGGAACCTATTGTAGCTGGTAAATTACTTTCAGTCGATTCCTCAATAGCATCCCTAAAATCATCCATCTTCGATCTATATGAAAACAAGGACGACTGCATCAAGCCAATAAGACATTATACCATACCAAAGATTTTTAGACCTCTAGTGCCCATAAAGCCTAAACCAGGATGCTCTGATACCACAAACTGTGACACCCTAACTCTAAATTATAACCATATCACTGTGTCCACAATCCTGGTCATATCATGTCATGTTATTATGCCTTTAGACAAACATTATTCACACTAATGATTTATCAATTTAATCATCATGTATATAATTTAGGTGTTACCTCAATGATGATCATTTTAGGCTACACTATAACACCCTTAACGAGCACACAAAGCCTATTAACATGTATATATATATATATATATATATATAGTGCATGTATAACCTGTAGGTTAACTTGGAATTTCATACAAGAAAATAATATTCATGGCAATCACATAGTAAATACCTATAATCTAGAAATCATATGCAAGCAAAGGCAATTAAGTAAATTTTACAGTCCTCCATATTTCAATTCCCAAATTAAATCATGGAAAATATAAGACTAGATAAAAAGAAATTATCCATAAAATATCCTACATCCAAAATCTAGACCGACTTTTGTTGGCCAACTAATGTAGAATTAAGTCCCTGTGCGACCTTCAACCAAACGTACATGGATATAAAATAACCTGTAATAAGCTATAAAGCTTAGTAGGAAAAATCATAAATTAACATGGATGACCATTCACAGCAGTCATCAATAAACAGCTTCACATAAGCATTGCAATAAGGATAACAACATAATCATGTCATGATTTCATTCCATAGAACAATTTATAGCCAAAAAGGAAAATAAAGGTATAATATTATAATAAGTCATTCATCATGTTTACATTACATAAGTGAAGTAATCGATACATGTATTTCTTTAATTCGAGCACATTTCTTAATCTTTAATAGCCTGCTTAAGTGCTAGTTCAAAGGGTGGATAATGGGAGCAATGGATACCAATCGGTATCAACAATGGATACCCGAAGGGATCAAACCATAGATATCCAAAGATATCAAACAATGGATCCAAAAGGTCCAAACTATGGTTCCATTAAAGGAACAAACAATGGACCCAAACAGGGTCAACTATGGCAGCTACAACTGTATCCCTTTAGGCATGCCTATCTAATCCACAACTGAACTAAGACCCACAAGCTTAACCATTTTTAAGGACATTTAACTCAACGTGTTCCTCTTTACATTGTATCATATTTGTTTAAGCCATAATTCATATATGAATGCATATTTCATATTCTTATAATGGCATCAACATTTGTTATCTCAACTCATATATAGTATATTTAAACTGGTTTAAGAACACATGTTATAGTACTTCCCATAATCATATATATATATATATATATATATAATACAATTACAATCATAAAACTAAACAGGTTACAATTAGCACTTACTTGATAAACTTGCCACTATCACTTTACCTTGATAGTTTAAAGCTTGACGGTTTAAGACATTGCATAGAACAGTCACATTTCAATTTTGGGAAATACTCAATAAGTGTGTCAATTAGGTTGAATTAGAGAGTATTTTATGTAATATGGAAGTATTTTATTAATTAATCAAGGTGAGTGTATAAGATGTTAAGGTGAAAAGCAGTGGAACATCACTTGGCGGTGCATCCCATACAGTGAAGCTCTGCATGGCCATGCATCACAAAGTTGGAAGCCCTGTATGGCCGTACACCATAAGGCTGGAAGCCTGGTATGGTCGTGCACCACAAGGCTGGAAGCCTTGCATGGCCGTATGCCACAAGGCTGGAAGTCTTGTATGGCCACATGCCACAAGGCTTCAAGCCTTGCATGGCCGCGCACCACAAGGCTTCAAGCATTGCATGGCCGCAGACCTATATGAACAAATCCTATTATACAGATCAATAATAGTAATGCTCAATGAGCCAATAACTCTCTCTAAACTCATCTTAAAACTCATCATCACTTAACTAGATCAACCCTAAACTAAAGGTTTCACTGGTTTAAAGAATCTTGTTCTCGGAGAACCCTAATTTCTATCGATCTATCTACAGATAACTTCATATACAGTACAATCTAAATGGTATTCCCATACCTGAACATCGAGTCTTTTTCACTCCTTCAAGATCCCTATGCCCTTATCTTTACTTGCCTCTACTTCTACAAACAACATAAAAATACTAAATTTTCCTTCTTGCTTTCATGAAATCTTTCATAAATAAAAGCGATATAGAAGGGAGAGATTTCCCTTACCAAAACCTAATTCTAGATGGACTTTCTTTGAACAAACGGTGAATTGTAAGGTCCCAAAAGTGACCCTAGTCAAATTGCAGGACTTAATGACTGATTATTTGATTTAGACTAAATTAAATATGTAAATTATTTAACATAAGAATTTTTCAAGTGTATAATTGAGGAAAAAGTATAAGTTATGGGTGAATTTATAAAAGAATATATATATATATATGAAGTTGCGGGGTTGATTTCCTAAAGATTAAATTGTGTGGGGAATCTTTTTGTTATATTCATATAAGTGGAAGATTGATTTGGGATTAGGGGGCCAAATAATTGAGGAAAGAGAAGACATTAAAAAGAAAGAAAAAGAAAGAGAGAGGGGAAGGAGAATGGAAGATCGGGATGGGGAGAAAGGATCGGCCAATGGTGCCGATCAGCGGTGACCCCCCCTTTGCCGTCGCTTTTTGCCTCTTCCGGCCACTGGCAGCGTCGGTCCTCCATCACCGAGGTACTTTAATTTATTTTGCTCCACTATCTCTCTTTCTTCTCTTTCACCGAGGCTTCTCTCTTCTTTTTCGATGAGCGACGATGGCGGCTAAGGGCACGAACACCATCGGAGACATCCCAATGGCGAAGTGACTCTTTCTATGCCCTCCTTTTTCTTCCCACTCGCCGGTATTAGGGAGATCGAAAATGTGGTGGCCGATACTTTTCAGGGTGTTTTCTGGTGGATTGGGATGGCAAAAAGGCGCGTGACCACCATCGGTAAACTTGGGGTGGCGTGAACTCCATTCCAGCACTAACCGTGCATCTCCGGTGAGGCTCCAGCAAAGCATCGGTGATCGATCCGGCGAGGACTGAAATAGGCAGTTTTGAAGCCAATTTCTTCTAATAGGTATGGAAACTATGCTAAGAATTTGATTTCATGTACAAGATTGAAGTAAGCTTTGGTTAATTTTATGAGATTATGGTCAGAAAAAATTAAGTTTTGCATTACTAAGATTATACAAAGAACTATGTAACCATCACTAGATTTTGTCTGCCTGAATTATATGTTGCAGTATAATTATTAGCTTGGGAATGTAAGAAAAATTTTATGACTGTAAGTGCCCATATTGACACTAAGTGTATGTGTGAATTGTTAGAGTATGGGAATTAAGTTTAATTGAAGTTAAATTGTGAAATTAATATGAGTTGATTGCAAGACTTACGGATTGATAAAAAAATAAATGCTGGAGACGAAAAAGGAATGGACTACTTAAACTGAAAAAGTTGTAATTTATCTAATTGAGTCATTGATTTGGTGGTGTTATATGATCATGAGGACTATTAATAAATATTAATGGTATGTAAGAGTTATTGATAGATCATGAAACCATTATTTGACAGTGAACTTAAGATGTGAATTTAGTAGGATTTTTCAATCAAAACTTATGATATAGGATTAGATAAGTTTAATGAATTTAAAGTATTGATAGGGCGTTCAATCTTGCATGCAAATTCCTTGGGTTGAGTTGGGTAATGGTGGAGCCAAAGTAAAAGAATCAATATGACAATGAGAAAATTTGCTTTTGTATGTGTAACTCTTGAATTGCACTGATTTAATTAAGATGGAGTATGCATGTTAGCATTTGAGATTTATTTGTCTTTAAGTGTTTATAATATAACTAAAGAACAATGAAATGTATTGGTTATTAAGATTGAAGTTGCAATTATTTTTAATGGTATTAGGGGTGAAACTTGCTGAAATGTAAATAAAATACTTCATTTACTCTCAAAACTTGTAATGTTGTCATGATTAATTCTTGGAATTAATCTCCAAATAAGTTATAGTTGAAGTTTTAAAAAGTTAATCAGTGGAAATTTTATAGATAGTAATAGGAATCAATAAATTAGTGGTTATAGGTAAAAGATCATATTTGGAGTTTGTAGGCTGAATTGGGGAACTATAGTTTTCTTGTTTTTGATCGAGAGTAATGTTGTATCATGAGTTTGATAAGCATTGATAATAAGTATTTTGGTTGGTAAATTTTGGTTATATGTTAAAAATTATTAATAGATTAAGGAGCTAGTATTTGACAATGGGCTTAAGATGTAAATTATAATAAAAGTTTAATTGGAGTTTCTAAAATAAGTGGAGATTTAATGGGTTATTAGTATTAGATTTACTTAAGGATGTTTAAAAGTGAATTACTATTAGATGATGGAGTTATAATTCTAAAATGTGAACTTGTTTTGAAATAAAGCTCGTTGTGTAAACTTAATGATATAAAAATGCAAGGATTTTAGTAAGAATTCTTTATGTTATCCTATTGGTAACAAATGTATTGAATAGCTATTATTTAAATAAATTATTGATCCCCATAATTGAATAGACTACACGTGAGAATTATAATGTTATGATACAAAGTAATTAATAATGTAATTAGTATAGTGGCAAGCTATTGGTATAAAGATCAAATATTTACTTCCCTTGATAAATTCTTGCTCAGTACTTGAATAAAAATTAAGAATATCATTATATTTAATAGAGTAGATATAGTGGTATGTTTATGCTTTTATGATATCGTATGAAACTGATATTAAAATATTATGCTTTTACACATGGTTGTTTTAGTATATGACTATTTAAGATCATATAGTTACATATGTAAGTATGATATGAAATTTATATGCATATACATACATTTCTATTAAAAGTGATGCATTGAATGTATGTATCAAATATAGTATTAGAGTATGAATATGATGATTAAATTAAATACAGTGGAGCAATGGAGATGGTTATGATGAACCATACAGGTATGTCCTTTTGTAGTGACTATGTGTTTATGTGTTGATTCTCACAACAATAGTCCAAATAATTGTATATGAATTCTATCTTATGTACATAAAATAGTCAGGTATGAACTATCATGATTAGTACAAGTATTGTTCACATATGGTTATTAGATTGTTTAAAGTAATTTGAAATAATCTGTATAAAATAGATTCTTTTGATGACTAAAAAATGTTTTAAAGATAATTTGTTGAATTATTGTGAAATAATTCTGACATAAGTGAAAGATGGTTCACAAATTGTACAAAAATATTTAAGTTTCTGAATAACTGTATTTTCTGGATTGAAAAGGAATTGAATGATGAGAAATTTGATAAATGTTTTGAAAGTAAGTGAAATTTGTGCCCTTAGAAAATATTCTAGCAGTAAAAACTAGCTCAGGATATAATTGGCTGGCCATAGGGATATCTGTATCGCGGTGCAAGTCATGGCGACTTGCTTTGCTATAGTAGGATCATTGATCTCCATAGTAATTATCTGTATCTGTTATCTGTATTTGTCATCTATTCGGTGGAGAAATGGTCTCTTAGGGTCATTTCTCAGTCTGTTGTGGCCCTATGGGGTCCACATCTCATATATCCAGTCTGAGTATTTTTGTCGGCACTGTACTAGGGCACAAATATGAAACTAAGTTAAAAAGTGTAAAAGATAAGAAATGTTATAGTTCAGAATTAATTTGCATAAGAACTAATTTAAGGTTACAATATTAATGAGCATGTGATTTTTTTGACACTATATAAACTAGTTTCTTAATTTGTTATATTTATTCATATATATATATATATATATATATATATATATATATATATATATGTATGTATACAACTCTGTTATGGGTCAAGTACATAATATTTAGTATAATATGGTGTTATGTAACATATAGTTCACTTTACTCAGATTGTCTTAATGATTACATGAAAGTAATAATGCATACTATGTTTTAATGATGCATATATATTAAGGAATTATGCCAAATGTTTTCTGGGGCAATAATTATTGATGAATTGCTTATTGAGTTGTTAAGTTTTGTGGCCTATATGAGTAATATGTTCCTTCTTTTATGCTTGTGATTTATTGCTGAATGTAAAAGCTTGGATCTAAGGTAATTAAAGGTATTAACTGGCAGTATTATTAAACTTTGTATTTATATAATTGAGGTTATGTGTCGTAAAGATTATCTTTATATTATATTGTTCCCCACTAAGCTTTATAGTTTAGCACGGGTTTTGTTATTTGTGTAGGTATCAGGATAGGCTTGTTTCTAGTTAGACAGCTGCTATGGTTCTACCATCTGAAGAGGGGATCTAATCTGGGCAGTTCACCTTTGAGGTGTATAGTTGTAGTGAGGTAATTTAAATGTAAATTGTTCTTTATATTTGAGTATTATAATGGTTTTAGAATGTAATATGTAATATTGATTCATCTTAGAAAATGTGATTAATAATAAGAATGGATGTATGAGATGCATGTTGAAATTGTTTTTGTATTGTGGTGCCCCTGAAGAGCTGAGGAAATTGTTTGATTTTCAGGTGGATTAGATAAGTTTTTAGACGTTATAATGCCGGATTTTTATTTGGTGATTAGTCAAGTGGACAATTATAGTTTAATTGGTATACTTAATTTTTAAGGATTTCGTTTTGGGCAAGCCTGCGGTCGATTGAGTAGTTAAAAAAAAATTTTAGGTCATAGCATGGTTCAGTCAGTTTGTTCAGTAAGGGTGTTACATTTTGTGGTATATTTATCACTGTAAGCATGTGAGAAAGCCTTTAAAAGACCATCAAATTACCATTTAACCCCCCTTTCTCAATTTCTCTCTCAAAACTAACCTATCTAACCTTTCAATTTATGCTTTGACCCCAAATTAATTTTAAATCATAATCTTATCTCAACATCACTTTTTACCAATCAATTAACCCCTTATTCATTAATTTCATTGAAATTACCATATTACCCTTTCATGAAACTTTAACCTAATGTGGCTATAACCATACAACCATTAATTTAGCATATAATATCAATTAATTAAACATAATTCCTATCAAGGTCAAGATTGGGCCCTCACACTATATATGTTGCCTTTTCTTTTCTTCTCCTCCTTTCTTCACATGCCCAAGAATATCTACATCATTATAGCTTATCACTAGTGTTTATTTGTGCAACACCTTAAAATTTCATCTAACATTGTTAACATTCTAAATCATAAATATTAAGCCTAAGATAGTTTTTAATGTTATTATAGTGGTATAATATAGTAAAATTCAGAAGTATTTAAGTGTTAAATATGCACAACCCAATATTATATCAAGATGGGTCACCTAGTGGGAAGTTGTACTTAACCATTAAATGAGAAAATATATATTTATTGGAGTCTAGGGGTACAATTTGGGGATAATTTAAGTCCATATAATTCCCTGAAACAAACAATGAAGGATTTTTTGGTATCATAAAAGTGTTGATTGTAAGTTTGATTGAATCTTAAAATATTCCATAAGTCTCCAAAAATTATTCTTATTGCCCAGATCTACTGGATATAATCATAATTAATATTTGAAAGTGAAAATAATTTTTCTAATAACTTTAAATTTTTATCTTTCGAACCGACTCATTTTACCTCTACAACTAGAAGTATAATGAAATGATATCAAAATGACTTGAAATTCTATACACACCCTCCTGTTAGAGAGTATGCCCTAGAGCCCATGTAATAGGGATGTTTTTCATATGTATGAAATTTATATTCTTAATAAAAGGCATCATTCATTTATTAATGCTGTGTTTGAATACATGAGTTTGTAAATCTTAAATTAATAAATGAAGTCCTAGATATTATAAACACAGTGCAAAGGCAATCATGAAGGTGTTCATAATGTGAGATGTCTATTGCATGCAAATATGTTAATATCTAAATATCCCTAGTCATAGAATTAACAAGATAGGACATTGTTAATTCGGACAGACTAGCACATGTTATGCTTCTTGAATGGTTCAAGCAATGGTTCTCATAATTGTGGTTATGGATGATAATCAAAGCTAACATGTGGATGCTTGTTAGAGGAACAAGTTCATTGGAGACCTGCAAAGAGAATCCTCATATGGATATTAAATCTATGTCAGTGAGGAATCTCTTCATAGCAGTTGTGCAAGTATCCTTAGACTTGAGATCACCAAAGTTATCTTAAGTAGCAAGTGGTATACTTTGACTCCATAACTGATTACTTCCAACTAGGAGTGAACATAGTTAGGAGATTGGGTATATCATGACCTACTTGAAGATAGTTGAGTGATTGACAAAGGATTCACCATCCCAGATTTAACAAGGGAAGTTATCTCACATGATTCTATAATTACCTTGTTCAGTGAATCTCTGGCTAGAGTAATATGCCGAGATGGATGGAGATCCATGAAGGCCATTTTAGGAACAATGGTTAAATTAATAGAACATACATAATTAGATTTATATGAGTTGACAGAAATCCATACTCAGAATCTAATTGAGATAAGAGTGGTGAAAGGAGTAATTGCACGGTAACTGTTTCAATGGAAGGGTACAGTCAAACCACATGACTTTCCTGACATTTGGGTAGTCATGATGCCTAGCTAGAGCCCAATCATGACTTGTATAATGATGTATCAAAATATCAATAGAGATTGATAAAATGATTTAAAGGAGTTTAAATCATGTGAGTTTTGAATAGAACTCACAATTACATATTATACTGCCAACATGGACAGGAACCCAATAGGTCACACACATATAGAGAAAAGGGTAAAATGGTAAAATGACAAGGATAATAATATTTGATATTATTATAAAGGTAGAGAGGAGAATATGATAACAATTAATTAAAGAGTTTAATTAATTAAGATCAAATAAAATTATCCGCGGAACTTTTGAGAAATGTTCTGTAAATTGGACCTAAATAAAATAATATATTTCATGATTAATTATTATTGTCTTATAAGTGTTATAAGACTACTATAAGTGTTATAGGACTGATATAATAATTAATAGGACCATTGGAGAAATTATAAAGGGCCAAAGGAATGAAGAAGTTGGAGGAAGCCCTCCAGAAGAGGGCTACACGCCAATTCCATACAGAAGGGCTTAGAGGGCTTTTTCTTGGACCAAATTAATTTATATATGTTACATAAGTGTTATGGAACTCACATATTTAATTTGGTTGGATTTGGAAGCCATTTGGATATTTAAATCCAATTAGATGCACAAAGGGCCTAGTTTGTGGATTTTATGCATGGTCTTTTATGAAAAGATTTAATTTGGATTTAATTAAGCCCAAATGATTATAATTAATTCTAGAAGCCCAATTAATAATTCTCCAGCAATTTTAAAGAGCCCAATCTCATTAAGGAGTTGGAATTTTAACCTAACTATAAAAGGCCAACTAATGAGAATTAGGGTTAAGTGATTAAAACAAAAGGAAAGTCTTTTTCTCTTAATTCTCTCTCCCTTTTTGCGCCACTTCCATTGCTAGCCTCTTGGATTTCGGCCAGCCCTAGTTGAACACCAATTTGTTGGTTCAATTTACCCCTCTCTAGTGTGGATTACTCATTGGAGGTGTTCGATTTTGGACACTGTGGTTTGCGACAACCCGGTGCGAAGTAAAATCAACTGTTCAACAAAAATCAAAGGTGATTTTTCTTATTCTCATATAGTTATATTGTGTATTCATGGCAAGATCAGATCTAATGGTTAAAAAAATTTAAAATTCCGCTCATGTATGTGATGCATGTAACCATTAAATTCCAACATGGTATCAGTGCCACGGTTTTGCCATGGATATACAATTCTATATTTTTCTGCGGAATAAGTTTTGTTTTGTTTTGAGTTATTTATTTCATGAACTTTAAAATATTAGATTTGATTATTCATGAATGAGAAATATTGATTTCTGGTTGTATGTGTGATCAAATAAATATGGTGGAAACAAAAACGAAATTTTTGAATGATTAACATAAGGGTTTGGCGTGAAACTCATTAGGGTTTGGCGTGAAACCCTAGGTAATGTAGGGGCTGTTCTAATTTAATTTCTTATGGATCCATTTAAAAATCATTTAGATGATATTTTATGTGTTTAATATGTGATATTAAGCCGTAGGATCGAACGGAATTAAAATCGAACAAGTTTTGCATGAAAACTAGTTTTGTCGAAAAGTTCGATAAATTGGTGTTCTTCGTGTGTTCTTGATGTGTTCTTGGTTAGAACGACTTTTGATCTTCTAAATCTGATATATATGATATATTAAAGTGTTTTTAATTAATTGGATTAATTAAAATGGGCCTTAAATTAATTTGATTAATTTTAATTCATTAAAACCACTTAATGGGCTTAATTATGTTTACGGACTTGGTTTAAATTAGTGAATGACTTGGTGGGCCCAAGGAGCTGATTTAAATTAACTATTATAAACATTAATTAAGTTTATTAATGGTTTTTAAGGGCTAGAGTGGGCTTGGCTCATTCCAAAAGGCCCAAATGGTCCAAATGACACAAAACTAGTTTGTGTATGAACACACTTAGGGTTTTTCTTCTGTGGGTTTCGGCCTACACTTATTTTAAGCACAAAATTGATTCTTTTAATTATTTAATATGATTAATTAATTAAATAATCAATTTGATTGATTATTAGGGCAAGAACACATTCATGCAAAAAGGTTTCCTAAAATGAAAGTTTCCAAAATGGAATAAGTTTCCTAATTTGATCACATCATTAAATAACTCAAAATATAGTTTCAAAGGTTGAAACAAAGTTAGTAATCCATTTATTTATGCATTAGAGAGGCATACAAGGGTGAATGATTGGCATGATGGTTAGTTATGGACAAAGCCCAATGTGATTGAGCATAATGCATGTTTTGGCCCAATGAGGACTTTCATGTCCCGGCCACTTGTTTTTGGTTTGTATTTCATTTCAAATTGTAATATGTAATTAGATTACTTAGATTAGAATTAGAAATAAAGATGGAGACCAATATCAAGGAGCAAGATGGGCCGGATGGAGATCCAACAAGCTTGAAGATAATGTAATTATTTTCTTGTTTGAATCATGCATACTACCTAGGTGTGACCTTTTGATTTCCCTCTTGGCTCGGGGAAATCAATGTAGTGAAGTCCATAACTATACCATATTTGTATGCTTATATTTATGTGATAGATATAGGATGTATACCAATGTATGCCAACCATGTATGATGAGACTTAATTAACTAAAACCCTCAAACAAATACTAAGGTATATAAGCCTTCCATTAATTTGAGGAGAACCAGAGTTCTTTATAGTGTGGGTTGTTGACCACAGTTAAGCTCACATTATATCGAATATGTTCAAATCTAATTAAATGGGTCATCTTAGCTAGCCCATTAGTTTGTTGACCACAGTCAAGGCTAATGGTTCTAGAGGCAAGATTAGGGAATGCATATATGATATGCATGCATCAAGAGTTGATAACCTAATGATCCAATAGTTGTGTAGAGACACAATTGGTATAAAGATACCTACCTTTCAAGGGTATGGAATTTGGCTTGTTGACCACAGTCAAGGTCAAATTACATATCAAGGATTGGATATTGGCCCACTAAGAAAACCATCGGGTTTTCTCGGATTATATAGTGAGGGCTATTAATTCGCAATAAAATAGTGGGAGTAAATGGATTAATTAAAGACCTTATTAATGCATATATATATATGAACATACTCTCATATCTTTTCTTTTTCACATCTAGGTCATCATCATGAGCACATCAAACATTAACATACGATCAATCTTGGATAACAAGCTGGTTGGCAACAACTATTCTGACTAGATCAGGCAAGTGAGAATTGTTCTCAGAGCTGAAAAGATCCACTATGTCTTGGATAAAGATCCACCACCACGTCCATCAGATGATGCCATTGATGAGATCAAAGGCATTTATCGAAAATACATGGAGGATAGTGAAACAGCAGCATGTCTGATGCTGGGTACTATGTCCTCGGAGCTTCAGAAGCAACATGAAATGATGGATGCTAAAACCATCGTTTTGCATCTAGAGGAGCTTTATTCTTCTCAGGCTAGAACTTAGCAATATGAGATTGCTCGAGCTCTATTCAGCTGCAAAATTGTGGAAGGCACTTCAGCTGCTACTCATGCATTGAAGATGTATGGGTATATTGAGCATTTGAGTAGACTTGGTTATGTTATGGATAATGATCTACACATAGATTTAATCTTGTACTAGTTGGCTCCAAGTTATGCACCTTTCGTGCTTAACTTCAACATGAACAAGATCCAAGTATCCATTCCTGAGTTAATCAATATGCTCAAGATGTTAGAGAGTATGCCCTAGAGCCCATGTAATAGGGATGTTTTTCATATGTATGAAATTTATATTCTTAATAAAAGGCATCATTCATTTATTAATGCTGTGTTTGAATACATGAGTTTGTAAATCTTAAATTAATAAATGAAGTCCTAGATATTATAAACACAGTGCAAAGGCAATCATGAAAGTGTTCATGATGTGAGATGTCTATCGCATGCAAATGTGTTAATATCTAAATATCCCTAGTCATAGAATTAACAAGATAGGACATTGTTAATTCGGACAGACTAGCACATGTTATGCTTCTTGAATGGTTCAAGCAATGGTTCTCATAATTGTGATTATGGATGATAATCAAAGCTAACATGTGGATGCTTGTTAGAGGAACAAGTTCATTGGAGACCTGCAAAGAGAATCCTCATATGGATATTAAATCTATGTCAGTGAGGAATCTCTTCATAGCGGTTGTGCAAGTATCCTTAGACTTGAGATCACCAAAGTTATCTTAAGTAGCAAGTGGTATACTTTGACTCCATAACTGATTACTTCCAACTGGGAGTGAACATAGTTAGGAGATTGGGTATATCATGACCTACTTGAAGATAGTTGAGTGATTGACAAAGGATTCACCATCCCAGATTTAACAAGGGAAGTTATCTCACATGATTCTATAATTACCTTGTTCAGTGAATCTCTGGCCAGAGTAATATGCCGAGATGGATGGAGATCCATGAAGGGCATTTTAGGAACAATGGTTAAATTAATAGAACATACATAATTAGATTTATATGAGTTGACAGAAATCCATACTCAGAATCTGATTGAGATAAGAGTGGTGAAAGGAGTAATTGCACGGTAACTGTTTCTATGGAAGGGTACAGTCAAACCACATGACTTTCCTGACATTTGGGTAGTCATGATGCCTAGCTAGAGGCCAATCATGACTTGTATAATGATGTATCAAAATATCAATAGAGATTGATAAATTGATTTAAAGGAGTTTAAATCATGTGAGTTTTGAATAGAACTCACAATTACATATTATACTGCCAACATGGACAGGAACCCAATAGGTCACACACATATAGAGAAAAGGGTAAAATGGTAAAATGACAAGGATAATAATATTTGATATTATTATAAAGGTAGAGAGGAGAATATGATAATAATTAATTAAAGAGTTTAATTAATTATGATCAAATAAAATTGTCCGCGGAACTTTTGAGAAATGTTCTGTAAATTGGACCTAAATGAAATAATGTATTTCATGATTAATTATTATTGTCTTATAAGTGTTATAAGACTACTATAAGTGTTATAGGACTGATATAATAATTAATAGGACCATTGGAGAAATTATAGAGGGCCAAAGGAATGAAGAAGTTGGAGGAAGCCCTCCAGAAGAGGGCTACACGCCAACTTCATACAGAAGGGCTTAGAGGGCTTTTTCTTGGACCAAATTAATTTATATATGTTACATAAGTGTTATGGAACTCACATATTTAATTTGGTTGGATTTGGAATCCATTTGGGTATTTAAATCCAATTAGATGCACAAAGGGCCTAGTTTGTGGATTTTGTGCATGGTCTTTTATGAAAAGATTTAATTTGGATTTAATTAAGCCCAAATGATTATAATTAATTCCAGAAGCCCAATTAATAATTCTCCAGCAATTTTAAAGAGCCCAATCTCATTAAGGAGTTGGAATTTTAACCTAACTATAAAAGGCCAACTAATGAGAATTAGGGTTAAGTGATTAAAACAAAAGGAAAGTCTTTTTCTCTTAATCCTCTCTCCCTTTTGCGCCACTTCCCAAGCTAGCTCTTGGGAATTTCGGCCAGCCCTAGTTGAACACCAAGTTGTTGGTTCAATTTACCCCTCTCTAGTGTGGATTACTCATTGGAGGTGTTCGATTTTGGACACTGTGGTTTGCGACAACCCGGTGCGAAGTAAAATCAACTGTTCAACAAAAATCAAAGGTGATTTTTCTTATTCTCATATAGTTATATTGTGTATTCATGGCAAGATCAGATCTTATGGTTAAAAAAAATTTAAAATTCCGCTCATGTATGTGATGCATGTAACCATAATATTCCAACATGGTATCAGAGCCAGGTTTTGCCATGGATACACAATTCTATATTTTCTGTGGAATAAGTTTTGTTTTGTTTTGAGTTATTTATTTCATGAACTTTAAAATATTAGATTTGATTGTTCATGAATGAGAAATATTGATTTCTGGTTGTATGTGTGATCAAATAAATTTGACGGAAACAAAAACGGAACTTTTGAAGAAAAGTGACTAGGGTTTTGCGTGAAACCCATTAGGGTTTGGCGTGAAACCCTAGGTAATGTAGGGGCTGTTCTAATTTAATTTCTTATGGATCCATTTAAAAATCATTTAAATGATATTTTATGTGTTTAATATGTGATATTAAGCCGTAGGATCGAACGGAATTAAAATCGAACAAGTTTTGCATGAAAACTAGTTTTGTCGAAAAGTTCGATAAATTGGTGTTCTTGATGTGTTCTTGGTTAGAACGACTTTTGATCTTCTAAATATGATATATATGATATATTAAAGTGTTTTTAATTAATTGGATTAATTAAAATGGGCCTTAAATTAATTTGATTAATTTTAATTCATTAAAACCACTTAATGGGCTTAATTATGTTTACGGACTTGGTTTAAATTAGTAAATGACTTGGTAGGCCCAAGGAGCTGATTTAAATTAACTATTATAAACATTAATTAAGTTTATTAATGGGTTTTAAGGGCTGGAGTGGGCTTGGCTCATTCCAAAAGGCCCAAATGGTCCAAATGACACAAAACTAGTTTGTGTGTGAACACACTTAGGGTTTTTCTTCTGTGGGTTTCGGCCTACACTTATTTTAAGCCCAAAATTGATTCTTTTAATTATTTAATATGATTAATTAATTAAATAATTAATTTATAATTAATTAATAATCAATTTGATTGATTATTAAGGCAAGAACACATTCATGCAAAAGGGTTTCCTAAAATGAAAGTTTCCAAAATGGAAAAAGTTTCCTAATTTGATCACATCATTAAAATAACTCAAAATATAGTTTCAAAGGTTGAAACAAAGTTAGTAATCCATTTCTTTATGCATTAGAAAGGCATATAAGGGTGAATGATTGGCATGATGGTTAGTTATGGACAAAGCCCAATGTGATTGAGCATAATGCATGTTTTGGCCCAATGAGGACTTTCATGTCCCGGCCACTTGTTTTTGGTTTGTATTTCATTTCAAATTGTAATATGTAATTAGATTACTTAGATTAGAATTAGAAATAGAGATGGAGACCAATATCAAGGAGCAAGATGGGCCGGATGGAGATCCAACAAGCTTGAAGATAATGTAATTATTTTCTTGTTTGAATCATGCATACTACCTAGGTGTGACCTTTTGATTTCCCTCTTGGCTCGGGGAAATCAATGTAGTGAAGTCCATAACTATACCATATTTGTATGCTTATATTTATGTGATAGATATAGGATGCATACCAATGTATGCCAACCATGTATGATGAGACTTAATTAACTAAAACCCTCAAACAAATACTAAGGTTTATAAGCCTTCCATTAATTTGAGGAGAACCAGAGTTCTTTATAGTGTGGGTTGTTGACCACAGTCAAGCTCACATTATATCGAATATGTTCAAATCGAATTAAATGGGTCATCTTAGCTAGCCCATTAGTTTGTTGACCACAGTCAAGGCTAATGGTTCTAGAGGCAAGATTAGGGAATGCATATATGATATGCATGCATCAAGAGTTGATAACCTAATGATCCAATAGTTGTGTAGAGACACAATTGGTATAAAGATACCTACCTTTCAAGGGTATGGAATTTGGCTTGTTGACCACAGTCAAGGTCAAATTACATATCAAGGATTGGATATTGGCCCACTAAGAAAATCATCGGGTTTTCTCGGATTATATAGTGAGGGCTATTAATTCGCAATAAAATAGTGGGAGTAAATGGATTAATTAAAGACCTTATTAATGCATACATATATATGAACATACTCTCATATCTTTTCTTTTTCACATCTAGGTCATCATCATGAGCACATCAAACATTAATATACGATCAATCTTGGATAACAAGCTGGTTGGCAACAACTATTCTGACTGGATCAGGCAAGTGAGAATTGTTCTCAGGGCTGAAAAGATCCATTATGTCTTGGATAAAGATCCACCACCACATCCATCAGATGATGCCATTGATGAGATCAAAGGCATTTATCGGAAATACATGGAGGATAGTGAAGCAGCAGCATGTCTGATGCTGGGTGCTATGTCCTCGGAGCTTCAGAAGCAACATGAAATGATGGATGCTAGAACCATCGTTTTGCATCTAGAGGAGCTTTATTCTTCTCAGGCTAGAACTGAGCAATATGAGATTGCTCGAGCTCTATTTAGTTGCAAAATGGTGGAAGGCACTTCAGCTGCTGCTCATGCATTGAAGATGTATGGGTATATTGAGCATTTGAGTAGACTTGGCTATGTTATGGATAATGATCTATACATAGATTTAATCTTGTACTCGTTGGCTCCAAGTTATGCACCTTTTGTGCTTAACTTCAACATGAACAAGATCCAAGTATCCATTCCTGAGTTAATCAACATGCTCAAGACAGCTGATGGATCATTTAAGAAAGATCCAAAAAGTGTCATGGTTGTCACTTCTGCTAAAGGCAAGAAGCAGAAGAAGAAGATAACCAAGGTGCAGCCAAAGAATGGTGGGATCTCCAAGAAGAAGGTTGCCAAGAAAGAGAATCCCAAAGGGACTTGCTTCCATTGTGGAAAGGATGGTCATTGGAAGCGTAACTGCAAGGCCTATCTAGATTCTCTTAAGGAGAAGAAGCAAGTTGTTGCATCTACTTCAGGTATTCATATGATTGAAATTAATACTTATTCTATTGCTTCAAAACAATCTTGGGTATTAGATACCGGATGTGGATCTCATTTATGTAATGATCTACAGGGGCTTAGAAGCTTTAGAAGAGTTGGAAAGGCAGAGATTTGTTTGCAGTCAGCTACTGGACAAAACATCTCTACAACTGTTGTGGGGACTTATCATTTGCCTCTTCCGAGTGGATTAGTACTGGAATTAAATAATTGTTATTATGTTCCAGCTTTGTCCAAGAGTATTATTTCTTTCAGTTGTTTGATGAACGATTATGATATTTCTTTAAAGGACAAATGTTGTTACATTTTTAAGAACAATATATTTTATGCAAAAGCTATCATTGAGAATGGTATATTTGTTCTTGATTTAATTAAAGAAGTACATAATGTGGATACCAAGAGAATGAAACATGATAATCTAAATACCTCATACTTATGGCATTGTCGTTTAGGCCACATAAATAAAAAACGCATGACCAAATTGCACAAGTCAGGTGATTTGGGATCATTTGATTATGAATCATTTGATACATGCGAATCTTGTTTATTGGGAAAAATGACAAAAGCTCCCTTTATTGGTAAAGGAGAACGAGCTAAAATGGTTTTGGACTTAATACATTCGGATGTATGTGGTCCAATGACTACACATGCTAGAGGAGGTTACTCCTACTTCATTACTTTCATAGATGATTATTCCAGGTTTGGATACATCTATCTAATGAAATATAAGTCTGAAGCATTTGAAAAGTTCAAAGAATTCAGAAATGAAGTAGAGAAACAACTTGGCAAAAGTATTAAAACACTTAGATCAGATCGAGGTGGAGAATACTTAAGTCAAGAGTTTCAGGATTATCTTAGAGATAATGGGATTTTATCTCAATGGACTCCTCCATATACACCACAACACAATGGTGTATCCGAAAGGAGGAATCGAACACTATTAGATATGGTTCGATCAATGATGAGCCGAGCGGACTTGCCTAAGTCCTTTTGGGGATATGCACTAGAAACTGCTGTTTATGTGTTAAATAGAGTTCCTAGTAAATCGGTTGATGTTACTCCATATGAGATGTGGAATAACAAGAAACCCACGCTTTCTCATATGAAAGTATGGGGTTGTCCTACTTATGTGAAGAGGACAATGTCAGACAAACTGGATGTTAAGTCTGACAAATGTTTATTTGTGGGATATCCAAAAGAAACATTTGGATATTATTTCTATCATCCCTTAGAACAAAAGGTGTTTGTTTCAAGGCATGCTGTCTTCTTGGAAAGAGAATTTCTCCTACGAGAAGACAGTGGGAGTAAAATTGAGCTTGGTGAAGTTCAAGACCCACAAATAGAAGATGATCAATCGATTGAACCCGAAACTGAATTTCATAATGATGAAATCACAGTTGAACCTGATTATACACAAAATCCTAGAAGATCTACTAGGATGCGTTCTATCCCTGTGAGATATGGATTTCACATTGATTCGGATAGAGGCATAACTATAGTAGAGGACAATGAGCCTACAAGCTATCAAGAAGTTTTGAACAGTTCAGAACGTGATTTATGGCTTAAGGCTATGCAGTCCGAAATGGACTCCATGTATGAGAATAAAGTATGGACTTTAACTCAACCACCTGAAGGGATAAAACCCATAGGGTGCAAATGGGTCTTCAAAAAGAAGACTGACATGGATGGTAATATAGTTACCTATAAAGCTCGCTTAGTAGCAAAAGGTTATCGTCAAAAAGAAGGTATTGACTATGATGAAACTTTTTCTCCTGTAGCGATGCTTAAGTCTATAAGAATACTTTTAGCCATTGCAGCTCATTATGATTATGAGATTTGGCAGATGGATGTGAAGACAGCTTTCCTTAATGGAAATCTTACCGAGGATGTGTATATGACACAACCAGAAGGATTCACATCTGGAAATGGCGAAAAGGTATGCAAGCTTCAAAGATCCATTTATGGATTGAAGCAAGCCTCTAGGAGCTGGAACATACGATTCAATGAGACAATCAAAGAGTTTGGTTTCTCACAGAATGAAGATGAACCTTGTGTGTATAAAAGGGTCAGTGGGAGTGCAATTGTCTTCCTAGTTCTATATGTAGATGACATATTGATCATGGGAAATGACATTTCTCTTCTCCAATCTGTTAAAATATGGTTATCCAAGCAATTCTCCATGAAAGACCTTGGAGAAGCATCCTATATTCTGGGAATAAGGATCTATAGAGATAGATCCAATAGGTTGCTAGGTCTTTCTCAAAGTACATATATAGATAAAGTATTGAAGAGGTTCAATATGGATCTCTCTAAGAAAGGGTTTATACCCATGGTGCATGGGAAACACCTTTCTAAGTCTATGTGTCCACAGACACTGGAGGATAGAGAGAGCATGAATAGAATACCATATGCATCTGCAATTGGTTCTATCATGTATGCTATGTTATGTACACGTCCAGATGTAGCATTTGCTTTGAGTGTCACAAGCAGATTCCAATCTAATTTTGGAGAGGAACATTGGGCAGCTGTCAAGAATATTCTTAAGTACTTGAGAAGGACTAAGGATATATTCTTGGCATATGGAGAGGGCAGTTTGGAAGTAAACGGGTATACAGATGCCAGCTTCCAATCTGACAAAGATGATTGTAAATCACAATCTGGTTATGTGTTCATAATGGGAGGAGGAGCAGTTAGTTGGAAAAGTTCCAAACAAGAAACAACTGCTGATTCCACGACAGAAGCTGAGTACATTGCTGCTTCAGAAGCAGCCAAAGAAGCAGTCTGGATCAAAAAGTTCATAACCGAACTAGGAGTGGTGCCTAGCATTGTTGATCCGATTCCTTTATATTGTGACAACAATGGAGCCATTGCGCAAGCGAAGGAACCACGGTCTCATCAGCGATCCAAGCATGTTCTCAGACGCTACCATCTCATAAGGGAAATAGTAGCTAGAAATGATGTGAAAATAGAAAGGGTTCCCACAGATGACAATGTGGCGGATCCCCTCACTAAAGCACTTTCCCAGATAAAGCATGATCACCATATAAATAGCATGGGTCTGAGACATATGAGTGATTGGCTCTAGTGCAAGTGGGAGATTGTTAGAGAGTATGCCCTAGAGCCCATGTAATAGGGATGTTTTTCATATGTATGAAATTTATATTCTTAATAAAAGGCATCATTCATTTATTAATGCTGTGTTTGAATACATGAGTTTGTAAATCTTAAATTAATAAATGAAGTCCTAGATATTATAAACACAGTGCAAAGGCAATCATGAAAGTGTTCATGATGTGAGATGTCTATCGCATGCAAATGTGTTAATATCTAAATATCCCTAGTCATAGAATTAACAAGATAGGACATTGTTAATTCGGACAGACTAGCACATGTTATGCTTCTTGAATGGTTCAAGCAATGGTTCTCATAATTGTGATTATGGATGATAATCAAAGCTAACATGTGGATGCTTGTTAGAGGAACAAGTTCATTGGAGACCTGCAAAGAGAATCCTCATATGGATATTAAATCTATGTCAGTGAGGAATCTCTTCATAGCGGTTGTGCAAGTATCCTTAGACTTGAGATCACCAAAGTTATCTTAAGTAGCAAGTGGTATACTTTGACTCCATAACTGATTACTTCCAACTGGGAGTGAACATAGTTAGGAGATTGGGTATATCATGACCTACTTGAAGATAGTTGAGTGATTGACAAAGGATTCACCATCCCAGATTTAACAAGGGAAGTTATCTCACATGATTCTATAATTACCTTGTTCAGTGAATCTCTGGCCAGAGTAATATGCCGAGATGGATGGAGATCCATGAAGGGCATTTTAGGAACAATGGTTAAATTAATAGAACATACATAATTAGATTTATATGAGTTGACAGAAATCCATACTCAGAATCTGATTGAGATAAGAGTGGTGAAAGGAGTAATTGCACGGTAACTGTTTCTATGGAAGGGTACAGTCAAACCACATGACTTTCCTGACATTTGGGTAGTCATGATGCCTAGCTAGAGGCCAATCATGACTTGTATAATGATGTATCAAAATATCAATAGAGATTGATAAATTGATTTAAAGGAGTTTAAATCATGTGAGTTTTGAATAGAACTCACAATTACATATT
Source organism: Excoecaria agallocha (assembly GCA_037975025.1). Taxonomy (NCBI): domain Eukaryota; kingdom Viridiplantae; phylum Streptophyta; class Magnoliopsida; order Malpighiales; family Euphorbiaceae; genus Excoecaria; species Excoecaria agallocha. The sequence goes on from CM075806.1 coordinate 33,695,143, forward strand.
ATACTGCCAACATGGACAGGAACCCAATAGGTCACACACATATAGAGAAAAGGGTAAAATGGTAAAATGACAAGGATAATAATATTTGATATTATTATAAAGGTAGAGAGGAGAATATGATAATAATTAATTAAAGAGTTTAATTAATTATGATCAAATAAAATTGTCCGCGGAACTTTTGAGAAATGTTCTGTAAATTGGACCTAAATGAAATAATGTATTTCATGATTAATTATTATTGTCTTATAAGTGTTATAAGACTACTATAAGTGTTATAGGACTAATATAATAATTAATAGGACCATTGGAGAAATTATAGAGGGCCAAAGGAATGAAGAAGTTGGAGGAAGCCCTCCAGAAGAGGGCTACACGCCAACTTCATACAGAAGGGCTTAGAGGGCTTTTTCTTGGACCAAATTAATTTATATATGTTACATAAGTGTTATGGAACTCACATATTTAATTTGGTTGGATTTGGAATCCATTTGGGTATTTAAATCCAATTAGATGCACAAAGGGCCTAGTTTGTGGATTTTGTGCATGGTCTTTTATGAAAAGATTTAATTTGGATTTAATTAAGCCCAAATGATTATAATTAATTCCAGAAGCCCAATTAATAATTCTCCAGCAATTTTAAAGAGCCCAATCTCATTAAGGAGTTGGAATTTTAACCTAACTATAAAAGGCCAACTAATGAGAATTAGGGTTAAGTGATTAAAACAAAAGGAAAGTCTTTTTCTCTTAATCCTCTCTCCCTTTTGCGCCACTTCCCAAGCTAGCTCTTGGGAATTTCGGCCAGCCCTAGTTGAACACCAAGTTGTTGGTTCAATTTACCCCTCTCTAGTGTGGATTACTCATTGGAGGTGTTCGATTTTGGACACTGTGGTTTGCGACAACCCGGTGCGAAGTAAAATCAACTGTTCAACAAAAATCAAAGGTGATTTTTCTTATTCTCATATAGTTATATTGTGTATTCATGGCAAGATCAGATCTTATGGTTAAAAAAAATTTAAAATTCCGCTCATGTATGTGATGCATGTAACCATAATATTCCAACACAAGATAGCTGATGGATCATTTAAGAAGGATCCAAAAAGTGTCATGGTTGTCACTTCTGCTAAAGGCAAGAAGCAGAAGAAGAAGAAGATAACCAAGGCGCAGCCAAAGAATGGTGGGATCTCTAAGAAGAAGGTTGCCAAGAAAGAGAATCCCAAAGGAACTTGCTTTCATTGTGGAAAGGATGGTCATTGGAAGCGTAACTGCAAGGCCTATCTAGATTCTCTCAAGGAGAAGAAGCAAGCTAATGCTTCTACTTCAGGTATTCATATGATTGAAATTAATACTTATTCTATTGCTTCAAAACAATCTTGGGTATTAGATACCGGATGTGGATCTCATTTATGTAATGATCTACAGGGGCTTAGAAGCTTTAGAAGAGTTGGAAAGGCAGAGATATGTTTGCAGTCAGCTACTGGACAAAACATCTCTACAACAGTTGTGGGGACTTACTATTTGCCTCTTCCTAGTGGATTAGTACTGGAATTAAATAATTGTTATTATGTTCCAGCTTTGTCCAAGAGTATTATTTCTTTCAGTTGTTTGATGAACGATTATGATATTTCTTTAAAGGACAAATGTTGTTACATTTTTAAGAACAATATATTTTATTCAAAAGCTATCATTGAGAATGGTATATTTGTTCTTGATTTAATTAAAGAAGTACATAATGTGGATACCAAGAGAATGAAACATGATAATCTCAATACCTCATACTTATGGCATTGTCGTTTAGGCCACATAAATGAAAAACGCATGACCAAATTGCACAAGTCAGGTGATTTGGGATCATTTGATTATGAATCATTTGATACATGCGAATCTTGTTTATTAAGAAAAATGACAAAATCTCCCTTTGTTGGTAAAGGAGAACGAGCTAAAATGGTTTTGGACTTAGTACATTCAGATGTATGTGGTCCAATGACTACACATGCTAGAGGAGGTTACTCCTACTTCATTACTTTCATAGATGATTATTCCAGGTTTGGATACATCTATCTAATGAAATATAAGTCTGAAGCATTTGAAAAGTTCAAAGAATTAAGAAATGAAGTAGAGAAACAACTTGGCAAAAGTATTAAAACACTTAGATCAGATCGAGGTGGAGAATACTTAAGTCAAGAGTTTTAGGATTATCTTAGAGATAATGGGATTTTATCTCAATGGACTCCTCCATATACACCACAACACAATGGTGTATCCGAAAGGAGGAATCGAACACTATTAGATATGGTTCGATCAATGATGAGCTGAGCGGACTTGCCTAAGTCCTTTTGGGGATATGCACTAGAAACTGCTGTTTATGTGTTAAATAGAGTTCCTAGTAAATCGGTTGATGTTACTCCATATGAGATATGGAATAACAAGAAACCCACGCTTTCTCATATGAAAGTATGGGGTTGTCCTACTTATGTGAAGAGGACAATGTCAGACAAACTGGATGTTAAGTCTGACAAATGTTTATTTGTGGGATATCCAAAAGAAACGTTTGGATATTATTTCTATCATCCCTCAGAACAAAAGGTGTTTGTTTCAAGGCATGCTGTCTTCTTGGAAAGAGAATTTCTCCTACGAGAGGACAGTGGGAGTGAAATTGAGCTTGGTGAAGTTTAAGACCCACAAATAGAAGATGATCAATCGATTGAACCCGAAACTGAATTTCATAATGATGAAATCACAGTTGAACCTGATTATACACAAAATCCTAGAATATCTACTAGGCTACGTTCTATCCCTGTGAGATATGGATTTCACATTGATTCGGATAGAGGCATAACTGTAGTAGAGGACAATGAGCCTACAAGCTATCAAGAAGTTTTGAACAGTTCAGAACGTGATTTATGGCTTAAGGCTATGCAGTCCGAAATGGACTCCATGTATGAGAATAAAGTATGGACTTTAACTCAACCACCTGAAGGGATAAAACCCATAGGGTGCAAATGGGTCTTCAAAAAGAAGACTGACATGGAAGGTAATATAGTTACCTATAAAGCTCGCTTAGTAGCAAAAGGTTATAGTCAAAAAGAAGGTATTGACTATGACGAAACTTTTTCTCCTGTAGCGATGCTTAAGTCTATAAGAATACTTTTAGCCATTGCAGCTCATTATGATTATGAGATTTGGCAGATGGATGTGAAGACAGCTTTCCTTAATGGAAATCTTACCGAGGATGTGTATATGACACAACCAGAAGGATTCACATCAGGAAATGGCTAAAAGGTATGCAAGCTTCAAAGATCCATTTATGGATTGAAGCAAGCCTCTAGGAGCTGGAACTTACGATTTAATGAGACAATAAAAGAGTTTGGTTTCTCACAGAATGAAGATGAACCTTGTGTGTATAAAAGGGTCAGTGGGAGTGCAATTGTCTTCCAAGTTCTATATGTAGATGACATATTGATCATGGGAAATGACATTTCTCTTCTCCAATCTGTTAAAATATGGTTATCCAAGCAATTCTCCATGAAAGACCTTGGAGAAGCATCCTATATTCTGGGAATAAGGATCTATAGAGATAGATCCAATAGGTTGCTAGGTCTTTCTCAGAGTACATATATAGATAAAGTATTGAAGAGGTTCAATATGGATCTCTCTAAGAAAGGGTTTATACCTATGGTGCATGGGAAACACCTTTCTAAGTCTATGTGTCCACAGACACTGGAGGATAGAGAGAGCATGAATAGAATACCATATGCATCTGCAATTGGTTCTATCATGTATGCTATGTTATGTACACGTCCAGATGTAGCATTTGCTTTGAGTGTCACAAGCAGATTCCAATCTAATTTTGGAGAGGAACATTGGGCAGCTGTCAAGAATATTCTTAAGTACTTGAGAAGGACTAAGGATATATTCTTGGTATATGGAGAGGGCAGTTTGGAAGTAAACGGGTATACAGATGCCAGCTTCCAATCTGACAAAGATGACTGTAAATCACAATCTGGTTATGTGTTCATAATGGGAAGAGGAGCAGTTAGTTGGAAAAGTTCCAAACAAGAAACAACTGCTGATTCCACGATGGAAGCTGAGTACATTGCTGCTTCAGAAGCAGCCAAAGAAGCAGTCTGGATCAAAAAGTTCATAACCGAACTAAGAGTGGTGCCTAGCATTGTTGATCCGATTCCTTTATATTGTGACAACAATGGAGCCATTGCGCAAGCAAAGGAACCACGGTCTCATCAGTGATCCAAGCATGTTCTCAGATGCTACCATCTCATAAGGGAAATAGTAGCTAGAAATGATGTGAAAATAGAAAGGGTTCCCACAGATGACAATGTGGCGGATCCCCTCACTAAAGCACTTTCCCAGATAAAGCATGATCACCATATAAATAGCATGGGTCTGAGACATATGAGTGATTGGCTCTAGTGCAAGTGGGAGATTGTTAGAGAGTATGCCCTAGAGCCCATGTAATAAGGATGTTTTTCATATGTATGAAATTTATATTCTTAATAAAAGGCATCATTCATTTATTAATGCTGTGTTTGAATACATGAGTTTGTAAATCTTAAATTAATAAATGAAGTCCTAGATATTATAAACACAGTGCAAAGGCAATCATGAAGGTGTTCATGATGTGAGATGTCTATTGCATGCAAATATGTTAATATCTAAATATGCCTAGTCATAGAATTAACAAGATAGGACATTGTTAATTCGGACAGACTAGCACATGTTATGCTTCTTGAATGGTTCAAGCATTGGTTCTCATAATTGTGGTTATGGATGATAATCAAAGCTAACATGTGGATGCTTGTTAGAGGAACAAGTTCATTGGAGACCTGTAAAGAGAATCCTCATATGGATATTAAATCTATGTCAGTGAGGAATCTCTTCATAGCAGTTGTGCAAGTATCCTTAGACTTGAGATCACCAAAGTTATCTTAAGTAGCAAGTGGTATACTTTGACTCCATAACTGATTACTTCCAACTGGGAGTGAACATAGTTAGGAGATTGGGTATATCATGACCTACTTGAAGATAGTTAAGTGATTGACAAAGGATTCACCATCCCAGATTTAACAAGGGAAGTTATCTCACATGATTATATAATTACCTTGTTCAGTGAATCTCTGGCCAGAGTAATATGCCAAGATGGATGGAGATCCATGAAGGGCATTTTAGGAACAATGGTTAAATTAATAGAACATACATAATTAGATTTATATGAGTTGACAGAAATTCATACTCAGAATCTAATTGAGATAAGAGTGGTGAAAGGAGTAATTGCACGGTAACTGTTTCAATGGAAGGGTACAGTCAAACCACATGACTTTCCTGACATTTGGGTAGTCATGATGCCTAGCTAGAGGCCAATCATGACTTGTATAATGATGTATCAAAATATCAATAGAGATTGATAAAATGATTTAAAGGAGTTTAAATCATGTGAGTTTTGAATAGAACTCACAATTACATATTATACTGCCAACATGGACAGGAACCCAATAGGTCACACACATATAGAGAAAAGGGTAAAATGGTAAAATGACAAGGATAATAATATTTGATATTATTATGAAGGTAGAGAGGAGAATATGATAATAATTAATTAAAGAGTTTAATTAATTATGATCAAATAAAATTGTCCGCGGAACTTTTGAGAAATGTTCTGTAAATTGGACCTAAATGAAATAATGTATTTCATGATTAATTATTATTGTCTTATAAGTGTTATAAGACTACTATAAGTGTTATAGGACTGATATAATAATTAATAGGACCATTGGAGAAATTATAAAGGGCCAAAGGAATGAAGAAGTTGGAGGAAGCCCTCCAGAAGAGGGCTACACGCCAACTCCATACAGAAGGGCTTAGAGGTATTTTTCTTGGACCAAATTAATTTATATATGTTACATAAGTGTTATGGAACTCACATATTTAATTTGGTTGGATTTGGAATCCATTTGGATATTTAAATCCAATTAGATGCACAAAGGGCCTAGTTTGTGGATTTTGTGCATGGTCTTTTATGAAAAGATTTAATTTGGATTTAATTAAGCCCAAATGATTATAATTAATTCTAGAAGCCCAATTAATAATTCTCCAGCAATTTTAAAGAGCCCAATCTCATTAAGGAGTTGGAATTTTAACCTAACTATAAAAGGCCAACTAATGAGAATTAGGGTTAAGTGATTAAAACAAAAGGAAAGTCTTTTTCTCTTAATTCTCTCTCCCTTTTTGCGCCACTTCCATTGCTACCTCTTGGATTTCGGCCAGCCCTAGTTGAACACCAATTTGTTGGTTTAATTTACCCCTCTCTAGTGTGGATTACTCATTGGAGGTGTTCGATTTTGGACACTGTGGTTTGCGACAACCCGGTGCGAAGTAAAATCAACTGTTCAACAAAACTCAAAGGTGATTTTTCTTATTCTCATATAGTTATATTGTGTATTCATGGCAAGATCAGATCTAATGGTTAAAAAAATTTAAAATTCCGCTCATGTATGTGATGCATGTAACCATTAAATTCCAACACCTCCTGCATATATTTTTACACATGGTATAATATGTTAGAGTATTCTAATATGGGCCACACTGAAATCTAATAAAATGGGTGAAAATCGAGTTTTCAAATCGAATAAAAATATTTTGGTCCCCTGAAACCTATCAAAACAAACTCTAATTGATCTAAAACTTTCAACACATCTTAATTATAATATTTTGGAATTTATGGAATAATTTTGGTGGAAAAATAAAATAAGGATGGATAAGCCAATGAAAAAATGAGAAGTGGAACAATTGTGTCCATATAAAGAGGTTTGATTTGTCCATCCTCTAAACCACTACTTTTGGGGCTTATTTTTAGGTAGAATATTCACCTAAAAACTAGAGAATTCTGGATAAAAATTAAACTAGAAAGTAGCTCTCCTTGTCCTCCAAAAAATATAACCCAAACTTTATAAAATTCAATTAGTTTTGCTTTATTCAAGCTTTTCCACATAATGTTGCATGCTCTATCAATTGGAATCACTCTTATAATATCTTAGTAGCCTAAAAATAAAGAAAAATTTAGATTTAGAGTGGTAAAAGTGGATGTAATTCTGAAAAAAAATTTGAAGAAAATATTTGAGTAAGTTAATTTACTGATAATTTAATGTTTTTAATAGATTTTTAGATAGACTTTGATATAGAAATTCATAATTTGGGTTGAATTTAAATTATAAATGAAGAAAAATTAGAGAAATAAGATATATAGGTATTCAATCTAGATGGATTTCTAATGAAGAACAAGTGGAATTAAAGAGAAAATAGGAGGAAATGATGGAAAAGGATAAGAGTTAGAAAAAAGAGGTATGTGTATATCCAAACTACTTCATTTCATGTGTTTAAGATCATGTAAAGTTGGGAATTATTGAAATAATTTAAATAAAATTTAATTAGTATGAGAAATTATATGAAATCATGATTAGATATGAGAAAATGATGTTGGGAGACATTAAGCCACTTAAGGAAAAATTACAAAATGTGAGTATTAAATTACATAAATGGTAAATAAATAAAATTAGATGATGGATAGTAGAGTATTTAATGTTATTTGTAGGAAAACATAAATAGAAATGACATGTTAGCTATGTAAACCATTATATCTTTTAAGAATAAATTTAGCAAAGTGAATTTAAATTTAAATTTATACTAAATTAATGTAATTGAGAGAACAAGTTATGTGATGACAAATGTAATAAAATAAGTTTAGAAAGGATATCTTAATTATGGAACCCATTATGTAAGAAAATGAGATTAAAGTTTAATAAAGAATAAAATTAAATCAAGGTTGGAATTATGCTTAATATGCATGCAAAACATGTTGGAAATGTGTTAGATGAATTAATTAAATTTATACAAACATGTTCAAGCATGACAGAATGGTAACCTATGTTGTATCATATAATAGATCGATGATTATTTGCATATTAAACATGAAATGCATAATATAATGGTGAGTAAACACAACATGATTGATTAGAACTAAAAACAACATATGGATATAATATTATGTAAGTGAACATAATGGGGTACGTGTATGTGACTAAGGGTTACTAATACAAAGTAGATGAATATCAACATATCAATACATAAAGTAAACTTGGAAATTTGTATGGCATGAGAAATGATGAGAAATCACATTGTATGTAAAGGTTAATGATGAGGTTGAATGGTGAAACTTAAGAAAATTACATGTTTCATCAAGTTTGAATGATATTCACCATGTTTGTTATGAATTCATATGTGATAATGATGAATGAATGAGAAAAAAGAATGCATGATATGTGGTATAATGGGAATGACACAAAGAATTATATAAAAATACAACATAAGGTGAAATAAATAGTGTCCTTAGTGTACAATGGGTAATCCAGGATCATAGGATATAATGGCTAGCCATAGGAACCTATATACTGCAGCAGCATCATGAGATCAATTTTCTATTAATTATTGACTATGCTCAACTAGTCACTCACACATATTGAAGGATGGCTAAGCTTAAGTAGTCACCTCACACATATAGTCTTACGGTGCATACATACAGTTATACAATCCTCATCTAGCATATTTAATTCAAAGATTTTCCCTGGTTACCACAAGGGACAAAACTATAAATATATGAGAAAATAGAGACTAAATGGTAAATTAAGCATAAAAGATATCGCATATGTTATTAAATAATAAATTAAGTGAAATGTGTTTAATAGATTAGGGAAGGGCAAAAATGTAATCACGTGACAAATTGTGGGCAAATTTGTAAATTTACATTAAAAATATGATTAAAGCGGTTAAAATAGTCAAATAAGTAAAAAAGGGAAAAACCATAATGAGAGAAAATTTTAGGGACCAAACTATAATTTACCACTTCATAGGTAAATATAAGGACTAAAATGTAACTTTTACAAATAAAATGAAATGAAAGTCAAATGAAGCAAAAAAGGGTCAAAATTGAGGTTAAGCAAGTCAAACACGTTGAAAAGAATGTTTAGGGGATCTAATGTTCATTTTTCACCTAAGCAAGAATTATGTGACAATATATGTGAAAAACACATAAAGGAATGATTAAATTATAATTTGTTAGCATATAGGGACTAAATCATAATTTTTCCATAACTTGGATAGAATATAAGGACTAATAAGTACATTGGGACTAAAGTGGAACACAGAACAAAAAGGAAATAAAAATGATTAAGTCAATGACAAATAATCAAATGTGTATAGAAAAAAGTGTATAGGTATCAAATGGAAATTTTACCCTAAAAAGATGAAATATGGATGAAAAAGACATAAACACGTGGATACAAAAATTTGATGGTAATTGGAAGAGTTAATGAAGAAATTTCATAATAAAATATAATATTAACTAAAAATTAAAAGGAAATTTGGCATAAAAAATAAAAAAATCATAAGGAAATCTTGATAGTGAATATGATAAATGTAAGTCCAACGAAATTGATGAAAAATATCACTATATTTTGAACAATGTCTTAGATATAAATGCTTAAATTGTGGAAAATGGAAATGGGCCAAAGAAAATTGTAAAACAAAATAAGTAACACCAGGTTGTATACTATATGAGAAAAAAAGGTAGTAAGCTAAAAACTAAAATATCAAAAAAAGGCATAAGTTTAATTGTAGATTAAACATAGAGTATATGATTAAATGACTAAAATGTAGTAATGTAACACCCTAATCCACTAACCATGGATAATCATCAATCATCATCATAAACCTAGCAGTGATCAGGCAGTAAAAATAATAATAATAAGACAGGCCATGATTACATGCCACAATATAAATAAATCAGACTTATAATTAAAGAATCATAACATAAATGGCCTTCTACACATGTTCAAATCATCAAAGGCAACCGTAATTCTGCCAGATCTTCTCTTCAAAAGTGGTTAAGCCACCAAAACTATCGATCAACTTAAGCTTATCCTAAAACCTACATGGATAAACAAACCCGTGCTAAGCTATAAAGCTTAGTGGGGAACAAAAATCTATAGATAACTTTATTTCTATACTTCATATTATCATATACAACTTCCTATATAACACAGAATAACATATGAGTCTATTATCTAGATCATTTCACAATGGACATTTGGGAAAGTCCTCAAACTTAATAAGAATACCATATTTACTAATGTCTAGAGCATTTTATAAATTATCTTGTTTTAAAAACTTGTCAATTTACTATCGTCATCTTTACTTCTTTTCTTTCTTTAAACTAGCTTGATTCATACCCTTCATAATCTTTACTACTTCATAATTCTAACATCTAGATTATTGATAGTACAAAACTTTAACTTAATGCATTAATCACATTGTGACATAAGTTATGGGGTGCTTATGCCATGTAACAACCATAGATTTATTGTTAGACATGATTTCTTCATATACCTTTACATAATTCTCATTTCAGGTTCATACACACTTATCACTTAATGTTATCTTATCATTGCAATTTAAACATCATACAACATCATATTATATCCTATTTTGCACTTTGGTTTATATCAGATTCATACATATGCATATACATGTGTAAGTCTCCATATGGATACTAACAGGTTTGCATGCTATTTCAATGAACAGGTTTTTCATATCATGATTAACAGACAAAGTCTTCATACCATATGCAAACATGTCATAACTTTCACATACATGAAGATCATTATGTATACTACAATTCATATAACTTTTAATATAATATTGTAAGCTTGTGGCCCAAATGGCCCAATTATTCACCATGGAACCCATTGGTTGAACTAACTCGTACCGGAACTCACACGGGTACCTACATCATAATAGATGTGAGATATCAAAATCATGTCATAATAAACATAAAATTTCATTTAATAGAGACGGTTATATAGCCAAAGGGGAATTTAAGATAAACAACACAATATGCCATTCATCATGCTTACAGTACATAAGTGAAGTAATTAATGCATGTTTTTCTTTATCTTGTGTACATATTATCATATTTAATAGCCTTCCTAAGTATTAGTTCAAAGGATGGATAATAGGAGCAATGGATACTCGAAGCTATCAAACTATGGATATCCAAAGATATCAAATAATGGACCCAAATGGGGTCGAGCAATGGTTCTAGCAAGGAACAAACAATAGACCCAAATGAGATTGAACGATGGTTCCATTAAGGAACAAGACCCAAATGGGGTCAACAACTGAACTAAGACCCACAGGCTTAACCATTTAAGAACATATTTGATTTAACACATGCTTCTTTACTTAGCCCATCAGTTGGCTTAAAACCACTTTTCATAAAAGAATGCATATCCTTCTTATCATACATCAAGGTTGAGCTTTAGGCTCCAATATACGTGGATGCAAGTTTTGTAATCACATAATTGCATCAACATCATTTATACATATCATAGTGGTTTACATGATAATGCAAACACAGTAAAATATTACTTTCATCGATCCAACTCATCATACTTAATATTATGCATGAAGCTAATGAGGCAATTTTGAAAGTGTAGCTCTTACAACTAAAAGTCTTCATAAAATGATATGCAGGTCCATATGTGTGTGTGTGTGTGTGTGCGCGCGCGCACGCGCGCGTGTGTGTGTGCATATATAGGCAACTTAAATCATAGCAATACATGCTCTTTGGGTGAGTACTCATATATGGTCACATAATGAGTCAAATTACTCATCATAGCATGGTTGAATCAATTATAAAACATTGACTTATATAACTCATTGATAATTCTCAATAACGTACCTTGTGGTTGAATGCCGTGAACAGCTTTCATATATCATTATTGTTCACATCAATACATAATTACTTTAAACAACACTCATGCATTTCGAATCCATATAATAATATGAATAAGTTCTTTTTAGATTAAGATCGACACTTGTGCAACTTTAACCCTTTTGGCTCATTTTTATAGTCTATTAGATTATAGACAAAAAGGTGATCTTCCTTAATATCATCGCATATACTCTGATCATCTTAGTGGTATTTTCTATCTTATAACACTTTAAGCCCGATTAAGTTTATATAAAATTATTTCATCGCAATCATTACCACAAACCTTATACCATACTGTATAGGGCATATTAAATAGCATAGAATCTTATAATTACTATATTTCTTCTTGCTCTTCTTAGTTATGGCTATTAGGCACTAAAACACATTTTAGCAACCTAATTATGTAGCATTATCATGTGAAAGTCCCTTTAATTTAGAGTTTAAAAGGACTCCAAATCATAACTCTATAGTTGTAGTTCTAAAGCTTTTAACTCTACTTTATGTTTTTAAATATACATTTATATATGTATGTGTATATATATATATATATATATAGAGAGAGAGAGAGAGAGGTTTCTTCATTTAAGTGATCATGCTTTATTCACCCCATAGGTGCCTTTGGGTAATTTACAGCTTCATTCAATTTTATTCCTCTTATAATAACATTTATGTCTTTAAATTTCTATAATACTCCATCTTATATTCATGCCTTTCTAAACCATATTTTTATGGACTTTAACATTAGAGAGAGAGACTTTCACCGTCTATTAATCCTTTGATATCAACTCACATAAAAATCATCACTTAATAATATTCTATCATCAGTTTTACTTACTATAGTCAATTCATCTCAACTCTTATTCGTTTAATAATCTTATGGACCATATAATATTGTGTCCATTATCTAAATTCATGGCTAAATCTTGGTGTGAGAGCTGGCTTAAATGAATGAAAGAGCGCATATGGCCCTAAAATGGAGAAAAGAAAACATGCTTGGCCATGCATCAATAACCATAGGCCTTACTTGACCATGCAAGGAGAGGAGGAAGACCATAAGTGGCCGTGCATTTCATGAGGTAAATGGCCAAGTGGTCGTGCAAAGCAAGGGTAAAACTCACAAGTGGTCGTGCATCCAAAGAGATAAAGGAATGAGTGGTCGTGCATAAGAAGAAAAATAGCCACAAGTGGCCGTGCATTTCAAAGAACAAAAGCATGAGTGGCCATGCATCGATAAGAAGAATAACCACAAGTGGCCATACATTCCAAAGAACAAAAGCATGAGTGGCCATGCATAGAGAAGAAGAACCGCCATAAGTGGTCGTGCAATCCAAAGAACAAAAGAATGAGTGGTCGTACACTTCAAGAGACAAAAGGTCAAGTGGTCGTGCACTTTAAAAGACAAAAGACGAAGTGGTTATGCAAAGAAATTCAAGCAGCTAGGGTTCATAGATTTCTCAGATCAAGTGTTTTAATTTTTGGATCTCACCCGAATTGTTTATAGTAGTGAACATTAAAGCTTTAAAACATTATTAACTCATCTAAATTTACTAAATTGAACCCTTAATCTTAGCTAAGAAAACACATAAAACAAAAAACGGAATACATATACAGTAACAACTCATAACAATTCCCGTACCTGATATTCAAGCTTCATCTCCTTCAAGATCCATTGATCTAGCTCTCTCTTTCTTTTCCTTATATATAGAGATAACAAGCATGATTTATCATCTCTCTATAATCCTAAGATCATAAATCAAACATGGAAGAATAGATCTATGAGAGGGAAAAAAATTACCTTCATGTTAAAACACCAAAACCCTAGATTTCCTCCTTTCAACCTGTAACCAGAAAGTAGAGAGAGAGAGATCCCCCCTCAAAAGCTGATCTTCACATCTCCAGGAACCCCAAAATAATTGAGTAGGATAAATATCTTTCCAAGGAAATTCCCAATATACCCTTATACAATTTAATCTTTTAAATTTCCTTCTCGTACAATTTAATCCCAAGACTTCTAATTTAATTTCAATTACATACTTCCTTAAAATTACAACTTACCCATATTCAATTACATAGATACTAAAATTACCAAAATACCCCTCTTAGGATTTAACCTCGATAATTGTAAAATAATCAAATTTTTGCCTTAATTAACGATAATCCTAATTAACTAACCATAATCTAATTAGGGCCAAAATTGGGTCCTTACAAGTAAACATCAAAAAAATTAGAAAAATAAAAAAAGAATTTTCAAAAGAGGACATCCGTTTAAAATAAATTGATAACTGATGATAGAAAATAAAAATAAGACATATAAGAACAGGAAGCAAAAGAAGTAAACTCAAGTAAATTAGAATATTTAATGATATTTAAATGAAAGAAATAAAGAATGAAAGAAAATTTTTACTTGGATACTTATACCATGAAATTTATTAGTTAGGTATTCCCCACTAAGCATCATGTGGTTAACACATAACTTTTGGTGCACATAGGTTTTAGAAGATATAAGTCAATACTTGAAGTGACAGGCACTGGATTGGTCAGAATTATACAATAATAGTGATAAATTCTAGTGCATATATGTGGAATGTCAAATTAGGACCAAGCTCTATATATAAAATTGTGTTAAATTTACAGTTATGTTGCATTATGATATTACCAGTATATGGGTGCTACAATTCATGTACCTGAGTTAAAACTGCGAGGCCCTAATCATGACCCTAATCGGATTAATTAATAATTAATGAGGATTATCATTAATTAAGGTAAAATTTGGATTATTTTGTAATTATTGAGGTTAAGTCCCAAGAGGGTTATTTTGGTAATAGTTAAATTATAATTAAAGGAAATGACACAATTGAAGTAAATTAGAAGTCTTGGGGTTAAGTTGAAAGGAATTGAAATTATGGGGGTTTAGTTATACTTAAGGACAAGGTGGGAATTTCCTAAGGGAGATATTTACCCCACTCACCTATTTAGGGTTCCTGGAGATTGAATAGATTGGCATTTTGAGGGAGATCTCTCTCTCTCTCTCTTTCTCTCTCTCTCTATGGTTATGGGTTGAAAAGAGAAAGCTTAGGGTTTTTGTGTTTGGCTTTATGAAGGAAAAGAGAGGAACCATGAGTAATAGAGCTGGATCTTGAGGATTGAAGGAGTGGAAGCTTTAATATTAGGTATGGGAACTAAGTATACTACATTGTTCATATGATTGATTTGGGGAATCTTCCCTTTTTTTCTTATTTGTGTGTCATCCTTGATAAGTTTAAGGGCTAAACCTAGTAATTTAGATAAGTTTTTAATGATTTAAAGCTTTAATGATCATCACTGTAAGTGGTGAGGTAAGATCTAGGATTTAAGTTATTGTGTTGTATAATCAGGGTTTCTACATAATTTGGGTTTCCATGTTTGCTGAAATCCCTTGCACGGCCACTCATGGCCTTTCTCTTTGTTTTACACGGCCACTCATGGACTTTCTCCTTGCTTTGCACAGCCACTCATGGCCTTTCTATTTGCTTTGCACAGCCACTTGGCCATTTACTTTATGGAATGAACAGCTACTTGGCCATTCACTTCATGGAATGCACAGCCACTCATGGCCTTTCTCTTTGCTTTGCACGGCCACTTGGCCATACACTTCATGGCATGCATGGCCACTTGGCCATTCACTCCATGCAATGCACAACCACTTGGCTATTTTCTATATGAAATGGACTGCCACTTGTACACTCTATTTTCATTGGTTCTTCTCCATCCCAAACTATAGCTCATTCAATTGTATAACCAATGTTTATAAAGACAGTGATATTATAAGGGTGAATTAAGTTAGTAATGAGAAATAATGTTGATGGTTGGGTATACAAGTGATGGGTAGTATGTTAATTGATTAATGATGAATTATTATGGTTCTTAAAGTCTTTCCAATGCTAAGATTTAAAATAAAGATATAGTTTAGCAAGGGTGTGGCTATAATAAGAGTTATTATCTGAATTTGAATGACATGAACGCTTGTATGCGAGGGAATACAGAGACAATATAATAAACTAAAGATTATGCATTATTTAATGTGCCACATAAAGTTGTATTAGGTATTTGACCTATAAAGTAAATTGCCCTACTCAAATATTATGCATTGACGTGTCTTTGCCTGACATGAAAATATTATGATGTGGCCTAGTGACAATAAGACAATAGTTGCAAGGTTATAAGTTTAAGTTAAAAGAGTTGGGATATTGCCTTTTTAGGCTTAATCATGAGATTGCAGAAGTTAAGTTATACTTTAAGTCATATTGGAAGGTAGTAATTAGCCTTGATATAGAGAAACATGCTTGTCTGTTTGCTTATGCCATTCATTTTACTATTTAAAAATCATACCCACAAGTAGTGTGCTAGCATATAAGATGGGATAATATTGCATGAATGTACTTGAGGGTAAGATACTCTAAGATAAAATGTACAAGTATGATGATTTGATACATTTATGATCACATTAGGGTATATAACATGTTACTCATGATCTAATAGACTATAAAAGTGAACTAAGGACTTAACTAAGAACAAGTGTTGACCTGAGGATGTAATTAACATATTCATCTTCTTTTATCGATCATAGCTACTTAAATATTGTTTAAATAATTATGTGTTGATATGAATGACTATGATATGGTATGGAAGCTACTCCCGACGAACAGTAATAAGGTATGCCATTGAGAACTATCGATGAAGTAGATAAATACAATATCAATTGTGATGTATTTATGCTATGATAAGTGGTATGACTCAATATGTGAACAAGTATAAATAGCAAAAACATGTATTGCCATGATTCAAGTTGTATTTATATGTATATGGATATGTATTTAAAGCTATGAAGACTTTTAGCAGCAAGACCCATACTTTCATATTGCCTAATGGAAATCATGCATAATGGTGACTATGATGAGATATATCAAGGAAAGATTATATTCTATTATGTTTGCATAATCATGCAACTATTATGATATGAATGAATAAAAATTAATGCAACTATATGATCATATGATATCATCCATGTGTACCGGAGCCTGGAGCTTAATATTGCAGTATGAGAAGAATAATGTGTTTTCTTATATAAATGATGGCATTAAGAAAAGATGTTATACTAAGTTAATAAGAATATGTTAAATTGAAATATGTTTAAGAACGGTATAAAGCATGCAGATCTTAGTTCAGTTATGGATTAGATAGGCATGACTAAAGGGATACAGTCACAGCTACCATAGTTGACCCCATTTGGGTTTTGTTCCTTAATGGAACCACTGCTCGACCCCATTTGGGTCTATAGTTTGTTCCTTGCTGGAACCATTGTTCGGCCCTATTTAGGTCTATTGCTTGATATCTTTGGGTATCCATTGTTTGATACCTTCAGGTATCCATTGCTCCCGTTATCCACTCCTTCGAACTAGTACTTAGGCAGGCTATTAAAGATGATAATCAAGATAAAGTAAAACATGCATTAATCTCTTCACTTACATAATGTAAGCATGATGAAGGGCCTATTATATTGCTTATCATGATTTCTTATGGCTATAACTATTTCAATGAAATGAAATTATTAGAATGTATACCAATGAGATTTAAATTGCCATGCTATAATAGAATGCATATACTGTTATAATAAGAACTGTTTGGGCTATAGCATACACAATGAGTTTCATATGCTTTGGGATTTATGAACGTATGTATGTGATAATTGAACCTTCGCGGGTAATCACGATACGTAAGGCTATTCTTTATGATTGCATGCAAAGCTTATTAGTCAATACCTAAAAATGTTTACACCTATATGTGCACTCTAATAACTCTGACATAAACCAAAGAATAGTGTATGACATAATATGATGTTGGTTGACATTTAGTTGCCATAATAGGACAACATTAAGGAATACACGGTTGTGAACAAAAGTTATGAGTTATAATTGTATTTCATAATTATGATTGTATGATATATATATGAAGAAATCATACCTAGTAATAACTCTATAGTCGTTTCATAACATAAGCACTCCCGTGTGCATGGATTTATTATTGAATGCATAACTTATGTAATAATGCAATGAAGGCATAAAGTTAAAGTTTTATACTATTAATAACCCTGATGTCTGAACTCTGAAGTAGTAAGGATTAGGAAGGGAAGAATCAAGCTAGTTTAAAGAAATAAAAGAAGTAAGATGATGATAGTAATTTGACAAGTTTTCCAAATAAGATAATTTACAGAATGGTCTAGATGTTAGTAAGTATGGTTTTATTATTAAAATTGAGGACTCCCCCAATATGTCCATTGTTTAATGATCAAAATAATAGACTCATATGTTATTCTATGTTATTGTAAAAGTTGTGTATATATATATATGATACGATGACTTAGGTTAAAGAGGTTATCTATAGAATTTTGTTCCCTACTAAGCTTTATAGCTTAGCATGGGTTCGTTTATCCGTGTAGGTTTCAATATAAGCTTCAGTGGATCGATAGCTCTTCTAGCCCTGCTACCATTTTAGATAGGATTTGGCAGTTTACAATTGTCCTTAAGGATGTCAATTGATTGAAAGCCATTTATGTTATGCTCTCTTATTATAAGTTTGATTTAATTTATTATGGCATGTAATTATAGCCTGTATTATTAATTATTATTCTTATTCTACTTGATCTCTGCTAGTTTTATGATGATGATTGATGATTATCCATGGTTAGTGGATTAGGGTGTTACAAAAACTCTTCCACAGGGACGTGATCTGCAACAGGAAGACCAGCACAAGACCTAGGAAAGGTTAAAAGAATGAATCTGGCATTTTTGCTTTTTTCTTCGTATATGGTATTTTGTTTTAGGAGATGATGTAATGTAATATTAGTTGGATAAACCTAAATTTTGTAAGGTATAATGGTACATATATCAAAATTAGTTGGATATGTAAATATACATATGAAATGTTTAATCTTGACCATACATGAGTTTATAATATGCAAACTAGGTATATTCCTCATTAATGGTTAAAAAGAATAGGTAATCAGGTTACATATATTATCGATACAATATGTATGATAATGGAAGAAAGGCACTTAGATAGAGCATTGCAGTTACCATGTTATTATTTATTATTTATTTATTTTATTATTATTATTATTATTATTATTGTTATTGTTATTGTTTAAAATACTTCCTGAATGTTCGAGCTCGACCCACACTGGTGCAAATCTTGTATCTCTTTTCCTGCAAATAAGTAATAAATATGAATATACAAAAACATGTGTATGCAATGCATGGGCCATGCAAAAATACGAAGAAATAATTCATCCAAGTGATCAAGGGGTGAGTTTCGGGGTAGTCGTGACTCACTTAAGGAGCCACGCCTATCCCTCAGGGCGCACATATAAATAAAGCTCAAAATTTGGCTGCTTATGCATCAGATCCTTTGGCTGCAAGCTCAAACATTCTCAACAGGTCTTTTTTTCCTTCTTTTATCTTTATTTTTATTCCCTTCCTTTTCCATTTTATTATTTTAAACAGACAATTCCAATATTTCCAACATGTCGACACTGGTCATTAATAAGCTATATAGACTCTTAGATGATCCTAAAACTTGGGAAAACCCTACTTTAGCCCTTTATTCCAACTCGAAATTCCTTAAAAGACTAAAACTTGACACCAATCTAATATTAGCTATTGCTAGATTCTGGGACCCCATATTTCATGTCTTTAGGTTTACCCATCAAGAACTATATCCCTTAGCTGAGTGGTTTTCTACGATCATCGATATAAGATTCTACTATGGTACAGGCCTTAGGAATCTTACCATCAGCAGTTGTCAAGCTAGTATCTAAAGGAGATAATCTTTCTCTTGGAGTTCTGATCGAGGTATTGGATAACTTCTCAGATGTACCTACTTAACACACTAATGTCCTTCTATTGATCTCCTTTGCTCGGCATTTGACATTGACCTCGGATGGCTTGATCAGTGATTATCATCTATCAATATTGTTGAGGACATAAGCAATGAACTGACCCTATTTCCCCTAATTCTAGAGAGACTATCCTCGATTTGGATGCAGTTAATGCTGACTCTACTACTCCTCTATTCGATAACCCTTTATTACTCTAGGTAATTTACAATCATTATTTTAAAGGTAATATACCCCTTATGGGTTTTCACACTAGCTTTTGTTGGTGGAAAATATATCCTTTTTGGATTTTCACACATACACATGCCTTATTTTTGCTTGAGCTAATTCCAACTCACCCTAACGGCTATATTTTTAGGTGTGGTTGCAACAAAAGTTAGAGTTGTTATTAAGAACTCCTCTAAAAGTGATCAACACATACTGTATGGCCCCAATATACACCTTAGTAGCATTGTAGCATGGTTAATATATGTTAGCTGCATTTAAGAATGGAAAGGGATGTAATCATCATTAACTTAAAAGATATAGGTAAATTGGTGAATTGATCATTTGGCATGGACATGCATAATCATATGACATATGGATTAAAATGTAACGATTAATGTTATTATGTGTCAATGTGAGGAATTAGAGAAGTTTAAGGGCTTAAAGTGAAATTTCCCTAAAAGTCAACACTTGGACCAATAAAATTGATACAAGTGTGACTCTAGAAAAATGCATGGAATGAAGATATAAGAGAAGATAAGAGGAAATGGGAAAAAATGGTTTCAATTTCAGATTTTTTGCTCTTCTTCTTCTTCTTCTTTATTAATTTGCATGATATAGACTCCAAGCTAGTCTTAAGTGGAAATCAAGGCGAGTTTAGTGGTTTTCTCCTTATTTTCATATTTTTTTGCTTTGTTCATAAAGTACTGGAATTATGAGATTAGAATTGTGATTAAAATATATATTTATGGTGTTTTAGTTGGTTAATCAAGCAGAGCTAAAGTGGAAAATGAGGAGAAACACTAGGAGTGATTTTGATGAATTTTGTGGTTTAGCATATCAATTAGCTCATGTGTGTGTTTGTGGTATGTGTGAATATTTTCATAGAGTTATTATGTTATAGAAATATTCTGGATTTGATTTGGTGTAACCCTGCTTAAGTTCACCTGAACTAGTTTGCTATTTTGGCTATAATTTGGCCTATGGACATTTAAATTGACTAATTCTAGTTGGAAATCATATAAATAATAAATTTTAGAAAAAACTAAAGCCTTGGAATATTGCTTGAAGTTGGGTAATAGCTATTGCCTTTTCATTTGGAGCATTTTATATTGTTTATTAAATATATCACAATTTAGAAGTCAAATTACCTGATTTTTGACTTTTTGAAAACTAGAGACATAGGGAGCAAATTTATAGAGAATAACTTTGCCCAAAATGCCTTTTATACATTCAAAACTACATTATAAAATGAACCAAAGAAGTTGTCGGAGAAAAATTTGAGGTTTTAGCATCAACCTGACTAGATCGAATGCAATCCAGTTGAGTCACAAGCATTCTACCTTCAAAATGTCACCCATTAATGGGTATTTATTTGAACCCATATTCTCACTAGACTGTATATAGGATGAGTAGGGTATCATTCCAAAGGGAACGGGGTAAATTTTTTATTGAAACCACAAAGAACAGATAGATAGGTAACAAATAAAATGAAGATTATGTATTTAATTAAATATCTAAACTACTTTGCATATATTAAACCAAATTAGATTAAAGATGACTTAAATGACGATATAAATATACATTAGAAATAAGAGGAGAAATCCATTTAAGAACAAGTTCTAATAATTGTATAAATAAAGTGACTGGAGAATTTAGCCAAGATTCTTTAAAGTAACTCTCGTTGTCAGTAAAGATGTTTTCATTTAGAGTCTATAAGCACTCTCGTGTCATTATAGAGGTAAACAAAAATTATGAAGCTCTATGCCAATTCTTTAACCCCTCAAAGTGAATCCCTTAAGTGAAATTATAGGAATTCAATGCTTTAAGTACATTCATTTATTTTTCCATCAAAGAATTCCAACTCTCATTGCAAATAAATTGACTAACATGCCAAATATGGTGGCCAAGCATACATAGCAAATCAATGCACACAAATGGATGTAAATCATACTTCATTCATTGTAATAATAAAAATGTCTTAAACAAATTAATACTAGTGCATATTTATAATGTACAAATGAAACTAGCCAAAGTATATACTTGAATTAAAGACAAACAAGAGAAAGAAATTTATCTATTGTTCCTTTGGCATTGTCCCTTTGCAATCATCTAATAAAAATAAGTAAAAATATTTATCGAAAACAAAATATATTTCTCTACAAAAACTAAAAACTAATTGATTGATCGATTGATCCCCTTTTTTCAGCATCTTAGATCCCTATTTATAGAGAGAATAACTTTATAATCATGCCTCTTTCGATTAGGTGTGAAGATGAAAAGCTGTCATAAAAATGCCTTATGGAAACCCTTATTGGTTGAGAAAAGGCATGTTGAAAAATTGTGTCATTTGAAAGCAGGTGTCTGTATCGAGTCATTAAGGCCTTCACGAGTCGTGATCCATCAGCTTTTATGTTACTCGTGAAGTGCTTCATTACTCGTGCTCTTTTTGCTCTTCTTGGTGATCGATTCGTGAATATCTTCACGAGTCGTGATGTTGTGAGTCATGAACTTTTGCATAACTCGTGAACTTTTGTGACTCATGAAGTTTTGTGTGACTTGTGAAGTTTTGTGTAACTCGTGAGCTTTTGTGTGACTCGTGAAGTTTTATATGACTCATGAAGTTTTGTGTGACTCGTGAAGTTTTATGTGACTCGTGAAGTTTTGTGTGACTCGTGAAGTTTTTATGTGACTCGTGAGCTTTTGTGTGACTCGTGAAGTTTTGTGTGACTTATGCATTGTGTGAGTCGTGGGCCTGTGTGTGACTCATGTACTGTGTGAGTCATGAGCCTGTGTGTGACTCGTGAGCCTAGTTGTGAGTCACGCATTATATCACGACTTGTTTGATCCTTTTTCCTTTTTGTACCCAAATTACCCTACAATGCAAATAAACACATAAACTAAATAAAAACACATAAAATATAAATAATTTAACATACTTAGCTACCTAAATGAAAGAGAATATACATTGAATAATATACCGTTTTATATGCTATCATCCATTTGACTAGATTGACTTAAATCCAGCCAGTTATCCCCCTTATTGTACGAAATGGTAAGTTTTACTCATAGAAAAGCTACTGAACTTAACCCGAACCATTTTTTATGTCTATGAAACTTTGTAAACAACTAGAAGTATGTCTAATATGATTTATTATTTGTGATTTGGGTGATTTAACATTGAAATTCAAGAGTAGATTTAATGCATTGTAACACCCTACTTTCATTCATGATCTCTATATACCATATATTAAAATTAATGTCATATGGATTATTAGTGTAAGTACTCCTTTTACATCATTGGTTACTAGCCTAACTCAATTTTTAGAACCTAAATATACTTTGGCATTACATGGTTATTATTCATTCAATCAAATTTTGAGCAGCATAACAGCTTGCAAACTATGTTACCTAAAGCTACAAATTGTCAAATCCACACACCTAATAGGCAACCTCTGTAATGCCCTGAGTTTGAGTTGACCAATAAAATTTGTTTTAATTTATGAATAATGTTTTGATTCAGGTAAGTAAGGGTATAAATTTATAAAAAAAAAATTGTTTTAGCTTTTGAATTAAGTATGTTTTAATTAAAATATATTAGCAACTTATAAAGAGAAATCAAAGTAAGAGAAAATGAATTTATAACAATAATTATAATAATAATAATAATAATAATAATAATAATGACAATAATAATAATAATAATAATAAGAGATAATTTCTCTAGAGCCCTAGAAACTTCTAGACAAATTACTATGGCCATAAAAATTTGTTTTTGAAAAAAAAGAAAGGGAATAGGGGAGGTCGAAAAGAGAAGAGGTAGGAAAGGCATGAGTCTTGCCACAGACCACTGATAATGACCTTGCTGCCAGCTTCTCCGATCGTCGGCCAGGCACACCATCGTTGCCTCTCTTATAGCATCGTGGGCTATCTCCCTTCTTTTTTATGACATACGGCACCACCAATGAGATAAGTAGTGCTGGCAAGTTCTAAGGACGAGGCGCTTGTTCTAATAACCAATGCTCGTCTTCAATCGCCAGCCATAGATGGATCAGGGAACAAAAAAGCTGGTGGTTCCATAACGGTCTTTGACTAAATGGCAGCTTGGGCAAGCATATGGTCACCAGAAGCAAGGTCCTGAGGCTTTGACCTCTACGAAGGCAACGGTGGTGTGCCTCTGACAAAGCTCTGATGAGCCATCGGTGAGCTTTTGAGGAGCGAAATGGTTAACGAAAATGTAAAAAATTGTAAGAAATAGGTATGTGACTAACAAACTTACTTCTGTGAATTGTTAATTGAAATTTGAGTTAAATTATGAGAAATTTAGTTACTGTTCATAAAATTTGGTTGCCTGTTTCTTATATGTGTGATTTAATTATATTTAAAGAGTTTTTTTAAATGGTTTAATTGTTCATTGGATTATTAGATCAAATTACATGTGTAATTAGAAATATTGTTTATTAATTAAAGGAATAGGTTTGAGTTAGACAATTGTTGAACAAACTATAATTTTAGACAATTGAACTCACAGTTATAATTTTATTATAGTAAGTATAATGGATGAATTAGTCAATTAATTGTACTATACTTGGCAAAAAGAGGAATTTTATATATGTTAAAAACAATTTATTAGTTGGTTTAAACAATTAAGTGAAAATCTTAGTTGAATTATTAAAACCTCATCACTCTTAATGTAATTGCAGCGAAAAGACACGAAAAGTCTAATTGAGTAAGTGATATACAAGAAAATAAATTTAACACCTGATGTATAGAGACTTATTAAATATTCGTTGATGATAATACTTAGAAAATTAGTTGAATACCTTTAAAAAGTGAATTTAACTTGGAATTTAAAGATACAAAAATTAGCTAGTTAGTTGGTACCTTGATATATTTAACAAGGTTTAACAAATTGGATTCCCTCTTTGATGGAAATAGTTTTATAAAACTTATCCGGTTCTGATATGAAATTTAAACAAACATTAATTCTCTAGCTGCAAGAAATTATGTTTGAAAGAGAATAGAAATACATTCATACATATAGTTAAACTTGTAAAATACCTTATATAAACTAAATGGAAAACAAGGATATGTTAATGAATCTATTCTGTAGACGATTAGATATATGCTTTAGTATTAGGCTAATATATATATATATATATGTGTGTGTGTGTGTGTGTGTGTGTGTGTGTGTATGAGTTTAAATTTTCCTAAAACAATAAATGAAAGTTATAAACGAATCTTGATTTACTTAATACTGATGAAATTAGAAAATCGATTATATTTTCTTAGCGACCAGTTAAGCATGTGTCCAACTTTAAGAAACTAATCAGTTAAACTTTATTGCGATGAATCATTTAACTAATTAACTAGCTTATATTACCCAATTAGTTAGAGTTGAAAAGTTGGCGTACTGGCTATGTTTTAAATAGATGTGAACACATTTTCTCACAGCCTATTATTCTTCTTCTATTCATGCTACCTCATTGTGGAATGGTAATTCTAATAAACTAATTTATTGCTATATATTATTTATAGACATGAAAATGCTTATTTTGTTTTAAACGAATTCTAAGTGATCACTTCGTGAACTAGATAGATTGTATATTCAAAAGCCATTATGAGTATATAAGTGTGATTATAAATCTCTGTGCATAACTTAGGCAAGATACCTGAGGGAAGATTCATAACTAATAATCATTCAGTGGAAAAAAATGACAAGGTGAAATATTATGGTGTTCATGGTAATAAATGGCGAGGTTTAATTGTAATTTTATACTATTAAGTACATATATGTGAAGTGTTATTGAGTACTAAGTCATATGAGAATAATTTATGGCATAAAGTGAGTAAAATATTGTGATGAAAACAACTAAGATATGAAAATATAATAATTTAATGCCCTTAGTGTTCAATGGGTAACTAGGACTCTTGGATAGTATGGTTAGCCATAGGGGCACTTACCTCGCGGTGTTCTGTATATTATACTGTACTAAGAAAAATGGGAATATACTGTTAGCATGCTCATTTTACTGAGATACTGGGGAGTAGCATCATACCCAATGGTATGGTCACTCCCACATACTGGATTTGCTCATCCGCTTATTCGATTCGTGGTGTCCTACTGTTGACAACTAGAGGTGTAATCATAAATTATTTGTGTAAAAAAAGTAAAAGGGATCATTACAGCATTAAAAATGTTATAAATATGAGTAAAAGTGAAATAAAGGGGGAAATGAGATAAATTAATTTGGTAAAGCATCATAAGTCACAAATTGAGTAATTATGTTAGGTATAAATATAATAAAAAAAAAACTTCTTAATGCTAGGAACTGATAAGTGTAGCGTGCATTTTAAAGTGAATTATAAAAATATCTTATACTGAATAATGTAATGAATATGTGAATGTTGTAAATGAGAACTTAAGTAAATAATTAAGACTTGTGAATCGTATGAGGTATCAACATGACATTATGATTTGACACTCAAATCCATGACTTACCTAAGTATTAAATGATATGAGAAATAAAAACATAAATATACATATATATGTGGGAGTGTAAGTTAAGAAAGCTTGTTCACTTATTTCTGATAATTCGATATAATTAAACTATAAAGCATTATCTGAGGCAGTAATATGTGTGATTCACAAACCAAACATGTGGAATTTATATATGTTATGATGTTTATGTTGAAAATAAGTATTTATTAAAGTATGTTATGCGTGCATATACTTTGATACCAATTATAATTGAATGTATAATACAATAACCCATGGACTAAGGTAAGAATAATTAAATATTATTGCAAAATTTTACCTTATAGATTATAAACTAGATAAGGGTAAAAGTAGTTAATAAATGGTCCGTTGAGTTCGAAAGGTACGATTAAATTGAGATATTTTCTGTAATAATATGCATATATATGGGTGTGAAATTGCAAATGAAATCCTATTCTTCTACTTGCTTGATGTTTGTATGCATCATAACCTGGAACTTACAATCTTTATGTGTCTTATGAATTGGTAAGTGTGTATGAAAATGTTAAATACATTGGATAATATATCATCTAAGAAGTAAATTTGGTAGTCACTGCTAAGTTTAGGCGTGGTTTTCTCCGCGCGTAGGTTGACCCGATGTTCAATATTCTTATATCAATGAAGGAACTTTTATAAGTTGCTGTAGCTGGAGTTATGGGCGATCATGGTTACAAAGCAAGTCGATTACGCTATTTGTTTATTTTGTTATTTGGCATGTACACAAGTATTAATATTGAAATGATTTAAGTGTATTCTTATAGGTATCTAGTTAAGATTCAATATTATGATATTAGCATAGACATGTGATAATATTTTGTATATGCATTATAGAGAACAAAATATTATAGTATTGATATAGTAATATAATGACAAGTAGATCAGCTTAAGTATTAACTGAGGAGGATGGGATTACTTGTGTTGGAGTTTGCTTGGTGTTGTGATGAGATAGTTAGATAACATTAGAAGTGTTTTTATTTTTTTTATAGGAGGCTATTAATATTTAAAAGAGATTCTACCTAAATTTTTAGAAAAATTAAGAGTAAAGAATTTAGAAGTTTGATGATTTAAGTATAATTTATGTTGATCTAGTGGTATCCAAATCACAGACAGGGTTTAGGATGTTACAATCTCTACCTCCAATACTCTATTATCATTTATAGCACTTCTAAAATCATCCATCTCATCATCGTAACACAATCACAAATTCATCACTCAAAGATATATATATATATATATGTGTGTGTGTGTGTGTGTGTGTGTGTGTGTGTGTGTGTGTGTGTGTGTGTGTGTGTGAGCATTTTTAATTAACATCCATACTACATCACTATATAATATATTTTACATGTTAATTGTCCCAAATCTAATACATAAAATATCTAAGTTCCATAGTCCCAAAAGCGACACATATAGTGCAATTCCACAGCACCTTCATCACGTCCTTAGTTACATATCCTTGCACGTGATCAACAAACCACATGCTATAAATTGCCTAGTGGTGGATACAACTATACAAAATTTCATCTAATAAAATTATTATTTTATCCTTTTATGTTACTTCATTATTTAATCCTTTCCAAATTCATTTTTCTTAGTAAGTCTTTAGAAATAATAAATTAATTTTTTATCTTTATTAATTCCATTCTTTGCATATTTTGATATTTAATTTATTAAATTTATATTTTTAATTCTAGTCATATTTTAATTCCTTTTATTATTATTTTCTTTATGCTATATTCTCTTATTCCTTAACTTTTAAGCAATTTACAGCTTAATCCTTAAATTGTTATTCCATCATGTAATTGAGTAGTTATTATACTAATTTACCTTTTTTTAATTATACTTAATGTTTTTATATGCAATGGTAATTTACCAATTAGTCTTTATTACATTTATTTCCTCACATTCTTATACTTAGTTGTATTTTAGCTCAAATATCATCTTCAATTTCTCAAATTACTACTTAATCCTTATTATCACCTATTTTTATTTTGTCCTCACTTATCTGTTAATTGGGGTGAGATTTTACAATTTGATCCTTAAACTTTTATTTTAATACATAATTTAATATTTAACACATAAATTTATACTTTTGCTCCTTTTTAAATTTTAGTTTGCTTTTTTCTTTAATTTTAAATTTTAATCCTTATATTTTCCTATACAATGGCAATTTACAGTTTGGTCCCCCAAAACTTATCCTTTTTGCATATATTACCTTATTTCACTTCAATTTTGGTCTTTTTTTTGTTTTCATTAACTTTTCTTTGATTTAAAGGCAAGAATTTACATTTTAGTCCTTATGCTTTCTTATTTAATGGTAAATTACAATTTGATCCTTAAATCTTCAATTCATCATATTTAATCCTATTTAACTTCAATTTTGACTCTTTTTGCTTCCTTTGAATTTTTTATTTCTAAATGTAAAATTTACTTTTTGGTTCTTATGTTTGACCAGGAAGTGGTAAATTACGTTTTAGTGGCTAAAACTTTTAACTGATTAGATTTTGCCCTTATTCACTTGTTTGATTGTTTTAATCTTTTTAATCACCTTTTTGATATAAAATTATGATTTTACCCCTGATTTATCATGTAATTATATTTTACTCCTTTTTAAATCTATTAACATGTTTATCACATTATTTCTCATTTATTCCCCTTTATGACATCTTTTATTTATAAAATACCATTTCCTCCCTATTTTCTTATGCATTTACAATTTTACCCTTTTTAAAAATAATAATTTCATACTTTAACTTATTTCTTATTTTACCACCTAGGCAATGAGTTGAGAGTAGAATTCAACAATATGCTTTTACAGGAGAAAGTTTATTGGAAGTAGAAGGCTTGGGTTCATTGGTTTTTAGCAGGGGATAGGAATACTTCTTATGTTAACAACAAAGTCAAAATCCAAAGATAGAAGACCTTTATCAATGGCTTATTGTTGTCGTCTGGTGCTTGGCAATTTGATCAAGAGATTCTTAAACATCATGTGGTGGACTACTTCAATTCTTTGTATAAGGAAGATTGCTTGGTAGCCCCCTTATACCTTATTCATAATAAATTTACTGGTTTGAGTGAAGAGGTTAAAGGGGCTATGATGAACCCTATTACTTTAAAGGAACTTCATGAAGTGGTCTTTAGTATGAAAATGCTCATAACTCCAAGCGTAGATGGTCTTAACCCATTATTTTTCCAGAAGTTTTAAGATATTATCAATCAGTCTCTCCTCAATTTTGTGAATGGGGTTCTGCGAAGGGAGGCGGTTGACCCCTATTTCTATATGGTTATCATTTGTTTAATCCCTAAGAAGAACAAACTAGCCTCCATTAGTAATTTTTATCTGATCAATCTTCTATCAATTATTTACAAAGTCTTGATGAAGACGGTGGCCAATAGATTCAAACCTACTTTACAGGGGTTGGTGGGAGCACATCAAGCTAGCTTCATTCTGGGTAGGCAAATTTTTGATAACAACCTCATAGTTCTAGAGGTAGCTCATGCCATACAAATTAAAATAGGGCATATAGGTTAGATTATGATTAAAATTGATCTGGAAAAAGCTTATGATAGATTGAACTGGGAGTTCATTTTTGATACCTTACTTAATGCAGACTTTCCCATGCAACTTTGCTCATTGCTGGCATCTTGTTAGAGATTTAATAGTTCAAAAATTATCTAGAATAAAGATCTCACTGAGAGCTTTTCTCCTTCTCATAGAGTTCGGCAAAGAGATCCCTTATTGCCCTATCTCTTTATCTTGTGCATGGAACATCTAGCTTATGGTATTGATCAGGCAATTAGAGAACAAAAGTGGAAGCCTATCAGCCTTGGGCGTGGAGGTTTCCTGCTATCCCACCTCTTCTTTATGAATGATCTCATCCTTTTACTGAGGCTATACTAGATCAAAATTAATGTAACAAATGATGTGCTTGAAGATTTTTACTGCTATTCGGGTCAATGTGTGAACAGAGAGAAGTCAGCTTTTTATGTCTCTAAAAATGTTAGTAGAGATTTGGCTTCTACTTTGTAGAATTTATCTGGGTTCAAATTTACTGATGATTTAGGCCTCTACTTGGGTACTCCCGTCATCCATGGAAGAGCAGGTACTAAACTTTTTACCTGCTTAATTGATAAAGTTAGAAATAAGTTATCTAGTTGGAAAGCAAAAACTTTATCTATGGCAGGTCGAATCATCTTAGACAAGTTTGTTCTCTTGGCCATCCCTTCCTATGTTAGTCAAATTGTTATTCTCCCAACTAGTACTTAAGAGACTATTGAAAAGCTTTGTCATGATTTTATTTGGGGTTCTTCCACGGATGAATGAAAAATTCATTTCTTAAATTGGGCTAAACTTTGCAGTCCTATTAACCAAGGGGGAATGGGTATCAAGACAATCAAGAGTTAGAATGATGCCTTTATCCTCAAGGTGATATGGTACCTCATTTTCGATATAAAAGCTTTTTAGGTCAAGCTCTACAAAGCTAAATCTTGGATTCCAGATAACTATGGCCTCCTGCTCTTAATGCCAATCAAGGTTCTTCTCTTTGGAGGAATTTGGTTCACCTTTGGCTTGTGCTTCAAACCAACATTTGCAAGGTTGTTAATAATGGAAACTCTATTTCTTTTTGGTTTCATAATTAGGCAGAAATAGGTCCGCTATTTTTTCATGTTAATTTAGAATTGCGAAATTCTTAGGCTTGGTGAGCTAATTCTCATTTTACTGTGAGAGATATGTTTGAGAAAAATAGAGATTGGCAAAAGGAAGTTTTTGACTCTTTTTTTAAGTAAGGAAGTCTTAAGTTTAATTGATCTCTCTTTACCTCCGAAAGAGGAGTTAGGTACAGATGACACAATTTGGCTGCCCTTTCCTAATGGTACCTTCTCTATTGATTGAGCATACAGGATTCTATTATATAAGCATGGGCTTGCTGGCAACTCTAACTAGGAGATTTTTTAGAAATGGATAGGTCCTTATAGAATTCATACCTTTCTTTGGCTACTAACCCATAATCACCTCTTTACTAATGCAAAAAGAATGCATAGACACTTGAATGACTCAAGCTTCTATCACATTTGCAATCTTGAAGTGGAAACCAATCTTCACATGGCATGACATTAGCCACATACGAAATCTATTTGGGATCAATTATTACCTTATGGGTTGCATTCTAATTTTTCAGTCAAGATTTACAAACGTGGTTGAAAAAGAACCTTAGTGCTAATGCAAAATTGGGGTAGGGGCCACTCCTTGGAGTCTATTGTTTGGCTATGTATGCTAGTAGATTTGGCAATGGATAAATGAGTTGATTTTCAATAACAAGTCAGTGAATAAAAATATCAAAGTTTAGACCATTTTTGCCGAAGCTGTAGCCTTTATGGCTACCAAAAAAAATGTTAAAGGAGGTGAGGTGCAACTTTGGAGATAAGTATGAAAATAATGTTTGCTGGAAACCTGACTATCAAGATCATGTGGTTTTAAACATGGATGGAGCTTTTCGCAGGAGTATGAACAAGCCACATCCAGAGGTATTTACAAAGACTATTTAGAAAGATGAATCGATGGTTTTTCTACTCTTGTTAGTGGTAAACATGGCTTTGCTGCAGAAGGGTAGGTGTGTTCTTAAGATTACAGTAATCTTGGAAGTGAGGTTTGCGAAAACGTTTTCTTCAAATATATAATAAGAGTGTGGTTTTGGCAATCTCAGGTAATACGGTGGTGTAGCCCTCCTATTATAGGCCTCAAAATATACCCTAAGAGAATTAGTAAATAACAAAGAAAAATTGGAAGAGTTTTAGCATAAAATACTTGTTAATCATGCAATTAGGATATAATCGGTGTTAACAAAGAGTGAAGGGTAAATTCATTAATTGTTAATTTAAGGGTTAATGACCATTATTGTTAAAAAAAAAGTGGGGATAAGGTGTTAAAAATGAGTTAATGTTGTGAGTGAATGGTAATTGAGATTAATTGGAGGGAGTAAAGTGCAAATTCACAATAGCCAAACAAGTGACCTAATTAAAAGTAAGCACATGTCTCTTTCTAGAAAGGCAAAAAGAAAACAAGAGAAAGAGAGAAAAAAATTTGCCTTTTATAGGTAGGTCAACCACCTTATGGCCAAAAATTTCCAACAACTCTTCTTCCTTTCCATAATATTCTTTCACTCATAATTTTTACGTAAAATGGAGTTTATGTATGTTGGCTAATTTAAGGTAAGTTTTATGAATTTTGGCTCAAAGTTTGATCATTCATTTATTCTAAACCATGAAAAGTTATAATTGTAGATGGAATTGGACATTGCTAAGTATTTATGACGTGTTTTAGCTGGTGAAATTAACAAAAATAAAAGAAAAGAAAAGAGGGAGCTCTAGAGGAGCTAGTGGGTGCATTAATAATGTATGGAAGTTTATGCTATCATTTCATATGTTTGCAATTGAATTTGATTGAAATATATATTGTAAATGATCTATAGTTGATTGTTGAGTGAAGAAATAATTGTATAGTGCATGGAAAGATGAATGTTCTTTAGAAAAATGAAATAGTGGAAATTTGTTTAAGGTTCACTTGAATTAGTTTCAGTATAAAGTGCATAACTCTTTTTGTAGATGTCTGATTGATATGATTCTAATTAGAAATAAAATTTAACACATAGATCGACAATTTTGTTGAGAAACTGAAATCTTAATCTATACTTAAGGCATTCAAAAATGAGCCTGAAGTTGACAGACCCTTACTATTTTGTCCCATGGACTAGTCTGTTCTTGTTTACAGATATCTTTACTTTTGTAAGTCATAATTGAGTGATTTTTGATGTTTTGAAAACTAGAGACATAATGGAACAATTTTGTAGAAGATTACTTTCCTGAAAATATCTTTTTCTAGGTCAAAATTGGCATATAATTTGGAACTGAAAATCTACCTCTAGGCAGAATGGACCTCATGGTCAGCATGTAAAACCTAATGACCATGAAATAGCCTAAATTTTAGTCCATAACTAAAAAGAAACCTATATTACAGTCAGTAGGTCTAACCTAATGACCGTGACCCTTTTCTGTTTATTCTAACATTGATTTTTAGATCCCGAATGATTACCAAAATATACCTAAACACTTTCAGGGTGTTTTAAGTGTAAAAATAAGAATAATAAGTGATATAAAGTGAGTGCAAAGCCTAATGAATTAGTTAAATAAGGTTAAATGTTAAACTTTAATGTATGAAAATTTATATAGTTAACAAATATAAATGATGTGATATAGTGAAACAATTTCATGATCTATTGAATGCATTCATGTCATGTTTTAAAAAATAAGCATTAAAACATGCAAGTAATGAAAGAGAGGGAACATGGTATAAGATATGAATAATATTACATGATAATCATGTTAAAGTGTGGTTTCTATATATTTGAAGTGTAAATGAGTGTACCTTGTATAGTGATCCTATTGCATGCCTTTATTGAATGAGTAAAAATCTATGATTCTAAATGTAACAAGTGTGATATCTTTGAATGATTAATGACTTATTAAAGCCTCAATTTTACATGGTACTGGATAGATAGGCATGCCTATAAAGGGGATAGTGATTGCAACTGCTTAGTGATTTGATACCTAAGGATGTCGCCTGTATTCGAGACTATCATGTATCACCTATTCGATATCGTTTATCAGTGTCACCCGATTCGAGACTATTATGTCTCATCCATTCGATACTACTTCTCAATGTCGTGTGTTTGTACCTATATCCATCATTTATGAGAATTCAAGTAATGATAGTGATTTGATTAATGAATATTAATAAGTGATCATTAGTGTAAGTGTTTCAATATTTCATGATAGTGTTAGTGTTTCTTATTGAATAATGATGTATAATTAAAGAGTTGTACTAAAGTGTTACTGTGTGCAATATTATGAAATTGTATTGCAATGTTTTTTTAATGCATAAACTATTATTATAGTATATGTGTTTGGAACATGGAAAGACATGCAACTATGTTATCTATATGTGTGACTTCGATAACAAGTTGATTATTTTGTTTTACTCCCCATTGAGCCATTGCTCAGCACGGGTGTTCTTCCCATATAGGTACATAGGTGTAAAAAAATAGTACTTTTTTTAACCAACATTCGCAGACCACTAGAAGGGTAACAAGTGTGAAGGCTAATTCTGATAATGCATTAAATTTTTTGTAAATGTATAATGTAAAAGATTTGAAATATACATAATAAACTAAGTTGTTTAGTAGATTAATAAAAAAATTATGTACAAACATTTAGAAGATTAATAAATGTATTTTTGTACAAGCAATGTCGCATATTAATAAAAAAAATTATGTATAAAAAAAAGTAATAAGAGTGGGCGTTACATTGTGGTATCAGAGCAAAGGTTTAGGCAGCTCTGGGAAAAAAGGTGTTAGAGAATACATTAGAGATATGTGTTTATATAGTGTTATGGCATTAAAGCAGATGTTATCTTGTCTCAAGTAAAGATAGAATCGAATCCTAGTGAAAGTATAGATAGCTATCTTTTGATAGATAATAGAGTTAGAATGGATTTGTGTAAATTATATTAAGATTATCTTTACATGGCCTCGATATAAAGTTGATATGAAAGTGGATTCAGATTGGATATGGTGTTTTGTGTACTTATCAGTAACTTTTTACTAGTGTGGGCAATTGATTACATATGTTATAGCATGGGATAAGTAAACATTTATGATACATAAAAGCATACATTTGTATCCTATCATCCTTTCATCGTATTACATCAACATCATTTTCCAAGACATGAAAAGTATCAAATTACATGCATAAGCCTTACTGGAAGGGAAACTAACAGGATATACATTGAGTGCAGTGATGATATGATAGTGAGAGAAAAGTACAGTTATAAAGAGCTAAAGTTAGATTAAATTTAAACATGATAAAACAGAGAATAAGAGAAGTAGGAAGAGATCGTATTGGATAGTATTTACTAAGATAAAGATACAGTTATAGGAATGCAAGTGATGAGATTTGATAAGTGACATGAACATAAATTTCGAGGATGAAATTCCTTTAAGGGGAAGAGAAATGTAAGACCCTACAATATACCCTAATAGGATTAGTAAATAATAGAGAGTGATTGGAAGAGTTTCAGTGTAAAAGATTTGTTAATCATGCAATCGGAATATAATCGGTATTAACATAAAAGTGAAAGGTAAATTTATAAATTATTAATTTAGGGTTTAATGAGCATTATTGTCAAAGAAGTGGGGATAAGGTGTTAAAATGAGATAATATTGTGTGTGAATTGTAATTGAGATTAATTAGAGGGAGTAAAGTGCAAATTCACAATGGCCAAACAAATGACCCTATTAGAAGTAACCATATGTCGCTTTCTAAAAGGGCAAAGAAAAAACAAGAGAGAGAGAAAAAAACTACCTTTTATGGGTAGGTCAGCCACCTTATGGCCAAAAATTTCTAGCAAATCTTCTTCCTCTCCATAATATTCTTTTTCTCATAATTTTTACGTAAAAGGGAGTTTATGTATGTTGGCTAATTTAAGCTAAGTTTTATGGATTTGGGCTCAAAGTTTGATCATTCATTTGCCCTAAACCATGAAGTTAGAATTGTAGATGGGATTGGACATTGGTTAGTATTTATGATGTGTTTTAGCTGGTGTAATTAACAAAAATAAAAGGAAAGAGAAGAGGGAGCTCTAGAGGAGCTAGTATGTGCATTAATAAGGTATGGGAGTTTATGCTATCATTTCACTTGTTTGTAATTGAATTTGATTGATATATATATATATATATATATATATATATATATATATATATATATATATATATATATATATATATATATATATATATATATATATATATATATATATATTGTAGATGATCTATAATTGATTGTTGAGTGAATAAATGATTGTATAGTGTATGGAAAGATGAATTGTTATTTATAAAAATGAAATAGTGGAAATCTTTTTAAGGTTCACTTGAATCAGTTTCAGTATAAAGTGCATAACTCTTTTTGTAAATATCTGATTGATATGATTCTAGTTGGAAATGAAATATAAGACATAGATCTACAATTTTGTTGAAGAAATCAAAATCAAAATCAATACTTAAGGCATTCGAAAATGAGCATAAAGTTGACATACCCTTACTATTTTGTCCTTTGAACCAGTTTGTATTTGTTTAGTGATATCTTTAGCTTTATAAGTCATAATTGAGTGATTTATGATATTTTGAAAACTAGAGACATAGTGGAATAACTTTGTATAAGATTGTTTTCCCTAAAAATATATTTTTCTAGGTTAAAATTGGCATACAAGTAGGAGCTAGAAATTTGCCTCTACGCAGAATGAACCTCACGGTCAACAGGTAAAACCTAATGATAGTGACATAGCCCAAATTTTAGTACAGAACCAAAAAAGATCCTATTTCATGGTCAACAAGTCTAACCTAATGACTATGACCCTCATCTCTTTATTCCAACCTTGATTTTCAAATCCCAAATGATTACCAAAATATATCTTAACACTTTTAGAATATTTTAAGGGTTAAAATAAGAATAATTGATGGAATATAACATGGCATATACATGATGACCATGTAGCAGAAAAAATAAAAAAATTGATCATACATACGATGCAATCCATAATAAGAATAAAAAACATGCAATTTTAGGGTTTTGAAACTTACAATCTTAGATGCACTTTAAATCTTGATTTTGATGATGACCAACAAATAGGATGAACTTATATGCTTAAGATCTTGATCACAAATGCCAAAGAAATAGCCTTTACACTACTCCTCTCTATGTTCACACACACAATTGCAAGGAAGGATTAAAACTTAGAGTGCTAGCTCTAATCTTTGTGTATATGGCAATGGGTATTAAACTAAAGACACAAGACCTGATCTTGTTCTTCTTAAGGTTGCTATTGCTGACCAAGAACACAAGAGAACAAGAAAGAATTCTTTCCCTTTGTGTATTTCAGCCAAGAGTGAGAGAGAGCAAAAATGCCTAGGGTTTTATTTCTTTTTGGTTTATAAATATATATTTCTTGTTTAGGTCAAGTTTGAATGCCGAAATTTACTATCTTTAGGTAGTAAATTCAGCCTCCATCACTTCCTAATTAAGTGACATATATTAAATCAAATTCCTTTAAATTTAAAATAAACATAAGACATTTAATCAAAACAAATCACTTTATTAAGGATTTATTGTTGCCGAAATTCCTTAGGATTCTACCTTGGATTTTCGGTCACATTATCTCCCATTTAATTAATTTATTTTGATTCAAATAAAATTTAGGATTTAATACTCAATTAACTTAATTAATCTAAGATAATTAATTAATTGAAATTAAATCTACATAGGCCGAATTTCCCTCTCTCATGGACCAAGGTCCAATTAGCAATTTTAATACCCATTACATACATTAATTTGACTTTAAATAAAAGCCCAAATTAATGCCCAATATTCTATTTAAATATTTTAAGCCCAATGCCTTGTGTGCGATCCTATAGGTCCATTTAATATTGGCAATGAATTAATGAATTAATTCAAATGCTATATATATTCTCTAGCAAGATATTATAGCATTCCAAATTAAATGAAAATGCGAATTGGCATTTAGTGACCTAATGCAATTTTGCATAGTCCCTTACCCTTAAATATCAGAATTAATATAAGACATGGAATTAGTCATCCTTATATATATTAATTCCTTTCTTGATATTCCAGTGATACTAAACTCTTAGATAAATAATGATTACTCATTATTTAATCTCGGTATGGCAATACACTTCTCAGTTCACTAATCAAGTGGCCGATGATATTTTCTCTCTTATCGAGAGGATAATCCCTTTAGTTCTCTCATACTCTCTAACCTGGATCAGTGCATACCCATAATTGTCACCCTGTTACGAGCACGTTAGGTGTATGTCAAAGTACATAGTAATTCATAAAGAGTTTCATAGAGATTTTTGGTCTAAGAACTTCGATGCACAACTTGCACATGCGAAACACTTATGACTTGTACCATGTAGTGTTCTCATGAACGGATCGAATCTAGATACCATGTTCTAAACATATATCTATGATCTCTTATTGACACTCTTGTCCTTATGATCCGTAAGACAGAACTCAACTTATCAGAGAGAGCATACTAGCCTTAATTCATTTGTTATTCCCATAACAATGACTGACTAGGGATATTCAGAATGAAGTCTCTATTGTTTCAAGGTCTTACAACCATGTGCCTCACACATGATAACTTAAATTAAAACAACATTTTTAGAGAGTTTTATCAATTGATATGCATAAGAATACAATAGATAAAACAAATGCCTCATTTATTAAATTAAATGCTTTATAACAATGTATTGGGGCTAGGGCTTTATAGCACCCTTACCCTATACTTAGCTATAACACTTTATTTAGTATTAATTTGTTGGAATTTAACGGTTACATGCATCACATACATGAGCGAAATTTTAAAATTTTTTAACCATTAGATCTGATCTTGCCATGAATACACAATATAACTATATGAGAATAAGAAAAATCACCTTTGATTTTTGTTGAACTGTTGATTTTACTTCGCACCGGGTTGTCGCAAACCACAGTGTCCAAAATCGAACACCTCCAATGAGTAATCCACACTAGAAAGGGGTAAATTAAACCAACAAATTGGTGTTCAACTAGGGCTGACCAAAATTCCAAGAAGCTATCTTGGAGTTGGCGCAAAAAGGAGAGAGAGAATAGAGAAAAAGACTTTCCTTTTGTTTTAATCACTTAACCCTAATTCTCATTAGTTGGCCTTTATAGTTAGGTTAAAATTCCAACTCCTTAATGAGATTGGGCTCTTTAAAATTGCTGGAGAATTATTAATTGGGCCTCTGGAATTAATTATAATCATTTGGGCTTAATTAAATCCAATTTAATCCTTTTCATAAAAGTCTGTGCACAAAATCCACAAACTAGGCCCTTTGTGCATCTAATTGAATTTAAATACCCAAATGGATTCCAAATCCAACCAAATTAAATATGTGAGTTCCATAACACTTATGTAACATATATAAATTAATTTGGTCCAAGAAAAATCCCTTTAAGCCCTTCTATATGGAGTTGGCGTGTGGCCCTCTTCTAGAGGGCTTCCTCCAACTTCTTCATTCCTTTGGCCCTTTATAATTTCTCCAATGGACCTATTAATTATTATATCAGTCCTATAACACTTATAGTAGTCTTATAAAACTTATAAGATAATAATAATTAATCATAAAATACATTATTTCAATTAGGTCCAATTTTGCAGAACATTTCTCAAAAGTTCCGCGGATAATTTTATTTGATCATAATTAATTAAACTCTTTAATTAATTATTATCTTATTCACTTCTCTACCTTCATAATAATATAAAATATTATTATCCTTGTTATTTTACTATTTTACCCTTTTCTCTATATGTGTGTGACCTATTGGGTTCCTGTCCATGTTGGCAGTATAATATGTAATTGTGAGTTCTATTCAAAACTCACATGATTTAAACTCCTTTAAATCATCTTATCAATCCCTATTGATACTTTTGATACATCATTATACAAGTCATGATTGGCCTCTAGCTAGGCATCATGACTACCCAAATGTCAGGAAAGTCATGTGGTTTGACTGTACCCTTCCATAGAAACAGTTACCGTGCAATTAATCCTTTCACCACTCTTATCTCAATTAGATTATGAGTATGGATTTCTGTCAACTCATATAAATCTAATTATGTGTGTTGTATTAATTTAACCATTGTTCCTAAAATACCCTTCATGGATCTCCATCGATCTCGGCATATTACTCTGGCCAGATTTACAAAGGATTCACCATCCCAGATTTAACAAGGGAAGTTATCTCACATGATATACCCAATCTTCTAACTATGTTCACTCCCAGTTGGAAGTAATCAGTTATGGAGTCAAAGTATACCACTTGCTACTTAAGATAACTTTGGTGATCTCAAGTCTAAGGATACTTGCACAACCGCTATGAAGAGGTTCCTCACTGACATAGATTTAATATCCATGTGAGGATTCTCTTTGCAGGTCTTCAATGAACTTGTTCTTCAAACAAGCATCCATATGTTAGCTTTGATTATCTTTCATAATCACAGTTATGAGAACCACTGCTTGAACCATTCAAGAAGCATAACATGTGCTAGTCTGTCTGAATTAACAATGTCCTATCTTGTTAATACTATGACTAGGGATATTTAGATATTAAGACATTTGCATACAATAGACATCTCACATCATGAACACCTTCATGATTGCCTTTGCACCGTGTTTATAATATCTAGGACTTCATTTATTAATTTAAGATTTTACAAACTCATGTATTCAAACATAGCATTAATAAATGAATGATGCCTTTTATTAAGAATATAAATTTCATACATATGAAAAACATCCCTATTACATGGGCTCTAGGGCATACTCTCTAACATAATTAAGCATGCTTATCATAACATTACATCTGTTATTCAACTAAACAGATGTCTAAAAGTTAACTATTAGAAGCTTTACTTATAGGTGAGTCTCATTAACATCAAATATTACATATACAAAACATCTATAGTAATTACAAAATTTCCAACTTAATTAAAGTTTCCATAACTACAAAATATAAGGACAAAAAGAAGACTCTATTATCAATCTTCTAAGACTTGTGTTGGCCAACCTGCTGCAAATATCAGTCCTGGGAGAAAATCCTATCCTCGTAACCTACACGGATAAAGAACCTGTGCTAAGCTATAAAGCTTAGTGGGGAACACAAATATGACAAACGACCACTCACAGTGGTCGCCAACAAGCATACATCATGTACTATAAGTATAACTTATGCTCAATTTAAAAAAAATACAGATAAGAGTCCACACATGAGAACCGAATGACTTAATGATAGTGAATTCGGCATTGATGCTTTATATACACAACATTTAATCATATAAGCATATTTATCCCTTAGACTTGCAATTCATTCATTGAATGATATAC
This sequence comes from Excoecaria agallocha, assembly GCA_037975025.1. Taxonomy (NCBI): domain Eukaryota; kingdom Viridiplantae; phylum Streptophyta; class Magnoliopsida; order Malpighiales; family Euphorbiaceae; genus Excoecaria; species Excoecaria agallocha. Next base: position 33,736,686 of record CM075806.1, read on the forward strand.
CACTGTTTATACTCAGTCATTCCTTCCACATATCACACACTTTAACATATACTAGGAATATATATATATATTCACATATGAGCTTATGATCAACAAGGACATATGCATATTCGCAAGACAGAGCATTAGTACTATGAAAGTTTGTCATTTATCAATCTAGAATTATATTTGTAATACTTATTGTACTAATGCATATATAGAATTTCTAGCTCGCTACCATTTCAAATACCATTATCATGTGAACTTTATCACTTGTAAATCAATTCTCAATAAAAAGCAAGAACGAGTAGATATAGGGAAAACATATAACCCAATGTATTAATTTGAAAAGCAATCACCAACATGAATACCTATACATAACTCTTATTTTCCATTGCTATAGAAAACACTTATTTCAGCAAAACATTTTCATAGCTTTCATACATGACGAATCTTGCAAGTCATTTATCTACTTCAAGCAAGCAACATATTACTATAGAAAACATACTATTTCTAATATAGACCATAACTAGATATTAGTGATGCACTAGTTCATTTATATAACTCCATACATACTATTTCTATATACGATAATCATGCATAAGTGTATATTGTAGCCTCTTTTAATATCATAATTTCCATATGTGATAAAAAGGAATTTCACATATAAATTAGATTATGAAATAAATTTATGAATTGTCATGCTTTATGAAACTTCAAGTTAAACATCAAACTTTTCTTAACTTTGGTATAAAGCCTACACTATTCTAAAGAGGTGGATAACGGGTTATACGGTAGCACCCGAAGGTACAAATAAGATACCCGAAGGTATAAATTGATTGATTATAACGGTGGCACCCGAAGGTACAAGTTTGTTTAGTCACCCAAACGGGGTTGACTACAACCCAAACAGGGTTGAATATGATCCAAATGGGACCATGTCTATTTAGTCACCCAAATGGGGTTGACTACAACCCAAATAGGGTTGAAACTATCGTAGTTGCAAGGTACCCTTATAGGCATGCCTATCTATCCACTTCCTAGATTCAAAGCAGGCAGTACAATCTCTTTACTTTATCTTTTCTTTATTCATTCATATTCTTATATGCACATGTATACTCTTGTGTAATAACGAACAATGTACTCATATACATGCTCATGTGTAACTTTATGTAAACCTTTGAACATGCTCACTATTGGGTATTACTATTCTGTATTTGAAATCTTTTTCAATCCTGTAACTATTTCGTATAACGTGGTTGTATCTATATAATACTATTTGCACCTGTGCATAATCATGTACAAATATATATCTTCTCTAGTGCATCAACATATATACATAATTCATAAAAAAAATTATACAATTTGCTCATGTAACAATCACATGACAAAATACTCCGTCTCTAATGCATACACTTGTATACATAGTCACATATAACATTGCCATTATATACTTTAATAAGATTTCTATAATTGAGTCTATTGCTCTGTAGATCTATATTTTTGCATGCTAACATGTGACATCACAAATGCTTAATCATGTCATTTCAATTAAACAAAGAAATATTCATGCATTTCACTTTAAACATATTCTCTAAATCATTACTCTAAACATCTTTTGAACCCAATCATGTAAGATCATACTATATATATATATATATATACACATATATTCTATAGATCACATTACTTCTTTATACAAGTAAAATTGACATTTCAAACTATAAGTATCATAGAAATCTTCAAGAGATCAATAAAAATCATGTATAATCATTTAGACATTTACATATATATACATTTATATATATTACATTCATGTAATCATATGATAGTCGTACATTAAAAACCTTCATTTATCATATTTAGACATTTCTTAACTTCATAGTATACATGCATGCATCAAATAAACATTTACTCCATCATTAAAAATATGTATTGTACATAACTTTGATCACATATAAATATTTGATATCTTTATCATATATCTTTACCTATGCACATATATGAATATATATATATATATATATATATATATATATATATATATATATATATATATATATATATATATATATATATATATATATATATATATATATAGACCTTTGTTAATAATCATATCACATGCCATATCCAATTCATTATTTATTCATATAGACACATATTTGACTTAACTATATAAGAAAAACCATAATGTAAGACACATTAAAATTCTGCACAGGGCAGCATTCTGGACTCAACTTGTGAGCCACAAATGAATTTGAAAATGTCAATTTTAGGCTAAATTATCTTCTACAATATTATTCTCCTATGTTTCTAGTTTTCATATCATTAAAATTCATCTAAATATCTTACCTATAGCTCAAGATATTTGAGATATACTATAGGCTGTTCATAGAACCGAAATAGTGTTTGCTGTCACTTATAAAAATTCATAGCATAAAATTAAGGGGGATTTAGACCAAAATTTCTTAATAAAAAATGTGATACTAGGTATCTAGTTTACCCAGAATTTTACAGCATAAGAGTTTGACTTTTCTACTAATACTATGCCCAAAATACTATAATCAGTTCTTGAACCGAAATCAACAGCTCTCTTAAATATTCATGTAAATATTGGGATCGGTTATATACATATTTAGCTCCAGGTTCCTTCTACAAAAATGTTTATCTTTTAATTAAGTTTACATATAATCAAATCCCACTCAATTATGACTTAAATGTAAGGATTTATGGTCCAAACATTGGTAACTGTTCAAAACTGCCTATACACACAAAAAGCTCACTTGTATGAATTTTATGAGTTCCTTAAAAACAGAATCAACCCATGACTTCTTTTAATAAATTGTAGATAATTGAATCTAGTTTACACAGAATTTTGAATCACCTCAATCTAAGGTCTACAACTCCAAATATGGACAAAACAAGCATCCTGGTTCACAAGAACCACACCCAGTTTTTCATCAACATTCAAAAACACGATTTTCTCATATTTAAATCTCTCATTAACCCTAAACAAACTAATGAATTACCATTAAAATTAAGTAATCCAAGCATAAACATTTATATTCACACACATGCATGAAGAATAAGTTCCCAAACCTTAGTTGAAAATTCCTCTCTCCTTGTTCCTTCTACCTTCTTCTTCTTCTTTACATCAATCCATTCATTCAACACCAAAATTCCAGCATTCAACTCACTAGATCATCAACTAAGGAAGATGAAGATGAAGAAAAAGAGATTAACTAACAAATTTATACACTTACCTTGTTGTTTAACACTAACTACACTTGATTAACTCCACATGCAAAGACTTTTCTTTAAGAATTCCTTGAGAGATCTCTAGAGGTTTTGAGAGAGAGGAAGAGAGAATGCAAAAATCTATATTTTCCACTAAGAATATGCCGTCCACCTCACCTAAAGCCCTTTTTATACTTGTCTTGCATGTGAGTTTAAGTGGAATGTGACATCACTTGGTCCCTCACAGGCTTACACTAACAATCTCCCACTAGGACTAGTCCTAATTGGGCATAGCCCTAAGACTGAATGCTTTCAAATGAGCTTCGTGCAGATTTGGATGCAACTGTTTCGTCAAAGGATCTACTACATTGTCTTCACTTGCTATCTTGCTAACCTTGACATCCCCATGATCAATGATCTCTCTGATTAGGTGGTACCTCCTAAGTATGTGTTTGGATTTCTAGTGTGACCGGGGCTCCTTGGCTTGTGCGATGGCCCCGTTATTGTCACAGGAAATTTTTAATGGATCTAGGATGTTTGGGACCACTCCTAATCAAGAAATGAAATTTCTAATCCAAACAGCCTCTTTTGCAGCCTCACTCACTGTAATATACTCAGATTCTATAGTTGAGTCGACAACGGTCTCTTGCTTCGAGCTTCTCCAGCTGACAGCACCACCATTCAAAACAAAAATAAACCCAGATTGTAATCTTGAATACTTAGTACTGGTCTGAAAAGCAGCATCGGCATAACCTTGTATGACGAGCTCTTCTTGACCACCATACACCAAGAAGTGATCCTTAGTCCTTTGCAGGTACTTTAGAATCCCTTTTACAACAGACTAGTGCTTCTAACTAGGGTTTTGCTGAAACCTACTGGTTATACTCAATGCATAAGCAACAACCAACCTAGTACATAACATAGCGTACATGATAGATCCAATAACAGATGCATATGGGATTCTACCCATGTTGTCCCTTTCCTCTTTGGTTTTAGGGTACTATTCTTTAGTTAAAGGAACTCCCAAAGCCAAAGGTATGTACCCTTTCTTTGAGTCTCCCATGCTAAAATGCTTTAGTACTTTTTCTATGTACTTTTCTTAACTTAGTCCCAAAAGGTTATTTGATCTATCTCTATAGTTCGAATACTAAGTATTGTCTTGGCTTCACCTAAGATTTTTATTGAGAAACACTTCCCCAACCATTGCTTAACCTTTTGCAATGTTGGAATGTCATTCCTAATGAGAAGGATGTCGTCCACATATAGGACAAGAAATACTATTATACTCCCACTAACCTTCTTGTACACACAAGGCTCATCTTCATTCTTGACGAAGTTAAATTCTTTGACTGTCTCATCAAAACAAAGATTCCAACTTTGGGATGCTTGCTTTAATCCATAAATAGATTTTTGAAGCTTGCAAACCTTCTTAGGATGTTTGGGATTGACAAAACTCTCAGGCTGTTTCATATACACATCCTCAAGTAAATTTTCGTTGAGGAAAGCAGTTTTGACATCCATTTGCCATATCTCATAATCATGATATGTAGCTATGGCAAGCAAGATCCTAATGGACTTGAGCATGACTAGAGGCGAAAAGGTCTCATTATAGTCTACACCATGAGTTTGCCGAAAACCTTTTGCTACTAGTCTACCTTTATAGGTCTTATCAACTTTGAGTTTAAATAGCCACTTGCATTCAATTACCTTAGCACCTTCCGGTGGATCAACCAAGGTCTAAACCTGGTTATTGTACATTGATTGCATCTCGAAATTTCATGGTTTTAAGCTAATTTTTTAAGTCTGGGCTCTCAATAGCTTCTCGATAAGTAGTAGGATCCTTACGGTCTACTAACTCAATAGTGTTACTGTCGGTGATTAGAAATCTGTATCTCTCAATCTCCTGACGTACCCTACCTAACCTTCTAGGTTCTTGTGCAATAGGTTTTTGTTCCACAACTGGTTGTGAACTTGATCCCATTTCTAACCCATCCTCTATAGGAGTTTGTGGCACTTGAATTTCTCCAAGTTCTACTTTACTCCCACTATCTTTCTTGAGAAGGAACTCCTTTTCCAAGAAAACAGCCTTGCGAGCAACAAATACTTTGTTCTCGGCTTGTGAGTAAAAGTAGTATCCCTTTGTTTCTTTGGGATAACCCACAAACAAGTAGACAGTGGATTTGGACTCTAGTTTATTAGATGTTAATTTCTTAACATGTGATTCACAGCTCCAAATCCTGAGAAATGACATATTGGGTTATTTCCCAGTCCATACTTCATATGGTGTCTTCTCAACTGCTTTAGTTGGAGTATGGTTTAGTAGAAACATAGCAGTTTCTAATGCATAACCCCAAAAAGAGACAGGAAGATTTGCTTGACTCATCATTGATCGAACCATGTCCAACAGTGTTCGATTTCTCCTTTCGGATACACCATTCCATTGTGGTGTTCCAGGAGGAGTGAGCTGTAAAATAATACCACACTCCTTTAGATGACTGTCAAACTCTTGGCTTAAGTATTCACCACCTTGATTTGATTGAATGGCTTTTATACTTTTGCCAAGTTGTTTTTCTACTTCGTTCTTAAACTCTTTGAATTTCTCAAAAGTTTCAGAATTGTACTTCATTAGATAGACGTAGCCATTTCTACTGAAGTCATCTGTGAACATCACGAAGTAGTTAAAATCACCTTTAGCTTGTGTACTTAATGGTCCACATACATCGGTATTTATTAGTTCCAATAAGTCATTATTCCTCTCACCTTTCTTGTTAAAAGGACTTTTTGTCATTTTACCATGCAAACATGGCTCGCATGTGTCATAAGATTCCAAGTCAAATGACCCAAGCACTCTAAATTTGTGGAGTCTTGAAATGCATTTTTTGTTTGCATGCCCTAAACGACAATGCCAGAAGTAAGTAGGGTTTAATTCGTTTGATTTAACCCTCTTTGTATTAATATTGTATATGGACTCTTTGTTTTGTAGATCAAGGATATAAAGGCCATTTTACAACATGGCATTGTCATATGAAATGCCTTGATGATGAATATGAACATTGCCATTATTAATAACAAAATCAAATCCATCCAAATCCAAACAAGAAACTGAAATAATTTTCTCATAATAACAAATTTTCAAATCTAAACAAAGTCCGTAAGGTAAAGTGAGTTGATAGTCACCTATCTCCATGGCAGCAACTCGTGCTCCATTCCCCACACGGAGGTCCACTTCATTCTTCCCAACTAACCGCCTATTTCTTAGCCTTTGCACATTTGAACAAATGTGAGAACCACAATTGGTATCCAATACCCAAGTGGTAGAAATAGAAAGGTTAATTTCAACAACAAAAATACCAGAATTGGATGCCTTGGCTCCACTTTTCTTTTGTTCTTCCTTGAAAAGAGCACAATTCTTCCTCCAATACCCTATCTTGTTGTAGTGGAAGCATGTGCTCTTGCTCTCCTTGAGCTTTTATGCCTTGGCCTTGGGTTAGGCCTAAGGTGCTCTCCCATTTGACTTGAGCCAAGCCAGGTCATACTTGGGTTTTTCCTTTCCCTTTCCTTTTCCCTTAGCGGGTCCCTTCTTAATGCCCCATTGAACCATAAATATGGGATTAGTCTTTCAAATGTTCTCTTCATCATTCTTAAGCATCCCATGAAGCTCGGTGATTGTCTTGTTCATTGCATACATGTTATAATTCATAACAAATGGATTATAATCATCAGTCAATAAACCCAATATCAAGTCAGTGGCCAATTCCTTTGGGACTTGTACCTCAAGCTTCTCAAAAGTATCAAGATACCCTTTCATCTTGAGTACATGGGTACTAACAGGAGTACCCACAGTCATTTTACAAGAAATTAAGGCCTTTGTTGTCATGAATCTCTCATGATGAGCTTGCTCTTGGAACATCTCCTTGAGGTGCACCATGATCGCATAAGCCTCTTGGTCCATGAATTGATTTTGCAAGTTAGGCACCATAGTGGCTAGCATCGATAGGTCACGTTATTGGAGTCGCTCTTCTTGGTCTTAAAAGTTTCCTTTTGAACCGCAGAGGCATTCCTAACAGGTTCTTCGGGCAAGGGTGCATCCAAAACATATGACTTCTTCTCTTGCTTAAGAATAATTTTCAAGTTTCGAGACCAGTCTATGAAATTGGTGCCATTCAGCTTGTCCTTTTCCAGGACCAATCGCAATGAAAAGTTGTTGTTTGAAGAAGCCATTTTCAATCTACAATAAAAACTTAGCAAGATTAAATGAGGTTTTATTTATAATCCCATAAACCAAATTAATATCCCTTTAAATAATTCGCAGTAGTGATTTAATGTGGGCCAAGATCCACTTTTCACAACAACTTATTAGTCAAGTTGAGCTTGTACACCTAACAAGTTAAGTTACTTAGGTAGGAAAACTCCAATCATGTCTCATACATGATTCTTGGATCAAATGGGCTAACATCTTAAGATGTTATAGCATAAACCCATTTATTAGTTGCCTAGGTCCGGGCATCCCTTTTCATGTTAAGTCCAACCTACATTCACAACCCATGCCTCACAAAGATAATTGGGCGCATCTAGGACTCCTAGTCTACGTGACCGATGATCGATGCCTTGACATGTTTCGAATTAGGAAGGCAACTTTGAGACTTACTATTTTAGGGATTCATTTTTTTATGGCTTATATGGCATACGCTTTGTCATCCATTAATAGCATGCATATATATATAATTGCATAAAGTAAAGCGTGACAAACATGAGTCCCAAAACCTACAACTAAGATTCTATACTATTACATAAGAATCTTTGAGTTGGGCTTCTCCACTCCGATGGGCTTCGTCTTGATTTATAAAGTCTTCAAATAAATTATATACTAAGAAATGAATAAAACTTTTACAATAATACATAATGGCTCGTAGGCCATATTTAATTACAAAAACCCAAGGCCCATGAATGCACCATGCATATCCATTCATCACAAGAAACAAGCAAATAAATATACATAACATTCATGAATAAAACAAAGTCTAATTTTAATTAATTTAGCCAAGCCCATTAATGGAAATTATGTACTTGAACTTTTAAGAGAGGACCCCATGATGGGCCTGGGCCGAAGCCCAATGGACTAAATCATCTTATTGAATAAGTTCTCTTAAAAGCCCAAAACACTAACTAGTTAGATTTATGCCATAAATCAACTCTAGTATAATTTCCAATTTTGTCATTTTTAATTTTATGTCATACAGCCCATAAACATTAAAAATACATATAATATGTTCTAACATGAATTAAAACATGAAATCATAAAGAACATATATCATACATGGCATTCATACTTAAACAAACAAACAACAATGATACTAGTTGTTTAATGCTCATATAATGCCACAAAAATGCACAAACACTTAAAATGATTTTATGAGCCATTTAATAATTTAAATAAGATCATAAACATTGAGTTAAGGTTCTTTTCAGAACTGATCTAAATGTTTTTTTTTTCCATTTTAATGAAAACAAAACAAACAATGTTGATTAAATATGCAACAAACACAAACTAGTCATAGTTTTAGGTGATTTTAAAATTAATCAATTAAATTGTCATGGACCAGAATTAAAACCAATTTTAAAATATGTCCACACCAGTTATTAATCTTTAAAAATCACTTACAAACATGCCAAACACGTTTATACATTTAATTTTGAAAACTAGTTGTTAAATAAACACATATCATGCAAACTAGAGCCTAGTTTCAAGATTAACATGTACCATCAGGTATTTATAATCAAATCCAACCATGAACAGCTCTAAAAATATCTTAGGACAGTATATTAACATGTCATAATAATTATAATACCTATCTAATCATTTTTACACCAAAACAATGCAAAAAACTCAAAACATAAAATTTTAGCATTGCATGTTTTAAAACGAACGATTTTTGAATAAATATTTAATGCACCTAAAGTACTAAAATAAGCATGTTTAGGCTTTGATACCACGGATGGAATATAACATGGAATATACGTGATGATCACACAGTGGAAAAATAATAAAATTGATCATACATACCACGCAATCCATAACAAGAATCGAAAACATGCAATTTTAGGGTTTTGAAACTTACAATCTTAGATGCACTTTAAATCTTGATTTTGATGATGAACAGCAAATAGGATGAACTTATATGCTTTAGATCTTGATCACTAATGCCAAAGAAACAGCCTTTACGCCACTTCTTTCTATGTTCACACACACAATTGCAAGGAAGGCTTAAAACTTAGAGTGCTAGCTCTAATCATTGTGTATATAAAGACACAAGACCTAATCTTGTTCTTCTTAAGGTTGATATTGCTGACTAAGAACACAAGAGAACAAGAAAGAATTCTTTCCCCTTGTGTATTTCAGCCAAGAGTGAGAGAGAGTAAAAACGCCTAGGGTTTTATTTCTTTTTGGTTCATAAATATATATCTCTTGTTTAGGTCAAGTGTGAATGCCGAAATTTACTATCTTTAGGTAGTAAATTCAGCCTCCATCACTTCCTAATTAAGTGACATATATTAAATCAAATTCCTTTAAATTTAAAATAAACATAAGACATTTAATCAAAACAAATCACTTTATTAGGGATTTATTGTTGCCAAAATTCCTTAGGATTCTACCTTGCATTATCGGTCACATTATCTCCCATTTAATTAATTTATTTTGATTCAAATAAAATTTAGGATTTAATACTCAATTAACTTAATTAATCTAAGATAATTAATTAATTGAAATTAAATCTACATAGGCCGAATTTCCCTCTCTCATGGACCAAGGTCCAATTAGCAATTTTAATACCCATTACATACATTAATTTGACTTTAAATAAAAGCCCAAATTAATGCCCAATATTCTATTTAAATATTTTAAGACCAATACTTTGTGTGCGATCCTATAGGTCCATTTAATATTGGCAATGAATTAATTCAAAGGCTATATATATTCTCTAGCAAGGTATTATAGCATTCCAAATTTAATGAAAACCTAATGCAATTTTGCATAGTCCCTTACCCTTAAATATTAGAATTAATATAAGGTATGGAATTAGTCATCCTTATATATATGAATTTCTTTCTTGATATTCCAGTGACACTGAACTCTTAGATAAATAATGATTACTCATTATTTCATCTCGGTATGGCCATACACTTCTCAGTTCACTGATCAAGTGGCCGATGATATTTTCTCTCTTATCGAGAGGGGTAATCCCTTCACTTCTCTCATGCTCTCTAACATGGATCAGTGCATACCCAAGCATACCCATACTTGTCAGCCTGTTACGAGCATGTTAGGTGTATGTCAAAGTACACAGTAATTCATAAAGAGTTTCATAGAGATTTTAGGTCTAAGAACTCTGATGCAAAACTTTCACATGAGAAATACTTATAACTTGTACCATGTAGTGTTCTCATGAACGGATTGAATCCAAATACCATGTTCTAAACATATATCTATGATCTCTAATTGACACTCTTGTCCTTATGATCCGTAAGACAAAAATCAACTTATCAGAGAGAGCATACTAGCCTTAATTCATTTGTTATTCCCATAACAATGACTGACTAAGGATATTCAGATTGAAGTCTCTATTGTTTCAAGGTCTTATAACCATGTGCCTCACACATGATAACTTAAACTGAAACAACATTATTGGATAGTTCTATCAATTGATATGCACAGGAATACAATAGATAAAACAAATGCCTCATTTATTAAATTAAATGTTTTATAACAATGTATTGGGGCTAGGGCTTACACTAACAATAATAAGTGATATAAAGTGAGTGTAAAGCCTAATGAATTAGTGAAATAAGGTTAAATGTTAAACCTTAATGTATGAAAATTTATACAGTTAACGAATATGAATGACGTGATATAGTGAAACGATTTCATGATCTATTGAATGCATTCATGTTATGTTTTAAAAATAAGCATTAAAACATGCAAGTTATGAATAAAAGGGAACATGGTACAAGATGTGCATAATATTACATTATAATCATGTTAAAGTGTGGTTTTTATATATTTGAAGTGTGAATGAGTATACCTTGTATAGTGGCCCTATTGCATGCCTTTAGTGAATGAGTAAAAATCTATTATTCTAAATATAACAAGTGTGATATCTTTGAATGATTAGTGAATTATTAAAGCCTAAATTTCATACAGTAGTGGATAGATAGGCATGCCTATAAAGGAAATAGTGATTGCAGCTGCTTAGTGATTCGATACCTAAAGGTATCGCTGATGGAATATGACATGGTATAAATGTGATGATAGCACAGCGGAAAAACAAAAATTTTTATCATACATACCATACAAATCCAAAGCAAGAATCGAAACATGCAATTTTAGGGTTTAAAAACTTACAACTTTGATGCCTTTTAAAACTTGAGTTTGGTGATGACCAGCAACCGAGATGACTTTATCCACCTTAGATCTTGATCACCAATGCCAAGGAACAGCCTTTTATGCCACTCCCTCTATTCTCACACACACAATTGCACCGTCGGCTTAAAATCGAGATTGCTAGCTCTCTTTTAAGGTATTATGTAATGGCTATAGTTTGAAGCTACAAAACTTGATTTTGTACTTCTTTAGATTGCTATTACTACCCAATAACACAAGAGAATGAGGAACAATCCTTTCTCCTTGTGAAAAATTGGACCAAAAGAATTAAGAGAGAGAGAGAGATGAAGTTCATGCCAACCTTGAGAGAATTAGGGTTTCACGCCAAAACCCACAACTTTCTCCTAGGGTTTTATTTCTTTATATATTATTATCTTTTTGACAAGTGTTTGATCTGAATTTACTACCTCAAGATAATTAATTCAACCTCAATCACTTCCTAAAAATAAGTAATATATTTTGAATTAAACTCATTTGAATTTAAAATTCAAATTTGAAATAAAACATAATACATTTAATAAAAGATAATCCTTTTTGATTTAATCTAAGATAAATGTAAGACATAATAATTAAATAAATCACTTAATAAAAGAATTAATCATGTGCCAAAATTCCATTGACATTATCTTGGAATTTCGGCCACACCATCCAATTATCAAGTGAATTAATTTAATTAAAATCCTTTAGGCTTTAATACTCAATTAATTAAATTAACACAAGACATTTAATTAATTGAAATTAAACCTTGTGGGCTGAATTTTTCTCTCTCATGGGTCAAGGTCCAATAGCAATCTAATAACCCATTACACACATTAATTTGACTTTAATTAAAAGCCCAAATTAATGCCCAATACTTAATTTAAATATTTTAGGCCTAATGCTTTGTGTGCGATCCTATAGGTCCATTTAATGTTGGCAATGAATTAATAAATTAATTCAAAGGCTATATATATTCTCTAGCAAGATATTATAGCATCCCAAATTAAATGAAAATGCATATGGCATTTAGTGACCTAATGCAATTTTGCATAGTCCCTTACCCATAAATATCAGAATTAATATAAGGCATGGAACTAGTCATCCTTAGATATATTAATTCCTTTCTTGATATTCCAGTGACACTGAACTCTCAGATAAATAATGATTACTCATTATTTCATCTCGGTATGGCCATACACTTCTCAGTTCACTAATCAAGTGGCCGATGATATTTTCTCTCTTAATGAGAGGGGTCATCCCTTCACTTCTCTCATGCTCTTTAACATGAATTAATGCATACCCAATCATACCCGTACTTGTAACTTTGTTACGAGCACGTTAGGTGTATGTCAAAGCACACATTAATTCATAAAGAGTTTCATAGAGATTTCAGGTCTAAGAACTTCGATACAAAACTTACATATGAGAAACACTTATGACTTGTACCATGCAGTATTCTCATGAGCGGATCGTATCCAGATACCATGTTCTTTAACATGTATCTATGATCTCTAATTGACACTCTTGTCCTAATGATCTGTAAGACAGAACTCATAATATCAGAGAGAGCATACTAGTCTTAATTCATTGTTATTGCTATAACAATGACTGACTAGGGATGTTTAGAATGAAGTCTCATTTGTTTCAAGGTCTTACAACCATATGCCTCACACATGATAACTTAAACCGAAACAACATTCTTGGATAGTTTTATCAATTGACATGCACAGGAATACAATAGATAAAACAATTGCCTCATTTCATTAATTAAAGTATTTTATTACAATGCATTGGGGCTAGGGCTTACACTAACAATCGCATGTATTCGAGACTATCATGTCTCACCTGTTCGATGTCATTTATTAATGTCATCCAATTCGAGGCTATTATGTCTCGCCATTCAATACTGCTTATCAATGTCACGTGTTTGTACCCGTATCCACCATTTATGAGAATTCAGGCAATGAAAGTGATTTGATTAATGAACATTGATAAGTTATCAATAGTGTAAGTGTTTCAATATTTCATGATAGTGTTAGTATTTCTTATTGAATAATGATGTGTAATTAAAGAGTTGTACTGAAGTGTTACTGCATGCATTATTAAGAAATTGTATTGCAATGTTTCCCTTAATGCATAAACTGTTGTTATAGTATATGTGTTTGGAACATGAAAAGGCATGCTACTATGTTATCTGTATGTGTGACTTTGATAAAAAGTCAATTATTTTGTTTTACTCCCCACTGAGCCATTGCTCAGCATGAGTATTCTTCCCTTATAGGTACACAGGCGTAAAGAAATAGTACTTTTCTTGAGTCAATATTTGCATACCACTAGAAGGATAATGAGTAAAGGCTAATTCCAATAATGCATTAATTTTTTTTGTCGATGTATAATGTAAAAAATTTGAAATATATATATAATGAACTAAGTTGTAATTATACTTTAAGTGTATTATATGCCATATGTATAAATGTATTTTTGTACAAGCAATTTAGTAGATTAATAAGAAAATTATGTAAAAAAAAGTAATAAGAGCGGGTGTTGCACTTATAGTGCAGTTATTCTTCGAATTAGAGACATGTTTCAAAGGGACTGGCAAATGGAGATTAAGCATATCTACATAGAAGCAAAAGGAGCTGTGATTTCCTCGCCAGTTGGGTGTTTAGCCATAATTCTCAATTCATTTGGCATCCAAAGTGCCCTAGTGATCTCAATCATATTCTTGCTTTTGATTTAATGGGTACCATAATCCCTAGAATAGTTAGAATGTAGCATCAGTTGCTTTTATTTTCTTCTTGTTCCCATAAAAGAAAAGGAAAATGCCACAAAAAATATATTAAATAATTTGTATCTTTATTAAAAAAGTTGGACCAATGTCATATTGTATGCCCTAAAAATCACATGAAGTTTTTAATATCTAAAGATTTTATATATAATTAATTGAATACGGGAAATTCTGTAATAAAACTAGAACCGATTGTCCCTTCTTCCAAAAAATCACAATGAAATACCTTTTTATAATTGCATGCAAGGACTAACGTCCTTACCAAAAAAGAACCAATAATGAATTATCTGATTTATGGTTACTTATTTAAATGCCTATTGGATATTTGTGTTTATGCCATGATTTACAACTTTTTAATGTGGTTAGGTGTGCCTTTACTTTATTTTCCATAACTATGCATGTTAGAAATGGAATAAAATAATTAATTTTAGGGTTAATTGCAAAAAATGGCCTAACTATATGGTACTTTTTATTATTTGTACTAAACTTCATTTCATTACAATTTAAGCATTAAACTTTTTAATACTTTTCAATGTTGGAACTCCTTCAATGTTTCTGTTAGTTTAAACAGAAACAGCTGATGTGGATGCCCACGTGGACTTAGCGACGTAAATTGCCATCACAAAAAATAATTAAGCTGCCACATCAAGTTTGTGTTTCCTAGCAAATTAGTGATGGAAATTTCAGTTGCTATTCCATCACTAAAAATATTTAACTTTTTATAATTTAATTAATTAAATTTTATAATTAATTTTAATTATAATTTATAAATAAATTAAATTATTTAATCTTATCTTTATTAATATTTTCTTAAAAAATTAATTATAAAGACGATGAAAAATAGAAAAAAAATATTTAAGTTACTATTAATCAATTTTGATAAGTTTTAAAATGTTGGTAATATGATCTAATTAAATTAGATTTTATAACATGATTAAAAACTAAAAATTACTATTAACCGTTAGGATACTCTCAACCAATTTGTTAACTAGAAGGAAGGAAAATTCAAAATAATATAATTATAAATAATAGGAGAATATTAATCGAAATAGGATTTTTCTTTTAAACCAATTTTTCTATTTTCTTTCATTGCCAAACTGTAAATGATAATAAAATTTCTTAATTATGTGGGATGAATTTATGCATCAAGCTATACAATAAAAAAAGATGAGCAAATAATCAATGTTGCCATTATTTATTTATTGTGTGAAAGTTATATTTTGCCACTCTTAACTTTTTCGAGTGTGGCTAAAAAATATCATTATTTTTTTTGTTATTTTTATCTTAAATTTTTCAAAATAGAGACATTTGTCCAATGATCTTTTAAATAGGTAATTTGTCTCTTGCAAGATCCTCTTAATGAATTTTTTTTTTTGGATTCAATGTGATTTAGCCAGAATAGATAGTAGCTAGTTTCATGGATTTTTCTACCTTTTTATATTCCAAAAAGAATATCAATGAAATTTTATTTGGTTTTTGTTTTATGCCCTTAATTTTTAAATTAGAGAAATTTTATTAACTTAAATATTTTTTTCTATTTTTCATCATCTTTATAATTTATTTTTTAAGAACATATAAATAAAGATAATATTAAATAATTTAATTTATTTATAAATTATAATTATAAATTAATTATAAATTTAATTAATTAAATTATAAAAAATTAAATATTATTTTCATCGCTAATATGCTAGGAAACACAAACCTGATGTGGTAGCTTAATTATTTTTTGCAATAGAATAGCGATGAAAATTTCCGTTGCTAAGTCCACGTAAGCGTCCACATCAGCTGCTTCCATTTTAACTAACATAAATATTGATGGAATTCCAACATTAAAAAGTGTTTAAAAGTTTACTGTTCGAATTGTAACGAAATGAAATTTAGTACAAACATTGAAAAATACCCTATAGTTGGGGTCTTTTTTTATATTTAATCCTTAATTTTAAAAAGCAATTATTCACATTTATCAAAAGTATAAATAACTGGGAGATTTTGAACTCTCTTTGGATTTGACCACATATGATCCAAATATTATTTTTTAATATTCTATTGGATGGTGACTCTTTATATCTACCTTGTAGTACCTAATAAATACTTCTCATTGGCTGTTTGCCAAAGAGAGCATCCTTGAAATACTGTCTCATGCCATTTTGAGACCTGAGACTGGATGAATTAGGTCGAATCTCTTGACCATTGCAAAGCAACCGACTATTTCGTGGAAGAGGGTCTTTACTAGGTTCTAAAAGTGAGATCCGACAACCAAGTTGAAGGTGAGATAACTCATCCTTAAGAGTTCAATCAAGGGAAAGGATGTGAATCTTGACTTCACTTTGAAGGTGCGGTAACCCATCCTTGAAATATACATGGGGAACAAATGTAAACACTACTTCACTACCTAATAAAAAGAAGATGAAAGGTCTTGGAAAAGAAGCACGCATCACACATGTTCTTTGTTTTTGTTTTTTTTTTTTTTTTTTTTTGAAAGCAAATAATTCAATCCATTATTGAGAAACAAATTCAACTACAAGAGATGAAGAAATACAAGAGCGGGCATTCATGTCCCAAAACATAAGATTTGACATAGAAACGGATACTACTAATAAATGAGCCACCCAATTCGCACATCTTTGAACCAAACCAAACTTAAGGTTGATATCTCACACTTCTTTTAGTTTTGAAGAGTTTTCTTTTTCTATTTCGATTAGAAATTAATTATTTGTCAAGGCTTTGTGTGGATACCTATAATTATTTCTACAATTAATATAGTGAAAAGTCGAGTGCATAAACAAATGAAAAAGTTTAGGTTGAATGTTTTTTAATTACATACATTGAGAAAGATATATTTAACAATATTAATAATGAGAATTTTACCAACATACTTTGATATAAAGGCTCATCGAGAACGATTGTAATGGTATGCTGTCGTTAATTTGTGTTTTTTTCAATATTAAAATTTGAAATCTTTGGTTTTCTTCTCATTATTACCAGGTTTATTTTCAAGTACAAAAATTGAAATTATGTAATGAAAGCAACAACATTTTGAGAATAGCAAAGCATACAAGTATATAAGATGGTTCTCTTTTAGTTGTACTTGCTAATTAGGTGATCAACTTTAATTAAAAACACAAAGTATAATATGTATTATTTTACCCTCTTAGAGTATTTTCTGGATTCGCCCTCTGAGCTAGTAGCTGCTAAAAAAGCAAAAAAAATATTTCTAGAATGCAAAAACTAGCAGCTAGAAGACAGCAATACAACCTCACGAGTATTGTTATTTCTAGGCCATTATCTGGCATGCTC
Source organism: Excoecaria agallocha (assembly GCA_037975025.1). Taxonomy (NCBI): domain Eukaryota; kingdom Viridiplantae; phylum Streptophyta; class Magnoliopsida; order Malpighiales; family Euphorbiaceae; genus Excoecaria; species Excoecaria agallocha. The sequence continues at coordinate 33,754,412 of CM075806.1, forward strand.
GTTTTTCCATGTTTCAACTGCGCAACTTGTATTTTATAAATAACTATTTAAGTTGGCACCCAATGATTTCTTTTTCTTTTTTCTTTTTTTTTTTGGCATTCCTCTTTTGGAAATATTTTGCACCCCAGATATGTCATTTCAATTTAAAATATACGGTACGCAGAACTGAAGCCATTTCAATATCAATGTCTGACCTCTTCCTCAACCATATGTCAATCAAACCTTAGATCTGTTCCTTAATTTACACCGCAGTCCATTTTTGGTGTGAATCGTTGCCCCTGTAACCAATTCCACAGATTCTGGTGTTCCTTTCAGCTCCACATCAAACTTCTATAATAACATTGCTAGGCTACTGTTGACTCCATTAATGCAAATTGGTCTCCAACACATTTCCTTGGCCGGCCACCAAATGGTCAGAAGGCAAAATCTAATGTGACCTGGCAATTTAAACCATAGGATTGAATTAAACAAAGTGCAAAATGCCAAGTGATTCTTGTAAAATGGGAAAGCAAGTTCTTCACAAGCTCATTTGTATATAATGCTCCAAGGTTCCGAGAAGAATCAAAACCAGCCCATCCTTCAATTTCTTTCTTTGCACTAAAAACGTCTCTGGCTCAAAATCATTGGGCGAGTCCCAAAAGTGTGGAGATCTATGGAGATTATACACTTGAATGAAGAAGTACTATCAAGAATAAAGTGATTATGATGCTAGAAGTCCAAGCTTAAGCCACAGTAATCCGCTCCCCCACCTCACTCCCTTCTTTCCCCCTCCTATCATTTATATACTGCACTGAATATTACTTAAAAGTACTGAAAAGGAAACAAGCAACAAAAGAGTTTCCACTTACAGAAAGAAAGATATCAGTCCCTTTGGGAATTGCATAACCATCTTTGTCTCCCTTGTATCCTCCTGCAGAATTCAAGTAATTTGCTTTAAACATATATGAGTAGATATATTGTTAGTCCCCCAAGAAAAAAAATATGCTATTTAAAACCTAACACACAACATATATAAAACTAAAAGCAATCCTTTAGCCACTTTTGCAGTAATTGCACCATGATTCCAACCTCAGCAACTAATAACAAGGATATGAAGTTCTAATTCCAGAATAGGTAAATTTCTTTGGCATATTTGAAATTTTTGCCTCACACCATGCTAGTATATATAGTTTCTAGGAAAACCATCTAAGAAGTTTTATGAAAATATTTCTTTGGGAACTTTCAATATCCACACTTCAAATACTTTGAATTACATAGTAAAACAATTTAAAGCATAAAATGTCCTATAAATATTTTTTAATTTTTATGAATAATTGGGTAGAAAAATAGCAAACGATTTACTTTAATTTTTTTCTTGCAATTCAACCCTAAACAAATAACAAAACTTCCATAAGAATTTTCCACATTAAGGAATGAGGATATAGCTCCATCATCAGATCTGAACCATACTGGCCATTAAGCAAAAGATTCAGAAATCACTACTACCAAAGAGAAACACCTGGCAAAACATCTGATTTGAGGGAACGTCTAATGAGCACAGGAGGCTGAGGCTACAAGCGAAGCGTCTCCATAACAATAAGTCTTACATACCTGAAAATATTTAAAACAAAATCATTTCTCAGCAACTAATAGCAAAGCAAGCAAACAATATTTAAAAATAAATAATTGTGCACCAGGACATGCACTAGGACATTCATCTTGGTATTGAAATTAAACCCCTGGAGTGCACGGGAAATTCTTCGTGAGCTTTGCTCCCAATTTGAAAGAAGCCCAATTATATCTACTACAGCCAATATATTTTGCTAGGAACAACAAATAAAACAAAGCTCGGTTAGAAATTGGGTCGTTCCCACTTAGAACTTTGCAGTGAGAAAATCCACTTTCCCATCCAAGCCTTCATTACTATCGTGTTGTTGGTTCTCTTTGTAAATATGTGCCTATTTGTCTTGTGTTAGGATTAAATCCTAACTTAGTTCTTAGGCAAATTTCAGTAAAAGATTGATTAGAAAAAAGAGGAGAATTAGAAGAGAAAGAAGGTAGAATAGGAGATTGAGAGGGAAGTCAGAGAAAGAAATAGTAAATAAATCCCAAAAGTGGAACAGTTACATATACGAACATAAAGACTAGCTCAGCTGTGCAAAAAGCAGAAGGCAAAAAGAGCATGAGCACTGCCTTAAGATTATTCTCTGCCAGCTATGCGAAGCTGCTAATAAGTAACTTTTTATCTGCTATAACACTAATTGTTTCCCCTTCTCTTACACAATCTTGTTCAAGGATTTTGCAGTCATTAAACTAAGAGAAGCCTGTTCTATCAATCCATTAAATTGCCACTTGTTTCCGCCCTTGTGGACCGCTGGAGTATTTTCAAAAAAATCAAATGTGACAAGAGGATGGCACATCATCCAATTAACCCCTAATATCATATTATATTTCCCCAATTCAAGAATTCTAAAATCAAACTCAAAGTTCATCCCTTGCATAAGCCATTTACAATTATGGCACTTATCCCTCAAGACAATTTTTCTGCCATAAGCAACAGTTACTGTGATTGGGCTAACTTGAGAGATGCTTAGTTTGACATCTTGGGCAACTTCAGAGTCAATAAAGCCATGTGTGCTTCCACTATCTTTGAGAACCATCAAAGCTTTATTGTGCAGGTGACCTTTGAGTGTGTTTGTCACTAAGTCCTCATTCGGCTGCATTTATTGACAAGGCAATGTGTTCCTAAATTAATTCCGGATCTGATTCTAGCTCTTCATTAGCTTCCTGCCATTCTCCCATGTTCAGGCTACCATCTTCGCTTGTTTGGAGGGCCAATAGTTTTCTTGTGGAGCATTGATGACCTTGGAAGTAAGGTTCACTGCATTTATAACAGGAACCAGGAGATCATTTGTGGGTTTGGAACGGAGTTTTGGGTGAGGCGTTGTTGGAAATAGAGTGGGAAAGTTTCTGGTTTCTGGTCTTCTAGAACTTGTGATTAGTTGTTTGGGTTGGTTTAAGCGTTGGAACTATGTTGTAGCTGAGCTTGTGCGTTGAGGTTTTGGTTATTGGTTACAGATCTAAGGAGTTCTTAACCTTCAAAGCTTCTAGGTGATTTTCTTGGAGCTTAGTCTGCTCTATGGTTGTATAAAGGTCTATGGGCTTAAAAATCTTAACTGCAAACCTTATTTCATCCTTAAGAACCCCCATTAAACAAGAAACGAAGTAGGACTGGTTGTAAAGGGTAAACCCTTTCCTTCTTCGGTTTTAACAACTCATATCCTAAAATTCTTCAACCGTAGAGGTTGTTTTGAGTTTAATCAACTCTTCTACTACATCCTTGAGAAAATTCCTCCCAATCTACTCCTCTCCTAATTAACTCTACTCTAATTTAAATATCACGCCTCAGCCTTACCTTGCAAATAGAGACTAGCAAGATCCACTTACTTCTCAGGGGTTATCTCATAAATGATGAAATATTTCCTACACTCACTAACCCACGACTGCACCTCACTACCCTAAAAAATGGGTAGATCATGCTAACGAAGCAATTTATTGAAATAAGTAGGTCCCTGACCAATTAATTATAGTGCTCTTTTGTCCACTACTATTCCTCTTGTTAGCGGTTATGCCTTCAGCCAAACATTTAGATCTTTATGTAAATATTATATTTCATTCTATAAAATTAAATTTTTTTTCATATTAATATATTGTTAGCATGTTACAGTATAATAATTTTTATAAATAACTATTTAATATTATTCTAACTATCTTTAATTATTTATTATAAAAAAATAATAATAAATTAAAACTAGTATGGGTTTGATTGATAATCATGAGATGATTATATATAGTGATATAAATTAAACTTGTAGCTACTTGTTGGAGAACAAGATACTGGATAGATCCGCTATCAGATCACTACATGGATTAGTGTCATAAGTCATCTTACAATACTTATGGTATTGAATCCTTAGAGTTAAATTATCACAGTTTCCTACATTTGCATCCTTAAATAACAAATGTGCCGATCACATCAGCAATCGTTTAATCACATTAAACATTCATTTAATAGATATAGAATACCGCCAAAATCATTGAAACAAAATTTAATCATATCACCATTCAAAATAATTCCTTTAATCATATTACGATAAAAGTATCATAAAACATGTTAATCATATTAACATCAATCAATTTCGTAGCCTTTATACGTAACGTTATAAATATCAATCAATCGATTTCGTTCATATCTCATATAAACAGATCGAATTCGTTCACATCTCATATAAATAGATTGATTTTGTTCAAATCTCATATAAACAGATTGATTTTAACGATTAAAACATTAACTTTTCATGTATCATCATACATTCCGATCCTAAATCATGTAATCGATTTTATATACATCACAGACATATAAAACATAATATTTGAATCAATTGAATTCGGAAGTTCTATTTGGAAGAACTAAAGAAGAAAAATAGCAGTAAGAGTATATCTTCAGGTATTTATGTTAAAAAAATAATTTTTTTACTTCTACTTCTACTTCTTGGGTATTAGATATTGGATATGAATCTCATATTTGTACAAGTGTGCAAAGACTTAAAAAGTGTAGGCACTAAAAAAGGGTGAAGTGGACCTACGAGTTGGAAATGAAACAAGAGTTGTTCCTTTAGCTGTAGGAATCTATGACTTAACTTTACCTAATGGGGCTTTGTTAGTTTTAAACAATTGCTATCATGTTCCTATTTTGAGTAGCAATATTATTTTAGTTTCTTATTTAGATGATGGAGGTTTTTCTTTTCTTATTAAGAATACGAAATGTTTTATTTATTATGATGAAATGCTTTATGGTATTGTTGATCATATAATGGTCTTTACACCCTAAATCTAGAAAGATCCAACAATCATTATATATATAACATAACTACAAAGAAATCCAAACCCAATGATTTGAATAAAACATATTTATGGCATTGTTGCCTTGGTCATATAAATGAGAAATGCATATTTAAAACTCTATTAAGATAGACTTTTGGAATCATTTGATTTTAAATCATTTGAAAATTTTGAATCTTGTTTATTAGACAAGATGACAAAGATCCTTTCACTGGACATAGTGAAAGGGCCATTGACTTATTAGGCTTTATACATATATATGTGGCCTACTAAGCATAAATACCAAGGGAGGATTTCAATATTTCATTACATTCACTAATAATTTTAGTAGATAAGGCTATACGTATCTAATGAAACATAAGCATGAATCAATTGAAATGTTCAAAACCTTTCAAAATGAAGGTCAAAATCAACTTGGTAAAACTATTAAGGCAGTTCGATTTGATTGAAGAGGTGGTAAATACTTGAACCAAGAGTTTGATAATCATCTTAGAAATTGTGGAATAGTTTCACAATTAACTTCACCAGGAATGCCACAGTGGAATGGTATATCTGAAAGGAGGAATCGAACTTTATTAGATATGGTTCGATCGATGATGAGTCAAACAGATATTCCTTTATCCTTTTGGGGATATGCATTAGAAACAACTGCATTCACTTTGAACTGAATTCCATCTAAAGCAGCTAAAAAGACCATATGAGGTATGGACTGGAAAAAATCCTTGTTTGTCTTTTCTAAAGATTTGGGGCTGTGAGACTTATGTCAAACTACAAGTATCGGATAAAATAGAACCAAAATCTGATAGATGTCTTTTTGTGGGATATTCCAAAGAAATTAAAGGATATTACTTTTATAATCTCTTTGAGAATAAAGTATTTGTTCATCGAAATGGTGTCTTTCTTGAAAAATAATTTATTTCTAAAAGAACTAGTGGGAGTAAAGTACAACTTGAAGAAGTTCAAGAACCACAAGATAGCATAGGACCATCGATGGAAACTCAACTAGTTTCACAAACAATTATGGAACCTGTACAAGTTATACAAGTACCACATAGATCTGATAGGACACGACACCAGCCCCAGAGATATGGACTTCTCGTAACAGATAATTGTGTGATAATGCTCATGGATCAAAATGAGCTACCACCTATCAAGATGCTGCATCAAGTGCATAATCTATGAAATGGCTAGAAGCCATGAAATTTAAAATGCAATTCATGTATGATAATCAAGTTTGGAACTTGATTGATCCACCTAAAAGAATTAAAACGATTGGGTGCAAATGGATTTTCAAGAAGAAAACTAGCATGGATGGGAAAGTGCATACCTTTAAAGCAAGAGTTATTGCAAAAGGTTTCAAACAAATAATGATATTGACTATGATGATATCTTTTCACCAGTCGTAATGCTTAAATCAATAAGAATTCTTATTACCATTGCTACATATTATGACTACGAGATATGACAAATGGATGTCAAAACAACATTTCTTAAAGGAAACTTAATTGAAGATGTGTATATAACACAACCTGAAGGTTTTATCCATTCTATGAAATCTAGAAAGGTATTCAAGCTGCAAAAATCCATTTATAGATTAAAGCAAACTTCTCGGAGTTGGAATCTTCGGTTTGATGAAATATTCAAAGAGTTTGGATTCATAAAAAATGAAGATGAGCCTTGTGTATACAAGAAGGTTAGTGGGAGTGCAATAATATTTCTCGCCTTGTATGTTGATGACATATTACTCATTGAAAATGATATCCCTATTTTGCAAAAGACAAAAAATTGGTTAGAGAAATCTTTCTCAATGAAATATCTAGGCGAAGTTGCTATATCATTGGGATTAAGATCTATAAGGATATATCTAAAAGGATAATTGGTCTTAGTTAAAATACTTATATAGATAAGGTGTTGAATAGGTTCAGCATGCAAAATTCTAAAATAGGATTTATGCCAATGTTTCATGGCATTTCTCTTAGCAAGCTCAATGTCTCATGAGATTTGATGAGTGAGACCACATGAGTATGATTTCTTATGCTTTGGCTATAGGATCTATCATGTATGTCATATTATATACTAGACAAGAAGTTTCATATGCATTGAAGATGACAAGCAGATACCAATCAAATCCTGGTGAAAGTCACTAGAAAGCCATTAAGAATATGTTAAGTACTTGAGAAGAACTAAGGATGCATTTTTAGTATATGGAGGATTGGAAGATGAGCTAGCTAGTAGTAAATAATTATACAGATGCAAGCTTTTAGTTTAACAAAGATGACTATAGATTGCAATAAAAAATGTGTTTATATTAAATGGAGGTGCTGTTAACTGAAAAAGTTCTAAAAAAATCATTGCCCCTAATTCTACAACAGAAAATGAGTATATAGCAACATCAGATGCAGCTAAGGAAGTAATATGGATCAAGAAATTCATTGCGAGACTAGTTGTAGCTCCTAGTATGACAAATCTTATAGACCTTTACTATGACAACAATTGTGCTATAGCACAAGCTAAAGAGCCTAGATCTCGTTAAAGATTCAACCATATACCCAATCGTTTTCATGTCATTAGAGAAAACATTGAAAGAGATGTCAAGATATGCAGAGTACCAACATATGACAACATTGTCGATCCACTTACTAAGGCTCTCCCACAAGCCAAACATAATGGTCACACTAGGTCAATAGATATTAGATAAATATATGATTAGGCCTAATGCAAGTGGGAGATTGTTAGTGATTATGTCTGAGGCCAAACATTTGAACCTTTATGATATATTGTTAACATGTTATATTATGATAATGTTTTTGAATAACTATTTAATATTGTGCTAACTATCCCTAGTTATTTATCATTAAATTTATCATTAGAGAAATAATGATAAATTAAAACTAGTATAGATTTGATAGATAATCGTGAAATGATTATATATAGTGATATAAATCAAATTTGCTGGTACTTGTTAGAGAACAAATGTAACGTCCCGAAACTTACATCTAACGTGCTCAGTATGTTTTAGAGCATGAAAGGAAACCCTGGGGTAGTTTTTGGAATGAACAGAGTTGAAAAGAATAGAGAAATTCAGAAAAGTATAGAGGTTAAATGTGCTCAGACCAGAAAAATCTAAGAATGGGTGACTAGACGGGAAATTTGAGTTAACATCAAAATATGAAAATAGGTATTAAACGAAGTCCGGTGGTATACTTTGAAATGAAATTGAGTTTAAATAGACCCTTAAATCAAACAATGAATATTTTACTCGGTACAGTAAAAAAGAATTGACTAGAAATTTGACCGGGCTTAGGAATATTGTACAGACCTCCAAAAATTATTTCAATTGCATAGATATGTTAGAAATAACCTAAATAAACTATTGGAAGTCAAAAATAAATTTTCCGACAATTTTGGAATTTTGAATTTTATATCGACTGACTAGGCTGTCAAAATCAGAAGTATATCAAAATGATATCATAATGGGCTAAAATTTTAACCACGCGTTCTTGAATATACTAGTGCATGTGGAACAAAATTTCAAGGCATTTTGACATGTAGAACAAAAATTTCATAAAAACGGTGAAAAATTGAGACTGAATTAATTAATTGGCTTAATTAATGTATTTTAAGTAATTGAGGATATGGAGGTCATTAAAATAAAGGTATAATCAAATGTATGTATGCCCATAATAAGTGGATGTGTAGGGATGAAGAAAATGGTGCCAGGTGGCTTAACTTTAAGCCATTATATCAAATAGTTAAAGGCTTAGAATCTTGGCCCTTCCTTTTACACACTAAAAGACAAAATGACAAAGTGGAGAAGACTCTAAAAATCTCCCAAAAATTCATCACTTCTTCTCCTCTTTAAAAATTGAATTTCATGATTTATGTACATTTCCACCATTTTCTCTTCAATTCTCTCTCCTTCCACCAAATCCTAAACTCATATTTCATCCCCACATATAAAAAGACCTCCTCTTTAATCTAGAAAGAGAATTGTAGCAAAGAGAAGCTTGAAAATTAATAAATTAAGGTGAGAGGAAGTTGGCCTAGTTTAGTAATTTAATGAGTTTTTGGTGGAATTAGTTGGGAATTTTTTATATAGGCATGTAGAAAATTACTAGGAGAGTTGTGTAGTAGTTTTTAATTGATTTAAATCATCACATAAACTCATGTAATTCTCTTCCATATTTGCCCTAAAGAAGAAAAACAAGAGGAAGAGAAAGCCAAGGAAGGCAAAGGTAAGGGAGAGGAAGATTAAATGAATTCAAGCTCAAAAAAGGTTAGTAGTTACATTCTCTACACATAATTTCATTTAAATGTTGAAATTTTTATAGAAATTAGCTTATGTAACTATAGAAATTTAAGACATAATGATAAATAATTTAAGAAAATCTTATAAAATGATGAATTAAAGTGAAATAAGTATGAAATTAGGAAGAAATCAAACATTAAGTGAGAAAACTAACCAAGGCTGAATTGTATATAATGGAGAACAAAATGATTAAATGATGTTAACTAGCAATTTAAGCATAAATTGTACTATACTAAATTAGAGGAACATAATTAGAATAAATTGAGATTGAATAAATGCATGAATATAGTATTTACTATGAATGCATAATGTGTAACATTATGAAATTATATGTATAATGTAATGGACTTGTGAAATAAATTAATATAACTTAATAGAATGATAAATTAGTCTAATATGAACATAAATTAGTGAAAAAAAACAAATTGAAAATGATAGAACCCTAGGTTGCCGAATTATGTACCCTAAGTTAACATAAAGGAATTTGATGTTTAATAAAGTATTTAGTTGTAATTAGACAATAAAATGCATGAGGAAGATAACAGAATTTATTAGAATGAAAAAATAACAAGTGTACATAATTATGAACAAATGTACATAATGATGAAAGTTAGTGAAACTTAAAAATTTTAATGTGAATATGGTATATTTCATTATATTAATGATTAAAATGGATATAAAACTATATGTGCCATTAAATTTGAAGATGAAACATTATGAATGTATGACTTCACTAAATGGCTAAATGGTGTCGGTATGGTGAATGGCATGTTTTAAATATATTTTCATTGCATTAAACATATATGTGAGAAATTAATGATTAATAAGGTTATATGAATGCAAATTAAAGTATAATGTGGCTAGCAAAATATGATTAAAGTAATAAATAGTATAAAAATGTGTTGTAATATTACCCTTAATGTACAGTGGGTAATCTAGGACCTCAGAATAGAATGGCTAGCCATAGGGGCAGATACACTGCAGTATTACTGTGAATTTATTGAAATGGTACTCTGAATTTACTAAAATGATATTGTGAAATGTGATTGTATTGTTTAGCCGGCTCATTATATGGTATATTGGAGATTTGATATCGCACCCCATATTATGTGGTCATTCTAGTACATTGAGATGATCGAAGTTTTCATCCCATTTATCCGGTTCGAGGATTTCCACGGATGATAACTAGGGGCAAAATCATAATTTTTCATGTAAACAAGGATAAAAAATTAATTACAGCATTAAAGATATTATAAATGTAAATAAATGAAAAATAAAGTTAAAAATGAGATTAATATGTTCAAGAAAGGTAAAAAGATAATCACGCGATTAATTAGGGGCAAAATCGTAATTTTACAAATAAACAGAGGAAAAAGGGCAATTGCTACCTAAAAGATGTTAAACATGTTAATAAATAGGAAGTAAGGTGAAAATGAGATTAATATGTTCAAGAAAGGTAAAAGGGTAATTACGCGATTAATTAGGGGTAAAATCGTAATTTGATAGTAAAAATGTGTTTAAATAGGTTAAAATGGTAAAAAAACTTAAAAGGGAAAAATCGTAATGACATAAAGAAATGAGGATTAAAAAATATATTAGGATGCAATAAGTGTGGTTAAGCAATATATAAAGGGAAAAATATAATTAATAGATCAAAAAATGATAAAAATGTAATTACGCGATAAAACAGAGGCAAGATAGTAATTTTGATATTACAATAGTGATTTAGAAATTAATTTGATTAAATATGTCAAAAATGGTAAAATCATAAATAATGAGAATTATGAAGACCAAAATATAAATTTACCAACTTAAGAGAATTAGAAGTCAAAAGACATTAAAATTGTCAAGATTGAAGCTAAATAAGTTAAAATAAGATGAAAATAAGTTTTAGAGATCAAATTGTAATTTTCTACTAAGTACGAAAAATAAGCATAATTAAATAGGAAGGAGATACATTAAGAAAATTAAAAGTAAGAAAAGTCAAATGAGTCAAAAGAGAATATAAATAAAGTCAAACGCAATGAATAAAGGCTTAGGAGTTTATTATAATGTTGTATTCAAGTAAAAATTATATAAAAAAAATATTAAGAAAAGATTGAATATAAAAGTGATTGTAATAAAAGGAACAAAATTTAAATTGTAAATTAAAGTGAGTATGAAAAAAAAAATTCAGGGGCTAAATTGTAATCCAACATCTAAATGATAATTACAGAAAAATTTATAAGAAAATAAGCATTCAAATGGTCAAATAATAAAATTTGAAAAATAAAAGTTATAAAAGAAATAATTTGGTAATTTACCTATTATAAAGGAATAATGAAAATTTAATTGTAAATTAAAGAATAAAAATGAAATAAAAGGTATAATGAAGTAATTATGGATAAAGTGATCGATAGAAAAATAAGATTCAAGCAAAAAGAGGTCAAAAAGAAAATTTTGAATAAATTTAGTATAAATAAAGTAAATATATAATTTAGTCAAAAAGTTGAAAAATTAAGGTGAAAATTGTAATTTTTGTAAAAGAAATAAATATGAAGACTAAAATGAAAAGTAATGAATTTTAATGATAAGAATTGTTAAAAAGGAAGAACAAGAAGTAAAATAGTAATTATAGGAAAAGGAAGAAATAGCAAAAAAACCATTTAGACCAAAACAAAAATTTAAATGATAATTTAGTAAGATATAAGTGTCATATTAAGAAAAATGAATTGAATTTAAAGACTATGTAAAAATAAAAAAGGGAGAGTAACATAGAAAACAAACGAGTTATGAGAAATTAAGAATTAAATACAATAAAGTATTAAGCAGTCAATGAAGAAAGAAATTCCATATGGATACTAAAGTTAAGTTACATAATTAAGAGCATGCAGTAAGGCAAATTAATAAATTGTGATAGGAAGAAAACAAATAAAATGGTTATGCTAATTAGTAGATAAGAATTAGTAAAAAGTTAAGTAAAAATACATACATATGAAGGTACTAAATGTGAAACTTTGACAGCAAAAAAGATTAGACAACAAAATGTGAAAAAGTATGGATATACAAGTAATAAGTATGAAGTAGTATCATGAATAATATAATTATCTATATATATAATAAGTTGAGTAAAACAATAAATACAACAAAAATACAAATAAATATGAATAAATTTAGTTAAAAATAAATTTTGCATAGTTGTAACCACCATCAGGGATAAGAATTGGGGACACGATAAAGGAAGATCAATATGGCATGTACATAAAGCAGGATTGTGGTTACATAAGTTTGGATGGTCCGTGTATAGGTACTGATATGTAATAATTAAGATTATTATTGTACATGTAACTAATATTATGAATACCGGCATATGTACATATTTGAGCATATATGCATGCGAATGATATGTTAATGACAGTGTTATTATTATGGAAAAATATAAATGAATATAGGGTACTACAACAAGGTACCAGATAGACCCATTATGAGATCACTACATGGGTTAGTATCATAAACGATCCCATAATAGTTATGTTATTGAATCCTTGGACCTGAGATTATCATAGTTTCCTACATTAAATACATTGGACTTTGATATAATCAAACATTATCTTTAATTGAATAATCATAAAAATTATGATTGGACATAATGAGAATCATGTAAAGGATAGTGAATAATTAAGATGGAATTTATTCCTCCCTTATAAGAGAGATCTATTGGGTCCATCGATAAGTAGGACTAAAAAATGTATGGCCGTGCTCAAATGAATTGATGGAGTGATCAATGTCATTTGATATTATCAGTTTACTTAGTGATCGAGAAATTATATGTTTAAACAATATAAATTTGACATGGACCATAACTTATATTCAAACAAAATATCGTGTGATAAAAGAATTATAACATGTTCTACTGATTAGGTTAAAATCGAATTATTGATATATTATTTGGCTAGTCATAATATATTGCTAGATGTTGCTTATGACTTGTGAGCCTATGATCGGACTAAATCCACTACCAATATAATATGAATATATTGAGTCGCATATCAAAAATGTGATGAACGAACTAAGGTTAATTTGGGCATTTCAAATTTTGAATATGTTAGATGAAGAATTTCTAAATCTGAATTCTTATTTTTGCATTTAGGAATACAGGTATTTATACAGATTTTAAGTTACAAATTCAAACAAAAATTGTCAAATAATTCTACTAACTAACTCTTCTAACTAAGTCAAGAAATAGGAAAAATCTTCTCCTACAAATCTGCTCCTAAAATTGTGTTACTAACAGTTGTCAACAACTATAATGGTCAACACATAATTTATTGCTGTACAGAAAAAATTGTTCTAAATTTTCAACACTCCTCCTCAAGATGGTGAATAGATATTTTCCATTCCCATCTTGCATGTAATGTCTTCAAAGTTGGAAGTAGGCATTTTTTTAGTTAAGACATCTGCCAATTGATTATTTGATGCTATATATGGAGTGCAAATCATGCCGCTGTCCAGCTTTTCTTTAATAAAATGCCTATCTACTTCAATGTGCTTTGTGCGATCGTGTTGCACTGGATTGTGTGCAATGTTGATGGCAGACTTGTTGTCGAATAGAGTTTCATAGGTCCTTCCCACTTGATTTTAATGTCATCAAATATTATTTTAAGCCATAGCAATTCACAAACTCCATAAGCCATAGCTCTAAACTTTGCTTCAACACTTGATCTTACAACAACCGATTGCTTCTTACTCCTCCAAGTCACTAGGTTCCCACCAAGAAATGAACAATATCCTGAAGTTAATCTACAATCTACAACAGAACCTGCATAATCAGCATCAGTATATGCCTCTAAGAATAGTTATTCATTTTTCTTGAATAGAATTCCTCTACCCGATGTCCCTTTGAGATAGGATGGAATTTTGTTGACATCCTGCAAGTGTTTCTCTCTTGGATCATGCATAAATTGGCTCACTACACTTACGGCAAATGTTATGTCCGACCTTGTATAGGACAAGTATATCAGTTTTCAAACCAACTGTTGATATCTTCCCTTATCTACCGTGCTATCATTCTTCCCTTCACTCAATCTCAAGTTAGGCTCAATGGGTGTGCTTGCTACCTTGCATCCAAGATTGCATGTTTCTTTAAGCAAGTCTAAGACATACTTTTGTTGGAAAATAAAGGTGCCTTTACTTGAGTATACCACTTCAATGCCTAAAAAATACTTCAGTCTTCCTAGTTCTTTAATTACAAACTCCTTTGTTAAGCATTTTTGAACTTTTTCTCTTTCAATTTGATCATTTTCGGTGATGATGATGTCATCTACATATACAAAAAGAGCTGTAACTCCTCATTTTGAATGTTTTATGAACAAGGTATGATCTCCTTGACTTTGTTTGTATTGCATTGCTAGTATTACTTTAGTAAATCTTCTGAACCAAGCCCTTAGCGATTGTTTTAACCCATATAAAGCTTTCTTCAACCTGCACACTTTCTTTTCAAAAAACATTTCATTGAAATCCGACGGAGGTTCCATGTACACCTCTTTTTCTAAATCCCCATGTAAAAATACATTTTTAACATCAAATTGCTATAAACACCAACCAAAGTTAACAACTAAAGACAAAAGGACACGCACGGTATTCATTTTTACTACAGGTGCAAAGGTCTCTTGGTAATCTACCCCATATGTCTGTGCATATCCTTTTGCGACCAACCGAGATTGATGCCTTTCTAATGAACCATCAGCTCTATATTTCAAAGCAAACACCCACTTACACCACACTATTTTCTTTCCTTAGGCAGGTTTACAATTTTCCAAGTCTTATTTCTCTCTAAGACATTCATCTCCTCTTTCATAGCTTGTAACCAATTCTTATTTCTAAGTACATCTTGTAGTGTTTGTGGGATTGAAATGGAGTTGATGGTGGTAAGAAAAGTTTTATGTTATGGAGAGAGTCTATGGAAAGATACAAAATTTGAGATTGGATGCTTAGTGCATTCATGTGTTCCTTTTTGAACAGCAATAGGCAGGTCTAAATCATTAAATTCACAAGAAGCAAGGTCAGATTAAACACACAAAGGAGCAAAATTTTCAGTACTTGATTGTGGTTCTAATTCTTGGACTTGCACAGGCTCAGAAATATGAACTTTCTTCCTTGAGTAGACCTTGAGTGGTGTAGTAGGATTTAAATCAATTTTTCTCTCAGCTCCAAGATCAGTTTCAATTTCTTTACTAGCATGTTCACCTTTAAATTCAAATTCAGGTTTAGGTTCAGGTTCATTGCTAGCATGTTCTCCTTTGTAATTAAGTGTATGGTCAGGTTCGAAAGACTTCAAGTTTAGTGTGGGACTTTGAAAATCAAGGAGAAATTCCTTATATTCCCAAGAACTCTCCCCCTGGAGATGAGGATTGTTACTTTGAAAGTAAGGTTCATTTTCAACAAAAGTGACATCCATAGAGGTAAAAAATTTTTTTTGAAGGTGCATGATAACACTTGTATCCTTTCTTTGTGTTTGAGTATCCTACAAAAATACATTTTAAAGCTGTTGGATCAAGTTTCCCTCTTTGGTGTGCATGAACATGTACAAAAGCAACACAACCAAACACTTTTGGTGACAATTTGCAAGAGACATTAAAATCAGGTTAAAAAACAGAAAGAGCACCAATGAAGCTCTGATTATTTAGCACTTTGGAAGGTACTCTATTTATCAAATGTGCAGCAGTTAAAACAACCTACCCCCAAAAGGTTTTTGGAATTTTATGTTGCAACAAAATTGCATTTGTGAAATGTCTATTTTTTCGTTCAGCAATCCCATTTTGTTAAGGTGTGTCAACACAAGATGACTCATGTATTATACTCTCATTTTTGAAAAAAGATGAGAGAACTTGATTAAAACAGTCTTTTGCATTGTCCGATCTTACTTTTTTAATCAAAGTTCCAAATTACGTACAAATCATTTTATCAAACATTGGAAAAATACTACTTCTGATTTTTCTTTCATAAGAAATAACCAAGTAGTTCTAGAACAATCATCAATGAAAGTGACAAACCATTTTGCTTCAGAAATACTAGAAACTCTGCAAGGCCCCCAAATATCAGTATGTATCAAAGAGAAAGGTCTAGTAGATCTTATATTACTCAATGGAAATGATAGTCTATGATTTTTAGCAATTTCACATGTATCACAATGAAAACTACTAACATCTTCATTGTTAAAAAGAGAAGGAAAAATGCTTTTAAGTAAAATAAAAGATGGATGAACAAGACGGAAATGATGAAGACAAATTTCAGATTTATTAGGAGACAGGTTACTTGAGGAGAAGGTGAGGGATAACTGATTATTGTTGTTCTTGTTTCCACTCATTTCCTTAAGTTAATAAAGCCCATCTTTCACCTTAGCAAGTCCAATCGTCCTCCCCGTTACCAAATCCTAAAAAACACAGTGAGTAGTATAGAAAGTTACTTTATAATTTAGATCTTTAGTAATTTGATGGATGGATATGAGATTGGAGGATAATTTTGGGACATGCAACACATTATTTAGGGACAAAGAATTTGATAGATTTATTGTTCTTTGGCCTGCAACAATTATACGAGATCCATCTGCTACAATAATTTTTTTGTTTCTAGGACATGGATTGTATGTTCTAAATCTGATTGGGCTATGAGTCATATGGTCTGTAGCTCCTGAGTCAATGACCCAAGAGCCTAAAAAAGACATACTTGAGGCACTTAAAGCATAAGAATTAAGGTACTTACCTGATTGAGCCAATGAACACGTACTAGAGGACTTTTTAAGGGAATTTAGGAGATTTCTTAGCTTTTCGGTTTCATCTTTCTTGAATTCTCCTATACCAGCCTGGATGGATTTTTCTTGGGTTTGGTCTTCTCTATCAGTTAAGTGGGCTTTTCCTCCTTTGAATCCTCCTTTATGGCTAAGGACTTGTTCCTTCCCATGGAGTTTGAAGTAATCCCCTCGCGTATGGCATGGTTTTTTGTAATATGTGCACCAAATTGTGTCTTTATTTGACTTTGTATGCCCATTACTTATCCTTACTTCCTTATTGGTTGACTTTGTAGAAATCATTGCTGACCCTTCTAATGTTTTAGGCTGCAACATGACTTCTCGCTTATTCTCTTCAGCTCGAATCAATGATATTGTCTTATTAGGAGATGATAATCTTTTCTTCCCCAATATCTAGACTCTGACCTGATCATATTCTACGTTCAGACCTACAAGAAAGTCATAAACTCTATCCTTTTCGATAAAGTTTTTCAAGGTAGCTGTATCTTCACTACACAGCATCTCAACACACCGATATTGTTCCATTTCCTGCCACATGTTTTGCAAAGATTGGAATATTGAGTAATAGAAAGGTTACCTTATTTAATGGCTGAGATCTTTATTTTGATCTCATAGATTAGGGCAGCATCTCCTGCCTTTGAATAGGTCTATTGAATAGTAGTCCATATGTCTTTAGTTGTTGGTAGGAAAATGCATGTATCACTTATTTTAGGTAACATGGAGTTCCATAGCCATGACATGACCAATGAATCTTCTTCATCCCAAGCAGCGAATTTTAGATCACCATTTTTCAGTCCAGTTCCAAGCAAGTGGCTAATTTTACCCTTTCCTTTAAGAAATGTTTGGACAAATTGTGACCACTTCAAAAAGTTTTTTTCGTTGAGCCTATAAGCTGCCTGGATATTCTGCAAATCCCCTGTGTATGGAATATTTTAGATATCTTCTATTTTGGTGTTGGATTTTATTTTTGATGTTTCAATTTCAGATATGTTGGAGGTTTGAAAGAAAAATTTGGTAATGAAGGTCTAGTGAAAAATCCAGTAATGAAGGCTGGAAATTGCACTTGGCAATAAGGACTTGAAAAGAAGAAAGTACTCAGCAATGAAGGCTAACAAGAAGTGGTTCCAAGAGCAAAAGCTCTCATACCATGAAGAATTTCTAAATCTGAATTCTTATTTTTGCATTTAGGAATACAGGTATTTATACAGATTTCAAGTTACAAATTCAAACAAAAATTGTCAAATAATTCTGCTAACTAAGTCAAATAATTCTGTTAACTAAGTCAAGAAATAGAAAAAATCTTCTCCTACAAATTTGCTCCTAAAATTGTGTTACTAACAACTATCAATAGCTATAATGGTTAACACAAAATTTATTGCTGTACAAAAAAAATGTTCTAGATTTTCAACATTAGAAATATTCGAAATAAATTTTAAAGATAAAATTACGATTCTTATTATTTGAATGAGAAATATATATGCCCGAAATATTCTCTCTACACTAGAGTTCATGTCACCATATATATGTGTGCATGTGCATTAGCAACCCTAATTCTATAAAGAAAAAGAGGCAGCTGTTTTGAAATAGTATTCTGCTACTTTTGAGAGAAGGAACAAAAAAATAACAAAAAATAAAAAATAAATCTAGCTTCCACAAAAAGAGAGCTAGCATCCCTAGCAGCTTTGATTATCACATTCAAATGTGGATAACGGTGGAGGATGGTCATTCCCCGGAGCAACACTTGAAAATTTTTGTTTTTGTATTTCAACAGGTTGGTAATTGACTTTTTTTTAATCAAATGGATCATGCTTGGGTTTAAAATTTATTTCCGCTGTGTTTTTATTTTGTGCCTGAACCTAACACTCAAACTTGGAGTTGAGAGAGTGAAGCTGCTCTTCCAACTCATGAATGGCTACAGGGGCTTCTTCAGATGAAGGCCCTTTGTTTTTTTAGGCAGTAATGCTCTTACCCAAGATTTTCCAATCATAGCTGGCTCTGATGCTAGCTATTAGGATTAAATCCTAACATAGTTCTTAGGCAGATTAGAGAGAGATTGATTAGGAAATAGAGGAAACTTAGAAGAGAAAGAGGACAGAATAGGAGATTGAGAGAGAACTGAGAGAGAAATAAGACAAAGAAGGATAAAAATTGTATTGATAATCATAACGTTCCCAAAAGTGGAATGGCTACAATTATAACGATAAAGACTGACTGAGTTTTGCAAAATGCCAATGAAGCATAAGCACGGCCTCAAGATTAATCTCTACAGGCTATACAAAGCTCTAATATTTGTCTTATCTCTGTAACCCTAATTATTTCTATCCTTTCCTACTTTACCCCTTCTCTTGTACATACCATCTTGTTTATTCTCATGTATGTTAACTTTAAAGGCATTACTTAAGTAAAATACAGAACAACCACAACTAAATGGAACCAAGACCAGAAACTTAAATGATCTTAGCGACTTACTCTAATTTTTTGAGCAATTCAAAAGTAGGCTTCCTTTGACCCAGCACTGCATCAATTTCTACCTGAGCTTTTCTCATTTTGAAGGGATTTTATAAATATTAAAACTAATATATATCAATAAGTAGAAGGTCATCACAAAAGATACAGCAAACCTGTTGGACATAAATTATTAAAATGACATAGCAGTTGTTGTTTCATGGCCAGCAATAAGCCCAAGTGAGAACAACAGCTGTTGTTTCATGGCCAGCAATAAGCATTGTCATCAGGTGATCTTGTAGCTGTTAAGACAAGATTAAAGCAAAAACATAAACAAAAGATCATGTAAAACCTGAAATAAACCCAATTGGGGTTCGAAGTCAATGTTATAACACACCGAATATTGCTCCACCTACATTTAAGTATCATCAACCCAAAATTTTACCGTCCGTTGAGCCTTGTCATTTCTAATATAAGGCAATGGGACAACAGTTCACCAGTATTCAATCAAGTTTTTGGCAACAAAAGAGTGGTAATAAAGGACTTGTTCATCTAAGAAACAGAGTAAAAGAATTGCTGATGTTTACGTGACGGTCATCCACATCAGCTCCTTGCATATCAACGAGAAAACGCAAAAGACTTGCATCCTGCAATAAATGTAGTTATATTGCTAGACTCTATTTGTTTCGTAAAACTCTAACAACATGGCCACACTCACGTAAATTTAGCGAAGTGCCATTTAGGATTGAAAAGAAAAAACAATACCATTATGTTTTGTGTTCAAAAATTGCAATCCTATGGTAGAATTTAAATTGGCAAAGATGAAATTTTGGAAGCTGAAGTCCACAACTATTTGCAGGATGTGAGAAAACACAATGGGAATTGAAGTTGTTTGTATTCAATTGATTAACACTAAGATTACACTCCTATTTATACAAGAATTGGTGAAACTAAGTCAACAAAATACAACTCCTTAATTAGCTCCTAAATTTGCTCCTTAATTTGCTCCTACCAACTTTACAGCATACTAGGAATATCCAACTGTATATAGCTATATTTCTTATTTTCTAACACTCCCCCTCAAGTTGGAGCATAAATTTTAATTATGCTTCAGCTTGTTCCAAATTTATTTCTTGATATAAACTTCAAAACATAAATCTGAGCTTCAAAACAAAATGGAAAACAAATTTGAAACCCTCTTCAAATGAAGTCTACAAATAACCGATGCCGTAAGCTTCAACCTGAAACAGAGATCAAATGCAACTCTCTCCAAATGAAGCCTACACAAATAACCCATGACATAAAATTCAACACAAAATGGAGAACAAGTGTCAAACTCTCTCCAAACGAAGCCTACAAATAACCTGTGTATAGGCTTAAACATGGAACGGAGATCAAGTGTCAAACTCTCTCTAAATGAAGCCCATAGATAAAAATAAGGCAGCAATGTGGACCCAAATTAACTGTGACTTGACCACTTATCGGCCTCCGCCATGGGACAATTGCTGCTACACATGGCCAACAATCTCCCCCTCAGCAATATAAGTCAACACATCTTCGAAAATAGAAGCAGAAACAACAAGAACCAGCAGGTACACTAAGCTGCTCAAACAATAGATCTGAAGAAGCAAAGTAGCCAGCACCCTATCGTGATCCAAGTATCTGTAAAAGTGGGGCTAGGAACATATTTATCAAGAATTTAGACAAATCAATTGTATGTGTGACCCACCCACTGCTAATTTTAGTGTAATATTTGCCAAACATCTACCCCATGGGATGGGATATCATTGTCTACAACTTTTACTTTTATCCCTGTAACCAACTTTTGGTGTTATGCCCAAAAAAAAGCCACGAAACATGAATAATTAAAACAAAAACAAAGAGACCCACCTCAAAAGAAGATGTGGGTTTGACGAGAGATGGGGTTTTAGAAAAAGTAATTTGTCAACTTTCTTTGAGAATGCACAATAGACAAAGAGAATAGGCCAACCCAAGATGATAAACACAACTATATTGAATCCAATGTGAAAAGGGACCCACCTCAAGAACAAGAAATGGGTGAGTGAATTTTGGATAATAGCAAAAAAACAAAACAAGAAGAAGAAAGGTGTTATTAAATTCGGTGGGAGCAGAGTAAATATCACTTCTTTTTTTTTCACTCTTTCTTCTCCATTACACTACCGACACTGTATTTATAAGGGTACCTACCAGGAAGGTAAAATTCAAGTCCAGATTGGACAATCAAGCAAACGGTCAAGACCCAGATCTTAAAATGGGCAAAAGACTCCATTTTTTTAAGCAGTTTTAAGGTAACCGACACCAGATCTGGAAAACTCATATCACAAAAAAGCGAATTATACACCAAACAGAGATTTTTAGAGGTAGAGTAGTGAGATCCAACCAAGAGGAACACCACCTCAAGAAAATACTGGATGACCATCGGAGTACCAGGATATGGCCAGAGATAGTGAGTCAAAGTCGGAGAAGAAATCAGAGGGCCAGCAGACATTACCCGAGCTCCCACTCGTTGGCGTATGAAGAACTATCAAGGAACGAGCTCCCAAATCTTCTCCCAACTCTAAACTCTAAAATTGCACATCTGAATCGAATAAGAATAGTAACGGGATCTTAAAATTAAGAACCTATAACAAAATGATCACTGGAACTGGTGATCCAAGAATAACAGTCCCAAAGAACTGAAATCCAGGGAATTTTAAATCCAGAAAACCCATAAGAAATGAGGGAAATTCAACCCTCAAACAAGCAAATTCTTCACCAAAGAACGAAGAATCCGAAAAATCCAAAGAACCCAAAAAAGAGCCCAAGGCTCTGATACCATGTGAGAAAACACAATGGGAATTGAATTTGTTTGTATTCAATTGATTAACACTAAGATTACACTCCTATTTATACAAAAATTGGTGAAACTAAGTCAACAAAATACAACTCTTTAATTAGCTCTTAAATTTGCTCCTACCAACTTTATAGCACACTAGGAATATCTAGTTGTATATAGCTGTATTATTTATTTTCTAACACAGGACTTCAAATCTGGCAGCAAAATAAGTAGTTTAAAAAAAACAAACCTAGATGTAAATGCTCAAGCTGTATACTCAGCAAAGAAAATACATGAAAGAAATTTTTCTTTATTGAAAAAAAAGAAAAGAAAATGACAATCATTAGAGAAAACTCTCAGATAAATTTTCGCAAATTACACCCTTGAAGACATGCAATTTACATAAAACAAGCTAACTACACAGGTAGTGAACTTGATAATTCTGTTGAGAATACCGTGTTTTTCAACTTGTGTAAGTAGTTGTTTCACTCTAGGACTCTTCTTTCCTAAAATATTATGTTTTCCTAAAATTTAAGGAAATAGATATAGTTTTCTTTTTTACAACTGCTATATAAATAGCCCTTCAAAGGCTTTCATATTTTTTAATAAGAAATACAATCACAATTTCTTTCAACAAGGCAAGATTTTAAATCACATACCTGTAGAGATAAGGAAGATAAGGAGTTCATTTGGGCATGTAATTTTATTATTCGCATGCTTTACAAAGAAAATCCCTAATTTCTAAAATAAAATTTCCAAATGTTTTCAAATTAAAAATATAGCAAGTTGTTATAAAATCATTGTTACAGCATATTTAATTCCCCAAATGAACTCCTTATCATCAAATATGTGAAATCAAAGCGTGGGCATTTAACATGGCCTATTCATGCCTTTTTAGTACAAATAAATATGTTTCATCAGCTGTAACACCATATTCAGTTTTATAGTGTCTGATATGAATTATGTAGTATATGCCCACTACTACAAAATGTAGTTCAGCTGTAAAGATTAACTTGTATAATTAGCATAATTAGAGGTAGCTAATTATTAGGCTAACATATAGTTAGTTATCAAAATGATGTGCTCTTGTATGCATATTTATACCTTTGATTTTAAAAAATAAGATTGTCATAAAACATTTTGTATTTCTGTTCTATCTGTTACACCCACCTTAAGATTTGAGTAATATCTCAACATCTGTTGCCTATCAACAACATGGAATCAAGAATCAAGATCCAGAGGCTCAAATATTGTAGACTATTTTTTCACCACAAAAGAATTAATTCAAAGACAAATAAAAAATTAAAAGGGGCATTAACGGATAAAAACACTATATATGTAATAAAGGTTTGAAATTAGTCATCCAATTTTCCTTCCATTTCTTTTTTCTGAATTTCCTCTTTTATATCATGTAAAACATTTTTAGAGGCTCTAGTTATCTATATCTTTGGGGGAGTACCGATATCATGGTTCTTGTTTGCAGCCTTGTCTTCCATAAACATCAATTTAAATTATGTACTCGGCATAAAACAACTATTTGAAAATTATGCCTACACAATATAGGCATAGTTTTAATTGCATCATACTTCCAAAAACTCTTTCTTTTGGTACTTCATAAATCATCTCATATATTTGTATGTAGACCTGCATCTTCTGGACTAAATTCAAACAAATTACAAATTAACCAAAAAGAATGCGTCTAAATTTCTTTTTGTTTTACAGCACAAATGGGATTAAGACTTTTATACTGTTCAGATGGCAAAGAAGCATTTACATGTCAGAATGGAACGACTGGAAGAGCGCCAAGCAGTAGTGGCACAAGCCAATAAAATTGATACATACATGGTTTAAAAATTGTTAAATTCAAGAGTTTACAATCCACGTGTTCAATATATGATTTATTTCCTTAGTTAATTCTGTAATTAAGTATACTTTTTAATTAGTCGTAGGAATTTCTATATAAAATCCTCATATATTGATTAATAATATACAAGTGAGATAATAGTAAAATCTCCTTTCATAAAAGTCTTCATGGTATCAAAGACTCGGCCATTTTAAAGGTTAGATTCACTCCCTTCTGCAGTAGGTCTATTCTTAAAATTGGGTTACAGTAAGCTATTTTTTTCAGCAAGTGTGAAGAGGTCGAGTTTTATCCCTCTTCTTTCGACACCGTCCTTACTAGAGCAAAGCCCAAACTAAGTCTGGCCTGTACCCAAAATTCCAGTGCCGCCAGACCTTGCGCATGAGTATGTGCACTATCAGAATATTTTGGCCTCTTTGTCCACTCATCGGTGAGTGTAACACGTGAAGCTTCCTTCGGTTACCATTTGGCACTGTATTTTGCCAAGAGCTATTCGCTGGCTCTCGCTGACTCCAACCAGTTACTCTCCTATCACTTCTAAAATCTTGGTTTTTTAAGCTTCTCGTGAACAGATTTTGCCGCTATTATTTTTCTCTACTGTTCCTTGTGTTTTTCATTTAATCCCGCTATTATGTCAAATACTAAGGAAATAAATCCCACTATTATGTCAAATACTAAGGAAATAGAGAAATATTATACTACCAATCATAGTCCCCACATTGCATTAGTACCTATTTAGCTTAGTCTAGATCATGTTTACTGTCTATCAAGGCTAAAAGGTTCCAAAGTTATATTACTAGAGATAAGAAACAACCATCTATGAAGGTTTTATATCACTTGAAGAAACCAGAAACAGAGTGTGGTTGCTAGATCAAGTACAAAAGCAGAGTACAAAACTATGACTCAAGGTGTCTGTGAGCTTTTATGGCTATAGAAGTTGCTAGCAGAGCTAAAGTAGGCTAGAAAGGATAAGCTATTATTGTATTGTGATAACAAAGTTGCAATCAGTATTGTTCATAGAAACATGTTCAACATGACTAGATGAAGCATATTGAGATTGATCGACACTTCATTAAATAAAAGCTAGCTGATGGTGTCTTGAGCTTATTTCATGTGAAGTTAGAAAGATATTGTTACTAGCAATATACTCCTACTGTCAAGCAAACTATAAAAAGTTAGAAAGATATTGTGTAAGCAATGGACTGAGGTACAGGTTCAGAAGTTGATACAAGAGCATACAAGCTATTTACCAAACACCATTTACCAAAAATCTACTTTGTCCCAAGATCCTGAAAAAGAAAATAATTGGGATAGAAAATAATAAAACAGTTAAGATTTTTGGTAATTTGGCTAACAGATAACAAGTTAAAGGGGAATTATAATAAACATAAAACAGATAATAATAGAAGAGATTTTGTTGGGTTTTTTGTCCAATGCCCAATTACAGCAGCAGTAGATCCATTGGCTAAAGTAATACAAGGTAAATTAGCAATAGACTTAAAAAAAGAAAGAATACCTGTATTGCTAGTCATATGATCAGTAGCATCTGAATCAATAACCCAACTATGAGATGATGTGGAAAAACATGTAACGAGGTAATAGGTATTAGCCAAATATGATGTCCTAGAAGAAAGCTGCTGTAAATCATAAGTGGCAAAATTTTGCTAATAGTCGTTAGTTAAACGAGCATACTTATCCGCTAAAATGGGATAGTCAGTGACGATGAATGTGGAAGAGGTTGGATGCCATCCTGAGTAGCTACATTTGCAAACTTTTTGTTATTAATTTAACCTGAGTTCTTGGAGGGGGGGGGGTTTCATTGCAATTTCCAGCAATTTTCTTAATATGCCCTTCAACTCCACAATAATGATATGTACAAGAGTTACCACTATTCCCAACAACAGAACCACTAATATTCCACCTTTACCTCCATGATTACTATTCCAAGCATTACTAACCAATGCCACTATATCAATGAGCACCATACCAGAAGGCAAATCACCTTCTTTATAAACTATAAGTAAACGAGCATAAACTTCAGTAAAAGAAAGAAGTGACTCGTTAGTTAACAATTGTGTGCCTGCCGCATTATATTCAGAATCCAACCCTGTTAAGAAACACTATACCACAATTTGCTCCTCTTGTTCTTGCATTTATTTTATGTTAGCAACAATAGGGAACATAGCTCGCTTTTCTTCAAACGCATGTTTCACTTCAGTGTAATATTTGAATAGGGAGCGACCTTTTTGTTTCGCGCTCGATAAATCTTTAACAGTAAGTCATGAATACAAAACATATCTTATTTGCAAACATACAAAAAATTCAGATATTCCCATAGGTCTTTAACACTATCACAATGATTCACAATATCATCAACAGCAGAATCTAAAGTCTTCTGAATTTGATTAAACAACTTATAATTCTCCATTAACCATTTCTTTTGAGCAGTTGTATCATCCTTAGGTGATGAATTACTAGTTAAATGATCCTCCAAATCTACACTGGATAGTGATCCAAAGCAGAAGAAATTTGATACTAATAGGAGGGAACTGCAACCCTCATACAACATACCCAAAAATACTACTAGACTCTGGTGCCATGTGAATGTGAGAGTTTATTCACTTAATTCTATTGGAAAATATACATGCATTTATAATTTATAAAGTATACAAGAGCTAAAATAGGAAAGAACAATTCCTATAATTATGCTAATATCTTTGTCTAATTGTTGTACAATCTATCTAACAGTTACAAATATCGTAACAAATTGAAAGGCAAGAAAACATCTAAATACAGTAGAGAAACAACCCCAACAAAAAAAATAGAACCAGTCCACATGGGCCTAAAAAACCAACAAAGTTGTAAATCACCGGAGACCACTTGACCAGGGTTAAAGAGGGCCAACTAGATGATTAAAGGAAGAATCGATAGCAAACAGTGGCCAGAGGTGATGCCACACACCTCACATGCTGACGAGTGGACAAAGAGCCAAAAAGAACGATCAGTGCGTGTGCTCACGCACAAGGTCGGACAGCGCCAAAATTTTGGGTACCAGTCGAACTTCACTTGGACTTTCCTTTGGTGGGGCCAGTGTCAAAAGAAAGAGGCAGGAATCCAAACGTTTTTACTTGCCGAAAAATAGCTACAGAAAATAACCGACTGCAAAAAAAAGAAAACTCAACCTTCAAAACTGCAGTGGCTCTGATACCATAAAAATTTTTGTGAAATGATATTTTCTTTATTATCTCAATTATACTAAAAATAATAATATAAAATAGGTTATATATATATATAACTAGTATATATGGAAAACTGTTAATTTATCCTTAATTACGAAACTAAGTAAAAAAATAAATTAACCAACAATAATATACAAAGTAAAGAGCTAACAATTATGGAAAGTAAATCAATTAGCCTGACTACTAAAATATTATACATGATAAGTTAACTAATTAGGAATATACAATCTGTAACATATACAAGTCCCGAATGCTTTAAGATCTCAAAGAAACTTCTCACTTGCAATTTCAAACAATAAAAGTAATAACAATATAAAATTGAATTGAAAATGGAGTTGCAAAAACAAAAAAAATATCTATACAATTAATACTAACATTTTTTTACTTTAAATATTGACTAATAAATGACCTTCCCTAATCTTGCAAGATCAACATTTTTCTCACCTATCTTGTCTCTTTTGCATTTATGATTAGTTCATCAAGACAACCATTGATAATTTTAAGATCATTTTGGAACTTCTGTAGTCTAGGTACTATCCACCTTGTAAAGGGGATTTTCCAGAATGGCACATAGAAAGTGGATCTATGCTTAGCTTCGAAAAGCGTATCGTATACTGCTTGTAATAAAATTTTAAAATGAGCTCATCACCAAACTTCAGAATTTTATGTAGCGCACAATCAAAATTCAAAAAAAAAAAAATAAATAAGCAGTTAGTGTTAGCAAAATAATATATTGTCTTAAGTAATAATGCTATGTTGCAAGAGAAGTAAAGTTACACTAGTTGGGACTATCTATATGTTCTGCAGACAGAATTCTAACACTACCAAAAGGTAAAAGAATTGATGTTAGGTATCAAGTAAAATCACTGTTTGTGAACCACAAATGAAAATTTAAAATTGGATTACTAAATGAAAATTTACGCAAACTAGCATGAATTATGATATGCTATATGCAAACAAGCACTTTACTAAATGAAATTTTATTAAATATGTGAAGAATAGTGTCAATTATTTTAATATTTCTAATTGAAATTGGAACTGGAATTTTTTGAGACTTGTTTTGTACATTGAAACATAATAATTGTTTCTATAAGAGAACAAGAATGGGAAAAGATTTTCTATCTTTATTCAACAATTATATATATATATAATAAACTATGAAAATTAAATCAACTAGCTTAATTAGGAAAATACTAAACAAGGTAAGCTAATGAACTAATTAGGAATATAATATATATTCTATAACACTCCTCCTCAAGCTGGAGGAAAGATATTAATCATGCTTAACTTGTTGTACAGATACTCCACTCGAGATCCATTGAGTGCTTTTATAAACACATAACCGAATTGTTTTCCTATCTTCAAATATCCAGTTAAAATAACATTGTCTTGGATTTTTTTCACGAATAAAGTGACAATCAACTTCAATATATTTAGTCCATTCATGATAAACTAAATTAGAGGAGATATGAAGAGCAGTTTAATTATTATAGCAAAATTTTGTTGGCAATTAAGGATTCAAACTAATCTCATTTTGTTTCAAAAAAAAAACTAATCTCATTTAACAAATGATGAATCCATAAGATATCACAAGCGGACTGTGATATAGCTCTACATTTAAACTCAGCATAAGACCCAGATACAATAGTTTGCTTCTTAAGACACTAGGTTTCCTCCAACAAAGATACAATAGCCTATAGTTAACCTCCCATCACTCCAAGATCCTACCCAATCAGCATTTGTAAAGCACTCCATGCAAGTGTACCAATGATTACTATAAAATATACCAAGTTTAGGAGCCCCTTTCAAATATACCCTCCATGCTATAGAGGATATATTTGAGAAGGCAAAAGAAAGAGGTAGGGGAGCATGCTGTTGCTGATGTGGCAGGAGTTAGTTAGAGCATGGAAGAGAGAGAATAAGTATAAAAGGGGTAGAGGGCGGAATGAGGAAGGCATGTTTTGGAAATACTTTGTGTTTTTCAATTGTTAGGCTGAAAAAGAGTGAGGGAGTGAGAGCCTGTGGCAATTCCCTGCTCTTAGATAGTCTGTTTCCTTTGTTATTTGCTATTTTATGTGTTTGTTCATCAAATGTATTGATACTAGACTCATCTTGTGTTGAGGTTTACAATCAATACAATCTCATTATATTATCATCCTTTTCTATGTATTGCTATTTTTTTGTGTGATTGTGGTTGAACTCTGTTATAGACTATAAATATAAATAGCATAATTTTAGGAGATAATTTAGGAGTTGCTTTTGTCGACCATATTAATTTAATTCTTGTATAAATACTTGTTAGTTGTAATGCAAATATGTGGAAAACATTACCATTGTGTTCTCTTCATGGTATCAAAGCCTTAGGCTCATTTAGGGATTTTTGGATTTCTGCGTAAGTGGACGAATTTGCCACTCCTTAGGTCACCAAGTTATGATGATCACCCAACCTCACCGCTTACATCAAAGGGAGCACAACCTGATTTCCAGCCATCCCACAAAAACTCGATGACCAGATGATTAGTGAGTGAGCCACTCGCGCCACCACAAGCTACTACCCTTTCTCTCACGCGCCGACGAGTGGATGCACGTGCCTTGTCTACCAGTCCTCCAAATTCTTTTTCGATGTTGCCTGGTCATTTTTTATTAGATCCTGATGTCTTATTGAGGTGGTTCCCTCTCCTACTGGTATTCTATCTTCAATGTGGTACGTGTGAAGGAGTCATTGATGGTCGTCTTCTCCGGTGTCGACTCATCATTTCCAACCATATCCTAGAACTCCGGTGGTCATTTGGTGTCTGCTTTAGGTGTCTCTTCTCTCAGTTAGGTTTCGATCTCATAGAAGGTTTTATCTCTTGCCTCTTTTTTTCGGTTGTTGTTGATTCATTGCTGGAACTTGCTTTTGAGGCATGTTGTTGGCTTGGATTTTTTTTTTGTGATATTTGATTGGTGGAGGTTTTGGTTTTAGTGTTTGGATTCCATAAAATCTTCATGGTATCAGAGTCACTGCCCTTTTAAAGGTCGAGTTTTCTCCCTTTCGCAGTTGGTTTTTTTCGGTAGCCGTTTTTCGGCAAGTTCAAAAGGTCGGATTCTGATCTCATTCTTTTTGACACTTCCCCCACCAGAGGATAGCCCAGGTGAAGTTCGGCCGATACCCAAAATTTTGATGCCATCAAACCCAGTGCATGAGCACACGTACCGATTAAAGGTTTCAGTTCCTTCTCCACTCGCCGGTGCGTGAGACACGTGGAGCCACCATCAGCCACCGTTTGTTATCGATTCTTTCTCCGATCATCTCGCTGGCCCTCTTTGACTCTGAGATCACCTGGTCTCCGGACCTGGTTGGTTTTGTTGGTCCATGTGTACAAGTTCTGTTCTTTAGTTAGGGTTCTTTCTCTATTGTTTTGGATGTCTTTTCTTGGCTTCCAATTTTATTTTCTCATTATAGCAGAGACTAAAGAAGTAGATAAATATTACCCTATTAACGATAGTCCATATTCTCAAATTAGTCCAGTTAAACTAGATGGAAGCAGTACTTATTTAGCCTAGTCTAGATCGTGTTTATTGTCTATCAAGGCTAGAAGGTTGCAAGGTTATATTGATGAAAATAAAAAGTTACCACCTGTCACTGATCCTATTTTTAATCAATAAGACTCTAATAACTCAATGGTTGTGTATTGGCTTCTTAATTCTATGCATCCTAAGATCTCCAGACAGTATTTAGTGGTTAACACTACAGAGAAGATATGGAAAGCTGTAAAAATCACCTATTCTCGAATGGGAAATGATGCTCGGATCTTTGAACTTAGAAATAAAATTCATGGTACAAAGAAAGTTGAGCTTACTGTTTCATATTATTTTTCTGAGTTAGGTAGTTTATGGCAGAAACTAGATTATTATCAAGATTTTCAAGCCAAATGTGTTGATGATGTGGTACTAATTCAAAATATGATTGAAAAAGAGCGGGTTTATGATTTTTTAGCTAGTTTAAATTTTGAATTTGATCAAATGAGAGTTCAACTTATTGGCAGAAAATGTAACACCCTTATCCCTCCTAACACTGTACCGGCGTACTGAAGACCGAAATTTTTTTTCCAACTTAACCTCTATAGTTTAAAACCTTATTAACATTAATTAATCATTAGCTACCCTTTGCCGATGGCCTATAACTATCCAATTTATATGCATTTAATAAAAATTTTGCAATATAACGGCTGTACATAGTACTAGCCTGCTGAAAAGCAAACAAGCCACACAGCCTTTCAGAGGCACAACAATTAATAATATTAACTATATCCATTCCATTTCAGTCACAATCCAAACACAACTTACTAAAATAGGTTCCATTTACATTAATGACCAAAAGTAAAGCTTGTACACATATATACATGCCAACATTTACACAACTATAGCATTCTAAAAGAAGTATTTTAAGGCGTATTCTTGCTCCTGCTCCTGCAGACCTGCGAGCAGTAAAAACTACATGCTGAGCACTCGAGGAGGCACACTCTTTAATCAAGCAGGAAGAGACCAGAAGACGTACCATGCTTTTATACCTCATCTATTGAGAAGTTGGGCTTAACTGCCCATATTACTCTTGAGCAATCGAAAGGTACTATTTATGATAAAAATCATTTGCATTATGATTATTGTGCTAAGCCAAGGCATACCATAGATACTTGCTAGAAAGTTGCATGAAAAACCTATCAGGGTCCGAAGGGGAAAATGAGCAAATCCAACCAGGGCTTAAGCAAATGTGTTAGAAATAGTAGAATCATCTAAGCAGCAAGCTTTAATTGAAAGTCTCTTCTATCGAAATTCTGTATTTTGGGCATCTCTTATCTCGATTTAATCCTTCCTCTAGTGCTACCTCCATTTTTTTCAAGTCAAGTAACACTTTTCTCATCTTAACTCATGGATTATTGATTATGATGCGAATAGACATATGAT
The DNA here is from genome assembly GCA_037975025.1 of Excoecaria agallocha. NCBI lineage: Eukaryota > Viridiplantae > Streptophyta > Magnoliopsida > Malpighiales > Euphorbiaceae > Excoecaria > Excoecaria agallocha. The sequence goes on from CM075806.1 coordinate 33,786,716, forward strand.
TGGCACTTTTAAATGCTTTTTTAACGACTCTTCTTGTCTAAAAAGGGATAGTATCAGGGTGGCTGATGGATCTTTAACCCCTATTTTTGGGACAAATTCTATTTTCTGTACTCCTAATATTAAGCTATCTTCTATTCTTTATATTCCTTAATTCCCTGTCAATCTTTTATCTGTCAGTGCTATCACTAAAGTTCTTAATTGTAAGGTTGAATTTTTTTTGATGATTGTATCTTTTAGGATCTTCAAACAGAAAAGAGGATTAGCAGTGGTAGAGAGTATGATGTCTTATATATGATGAAAGACAGTCAAGACTTGGCTCTTTTTGGAGGATATCAAGATGTCAATCAGGATATAATTCAGTGGCATAGGCGATTAAGGTATCCATCATTTTTCTGCAGAGAATTGAAAGATGGCTTTATTCTTCTTGTGGTTTATATTGATGACATTGTGATTACAATTAGTGATTCTGCAGGTATCTCTTCCCTTAAGTTTTTCATCCATAATAAATTTCACACTAAAGACTTGGACCAGTTGAAATATTTCTTGTGAGTAGAAATGTCAAGATGTAAAAAGGGTATTTTCTATCCCAAAAAAAAAATATGTTCTTGACTTGCTTGCAGAAACGGAAAAATTAGGAGCTAAGCCATGTAGTACTCCTATGGTTCCTAATGTACAACTTACAAAGGATGATGGCAATTCTTTTGATGATCCAGAGAGATATCAGAGGTTAGTTGGAAAATTGAATTATCTCACAGTAACTCATTTGCTGTAAGTATTGTTAGTCAATTTATGGCTGCTTCTACGGTCAAGTATAGAGCAGATCTTATGTTATTTGAAATGTGCTCCTGGACTAGGTATATTGTACAGTGACCATAGGCACACCCATATTGAGTACTTTACTGATGCTGAGTGGGCAAGTTCAAAGATTGAAAGGAGGTCAACTTTAGACTATTGTGTTTTTATTGGAGAAAATCTATTGTCCTGCAAAAGCATAAAGCAAACTGTGGTATTCAAATCTAGTGCAGAATCTAAATACAGAGCTATATCACAATTCACATGTGAAATTTTATCGATTCATCATTTGCTTGTTGAAATTAGTATAAATTCCTCGTCTCTAGCAAAATTTTGGTGTGATGATCAAGCTTCTCTTCATATTGCCTCCAATCCAATATATCATGAACGGACCAGGCATATTGAGGTTGATTGCCTTTTATTTGTGAAAATATTCAAAATAATATTATCTCAATGGGACATATGAAGATAAGAGAGTAGTTGGGTGATTTGTTCACAAAGACTTTAAATGGAACTCGGGTTAAATAGTGTAAAAAGCTAGGCATGGTTAATATCTATGCTCCAACTTAAGTGGGAGTGGTACAAACTGTAAATATAAATAACATAATTTTAGGAGATAATTTAGGTGTTGCTTTTGTGGACTATTAATTTAATTATTGTATAAATACTTGTTAGTTGTAACACAAATATGTGGAATACAGTACCATTGTGTTCTCTTCAAATTCCATCAATGTTTGACTTTAGAAGTAGACACAAACTGGCTAACAACACTTACAACAAATGCAATATCTAGACGAGTTATAGTGAGATAATTAAGTTTCACAACTAACCTCATGTATCTCTCTAGATTCTCAAAAGGATTGCCATCATTTTTTGTGAGATGCACATTAGCAATCATAGGAGTACTGCAAGCTTTGACTCTCGGTTTTTCAATTTCTTAAAGTAAATCAAGGACATACTTCGTTTTGATAGATTCAGCAAAGTCATGATCTCTTTTGACTATCAACAAAGCAATGTTGATCATACTCTATTCATAAGGCATAACAAGGGTAAACTCACTCTCCTTATAGTTTATATTGATGATACTGTAATGACGGGAGATGACAGAGAGGAGATGATCCAATTGAAAAAGTTAATACGATTAAAAAAGCTATTGGCTCAGGAATTTGAGATCAAAGATCTAAAAAAATTATAGTACTTGGGAATTGAGGTTCCTATGTCAAAAAAGGGAATCTTTATTTTTCAGAGAAAATATATCTTGGATTTCTTGAAGAAAACTGGTATGATCGGTTGCAAACCAACAGAATCGCCCATTGAAAGAAACCACAAGCTACAAGCAAAAGTTGGAGAGCCAGTTGATAAAGAGAGATATCAAAGTTTGGTTAATAGACTCATTTATCTCACACACTAGGGCAGACATAGCCTACTAATGAGCTTGGTGAGTATGTTGATGCATGACCCACGAGAATCCACATGCAAACTGTCTTTCGTATTTTACAGTATTTGAAGTCTGCTCCAGGAAAAGATCTTCTTTTCTCCAAACATGGTCACCTCTAAATAGAAGCTTTTATAGATGTGGATTGGGCTAGATCTTTAGATGATAGAAGATCTACTTCATGCTATTATACCCTTATAGGAGGAAAATTAGTTACTTAGAGAAGTAAGAAGCAAAGTGTAGTTGCTAGATCGAGTACTAAAGCAGAATACATGGCTATGGCTCAAGGTGTTTGTGAACTTATTTGGCTGAAAAAGTTATTAGAAGAATTGAGGTTAATTTAAAGAAAGGAGACTGTCCTTATATTGTGATAACAAAGCTACCATCAGTATAGCTCATAATCCTATTCAGCATGACCGAACAAAACACATTGAAATTGTTGGCACTTCATAAAAGAAAAGATTACAAATATGCCTTGATTTTGTTTCATATGTCATCCAAAAGGCAATAAGCTTATGTGTTTATAAAAGGACTCAATAATCGGACTTTTCATACCTAGTTTACAAGTCAGGCATGTGTGATATATTTGCACCAACTTGAAGGGAAGTATTGATAGATATATTTAGTTCCTTATTTGTAGAGATTTATAATAGTTATCTTTTATCTTCCTTAGTTCGGCTTAAATTCTTTTGTATAAATACCTACGTAAATTTCATAGTCAAAATATTGAGAATAATAAACACTTCTCAAAATCTTCAGCATCTCAAAGCCTTCTTCCCTTTAAGCAAATCAACAAAGTCCTAAGTGTGATTTTCATTCAAAGCATTTATCTCCTTTATCATTACATCATGCTAATCAGGATGAGATAAAGCTTTTTTAACAGTTTAAGCAACAGGAACCGAGTCGATACAAGCAATAAGAGGACATTTAGATGGAGATAAATGATCAAAAGAGATAAAATTATCAATAGGATAGGAACACGGGCATTTGCCTTTACGTAGGGCAATGAGATGATCAAGACCATTTGGGATTGGATCGGATGATGAATCTAATTCATACATTGTATTGCAGGTTCCATCTCCTAAAATAAAGCTACACAGTAGGTGGCTTTGCCAGAGTAAGAGCAGAATTAGGTGGAGCTAAATTACTTACAGTAGTAGGAACAACATCACTAAGAGCAAGAAGACTAGAATCACTTGGAATAACAGGAACAAAATCATCTGTTGGCCTTGTAATAACATTACAGACTAACCAATAGTCGTCTTCTCCTTAACTTGTAGAATCAAAATATGGGTAGAAGGATTTATTCTCCAAGAAAGTAACACCAATAAACACAAGATACCTGTTAAGTTTTGAACAATAGTATTTGTACCACTTTTGAAGATGAGACTATCCCAAGAAGACACATTTTAGTGACTTTGGATTCAATTTAGTGACATAAGGCTAAACATCTTGAAAAAAAAATGCTCCCAAATATTCTTGGTTCTATAGGAAACAACAACTTAGATGGAAGAGGTGTACATGGAACCTCCACCAGGTTTCAATGAAATATTTTTTGAAAAGAAAGTGTACAAGTTAACGAAAGCTTTATATGGTTTAAAACAATCCCCAAAGGCTTGGTTCGGAACATTTACTAAAGTGATGCTAGCAACACAATACAAAGTCAAAGAGATCATACCTTATTCATAAAACATTCAAAAGGAGTTACAACTCTACTTGTATATGTAGGTGACATCATCATCACTGGGAATGATCAAATTGAAAGAGAAACACTCCAAAAGTGCTTAGCAAAGGAGTTTGAAATTAAAGAACTAGGGAGGTTAAAGTATTTTTTAAGGCATTGAGGTGGCATACTCAAGTAAAGGCATCTTTGTTTCCCAACAAAAGGATGTCTTAGACTTGCTTAAAGAAACAAGCAATCTTGGATGCAAGGCAGCAAGTACACCCATTGAGCCTAACTTAAGATTAAGTGAAGGGAAAGATGATAGCATAGTAGATGAGGGAAGATATCAGCAGTTGGTTGGGAAACTGATATACTTATCCCATACAAGGCCAGACATAGCATTTGCTGCAAGTATAATAAGCCAATTTATGCATGATCTAAGAGAAACACTTGCAGGCTGTCAATCAAATTTCATCCAATCTCAAAGGGACACTGAGGTAGAGGAATTTTGTTTACGAAAAATGAAGGATTATTCATAGAGGCATATATTGATGCTGACTATGTAGGTTCTGTTGTAGATTGTAGATCAACTTCAAGATATTGTACATTTCTTGGTGGGAACCTAGTGACATGGAGGAGTAAGAAGCAATCGATTGTTGCAAGATCAAGTGCTGAAGTAGAGTTTAGAGCTATGGCTTATGGAGTTTGTGAATTGCTATAGCTCAAAATAATACTTAGTGACCTTAAAATCAAGGGGAAAGGACCTACGGAACTCTATCGTAACAATAATTCTGCCATCAACATTGCACACAATCTAGTGCAACATAATCGCACAAAGCACATCGAAGTAGATATACATTTTATTAAAGAAAAGATGGACAGCGGCATGATTTGCACTCCATATATAGCATCAAATAATCAATCGGCAGATGTCTTAACTAAGGGAATGCCTACTTCCAACTTTGAAGACATTACATGCAAGATGGGAATGAAAAATATCTATTCACCATCTTAAGGGGAAGTGTTAAAAATCTAGGACATCTTTTCTGAACAGCTATAAATTCTATGTATATATAAGTGTAGATAGGTTTCATATTTGATGACAGTTGACTTTCCTTGTATAAATTAGCTTTATTTTAGGCTAATGTATAGAGAATTAGTTTCCTTATTTAGATTAAATGTTTTGTATATATTCTGATATGGTGTAAGGAGAAAAGATCGGTTTTTTGGCAAACTATTTTGGTTATCTTTCTATATTTTTGTCATGGTATCAGAGCTAAGGCTTTTTTGAATATGGTTTTTGGAAATTTTTTGGGTTGTCATTCACTATGCATATCGGGATCTCACTGCCCATCAGAGGAGAAGCGCAGGGGTATTTATGGCCTGTTCTCTAAATTCGATCATCGGGTGTTGAGTGAGTAGAGCACACACGCCATCAAATCTCTTTGTGTACTATTCCATGCTCCGACATATGGTGGTGCGTGGTGATACGTGCGGCGACAGTTTCTTCTTGAATTTTTCCTTCGACGTCGTGATTTGGTTTTCGATGGTTCTCTGGTGTCTGTTTTCCCATCAGATTTGGAGGGTGAATAGTTGATTTTTTTGTTCCACTTCTGGATTTTATTTTGTGCCTTTGTTTTTCGGTCAGCTTTCTTTTTGGCTCTTGAAACATGTCTTCTTCGAAGATTTTGGGTATCAGATTTACTAGCAAAAACTATGCAACATGGGAATTTCAATTCAAGACGTTTTTGAAGGGAAAGGAGCTTTGGGGTCACATTGACGCATCTGCTCCTATAGATGCTACAGCTCAGCATCAATGGGAGACAAAGGATTCCCCTGTTGTTTCCTGGATCATAGGCTCTATTGAAGCTCATATGGTGAACAATTTGCACTCTTTTACTACTGCCAAACAAATGTGGGATTATTTAAAGAGAATATATCATCAAGATAATACAGCTCGGCGATTTCAATTGGAACTTAAGCTTAGTAACTTCAGTCAAGGTAATCTTTCCATTAAGCAATATTATTCTGGATTTCTTAACCTGTGGAGCGAATATTCTGGTATTATTTATGCAAAAGTTCCTAAAGAGGCTTTAACCAGTATTCAAGCAATTCATGAAGATAGTCGTTGTGATCAATTTTTGATGAAATTAAGATCAGAATTTGAAGTTACTCGAGCTAGATTGTTGAATAGAGATCCGGTTCCATCATTGGATGTTTGTTTTGGTGAATTATTACATGAGGAATAGAGGTTGGCTACAAAAGTTATTATTGGTGTATCCAAGGAGTCATCTGGACTTATTAATGTTGCTTATACTGCTCAAAGAAAGGATCGAGGAAAGGCATAGATGCAATGCTTTAGTTGCAAGGAATATGGGCATATTGCTCATAATTGCAGTAAGAAATTCTATAATTATTGTAAGCAAACTGGACACATTATCAAGGATTGTCCTACTCATCCAAAAAATTGTCATATTTGAGGTTTACAAGCTACTGTTCCAACTAGTAGTTATGATATCCCACCATCTGCACCATTATCCAATGCTGCTTCTACCATTAGTCAGCCTTCTGTTACTCCAGAAATGGTTCAACAAATGATTTTATCAGCTTTTAATCTTCAGGGGCAAGGTACAAAAGTTCTTTCTCCTTGGCTTGTTAATTATGGTGCATCTAATCATATGACTGGATCATCTCATTTGTTATAAAATCTTCAACAATATACTGGCACTCAAAACATACAAATTGCTAATGGAAATGATCTTCCTATTACTGCCATTGGTGATATTGGACCTTCTTTTTGCACTGTGTTTGTTTCTCCTGAATTGTCTACTAATTTGATTTTGGCTGGTCAACTAGTGGAAAATAATTGTAATGTAAACTTCTCTCATGATGGATGTCTTGTGCAGGATCAGACATCGGGGAAAGTGATCATGAGGGGGCCTAAAGTGGGCAGATTGTTTCCATTATAGTTTTATGTTCCTCATAATTTGTCTTTAGTTTCTAATATTATTGACAATAAGGGTGAAGTTTGGTATAAACGGTTTGGTCATCCGAATAATGTTATTTTGAATAAATTGATGGAACATGGTGTTAGTGTAAGCCCTAGCCCCAATACATTGTAATAAAACACTTTGAATTAATAAAATGAGGCATTTGTTTTATCCATTGTATTCCTGTGTATATCAATTGATAAAACTATCCAAGAATGTTGTTTCTGTTTAAGTTATCATGTGTGAGGCACATGGTTGTAAGACCTTGAAACAAATGAGACTTCATTCTAAATATCCCTAGTCAGTCATTGTTATGGGAATAACAATGAATTAAGACTAGTATGTTCTCTCTGATATTATGAGTTCTGTCTTACAGATCATTAGGACAAGAGTGTCAATCATAGATCATAGATACATGTTAAAGAACATGGTATCTGGATACGATCCGCTCATGAGAATACTACATGGTACAAGTCATAAGTGTTTCTCATATGCAAGTTTTGTATCGGAGTTCTTAGACCTGAAATCTCTGTGAAACTCTTTATGAATTACTGTGTACTTCAACTCAGCTAAGACAGCTAGCACATATGATAAAAAAATAGTCAATATGCCCACACACGGAAGCTCACAACCATCCAATGAAGTAAATTTGCTAAATGGAGATCATTGTGAGCTTATGTGCATATGTGCACTGGATAAGTAAAAGTAAAAATGTATATTGTAGTAGCACCAATAAAAATCAGTTTTAGACAAAATTCAGGGAGTGGCCTTAGTTTACTCGTTAAATTTCAATAGTCACTGCATTTAATTGTAAGAGAAGAAAACATTTGACTTGTTCATCCTTGTTTAAATCGTTTCATTGTTGTCTATTCTTATTAAGAATTAGCCAGGTATTCCATTTTTTGAAAAAAACAAAGAAATTGTAAAGCCTACTTGTCACTAAAGAATAATTGAATTATGCTAGAACAATTATGTTTGTTATCACGTCAAAAATCCAACCGAAATCAAATCTAAGTAAGATCTAGCTAAATTGATCATATTGGGTACGGATTGAAGTTTAATTAATATCATGAAATTCAATGATATGTTTGGTGACCTTCAATAATTGGTGAAATTAAGCCACCATGAATGTTGCTCTTCCCAAACATCCACATGAAGTAAATATCAAAACAAAATGGAGTAAAGAAAGATGGCATAGTTGATAATGCAGCAAGTCTACATGATTGCAAACCTTAATCATAGGTGATTCTTTTCTAATAGAACCAAAGTCATAGTTGAAGACCCCTAGCCCAATGATGTCAAGTGCCAAACTTGAAAATTTTGCTTCTAGATCTAACTCAATGGCATTCCTTCTGTAAGTATCCTTTCCTTCCAGAAGTTGTTCAAATTTGAAGATGGATCTTGCTGAACAATCAGTAAATAACTTAACCATAGCTTCCAAGTATAAGGCATGAAACCCTAGAGCAATTACTGCCAATACCAACAGAAATCCATCACGTAAAAGTTATATCTTTTACAAATATACAAACACATGCATATTTGCAGCAATGATAGTTACATATATTATAAGTATATATACATATTTGCAGCAATGCTAGTTTGTTTAGTCTCTCTATCTTTATCACACACTCTCTCTATATATATAAACTAAGCAAATCACGATTGCTATAGACACTAAAAATTGGATCAAACGTTCATTTTATCATACTTCATTCTAAATGATACACTAGGAAGCTAAAATCAAGAGAAATAGCGGGTTGTTTTTTATTCCGATTAATGAAACCTTGCAACCTTCTAACTTTGATAAAAACTTAACACAATCTGGGCCACACTAGATATGTAGGATTCCTGTCAAGTTTCATAAGGCAGATTTGTAGATAAAGGTTATCATTAATAGGACTATTTTTTTTCTAAAAGCTTAGTGTTTGACATGGTGAATTGAAAAAAAAACAAAAAAAAACTTGGACAAAAACATCTCAAGCAAGAAGAAAGAACATTTGAAGTGACAGAATCCAAGTAAACAAAAAAAACAACCAGAGAAATAGAACCTATAAAGGAGATGGCTCAAAAACCAAGAAATCAACCAAAGGTTGCAAACCTGTTGGGCGACATTAAAAATGGCAATTGAAGTTGTCAAATAAGACCCAGCAATAAAACAACAACCAAAGAAAGGTTCATGTACTACACACAATGGACTGTGATGAGTCCATAACCTTTAGGTGGAGCACACATGGTGCAGCCGATGCAATGATCTTTCGAGTAAGGGACAAACATAAATTGGGCATCCTTTCTTGGAGGGCTAGTCAGATGGTAACTTAGCCTCTTGAAACTCGATCAAAACGGCATATTGTAAACAAATTAGGAATGAACCAAGTGTTGGAGAGAGAAAACTCTTATCTCTAGTAAAGAGCACTAGCTCTGATATTGATTATGGATCTAATGTACTTTGCCATTAATTCCAAAATCTATTGATGTTGGGGAAAGTGCTACCATTATTCCTATATTGTCCTAAGCAACCTACAAGCATCCACGACATTGGACTGTGACTTCGCCCCTCAATTAAGCCTCCAACATAGGAAAATTGCTATCACACACTAACAATTTCTGCCCCAAAAATTCCTCTTACTAGGAGTTAAGCCTATGACCTCAACTCTAACACCATGAAGATTTTTGAAAAAAAAATTATTGATATTTTGAAGAATTTAAAAAAGAGATTTTATTAATATCTCGTGTATATAAACAAGCAATTTAAGAAGATATTTATGCAAAAGAATTAAAGTCTAACTAGGAAAGACACAAGAAAGGTATAACAAGGTAAACTCACTCTTCTCATAATTTATGTTGATGACATACTAATAACAGGAGATAATAAAGGGGAGAGGGTCCAATTCAAAAAGCTGTTGGCTCAGAAATTTGACAACAAGGATATAGAAAAATTACAATATTGCTTAGAAATTAAGGTTGCTAGATAAAAAAAATGAATCTTTATTTCTCAAATAAAATTTATCCTAGATCTCTTGAAAGAAACTGGTATGAGGGCAACCAGCCGGATTGTCCATGTAGAGCAACTACAAGTTACAAGCAGAAGTTAGAGAGTCAGTTGATAAGGAGAGATATCAGAGGTTGGTTGGAAGAATCATTTATCTCTCACACACAGGCTAGACATGGCCTATTCAGTCAGCTTAGTGAGTCAGTTCATGTATGATCCACAAAACTCTCACATGCAAGCTGTCTTTCGCATTTTGCGGTATTTGAAGTTTGCCCTAAGAAAATGTCGTCTTTTCTTCAAACATGGTCGCCTCCAAATAAAAGCCTTTACAGATGCGGATTAGGCCGAATCTCTAGATGACAGAAGATCTATATCTGACCATTGTACACTTGTAGGAGGAAACTTAGTTATTTTGAGAAGAAAAAAGCAAACTATAGTGTCTAGATCTAGTGCTGAAGCAAAAATATATGGTTATGGCTTAAGGTATTTGTGAAATTATTTGGATGAAAAAGCTACTTGAAGAATTGAGATTATTTAAAAAAAATGAGACTATCCTTATATTATGACAATAAAACCGCCATCAGTATAGCTCATAATCCTGTTCAGCATGACCAGACCAAATACATTAAAATTGATTGGCACTTCTTCAAGGAAAAGCTTACAAATGGTGCCTTGAGTTTGTTTCATGTGTCGTCAGAAAAGCAACTAGCATTAATGTGTTTACAAAACGATGTAACAATCGGACATTTCATACCTTGGTGTGCAAGTTGGACATGTTTGATATCTTTGCATCAACTTGAGGGGGAGTGTTGATAGATATGTTTAGTTCCTAATTTGTAGAGTTTTAAAATTATTACCTTTTATCTTTCCTAGTTAGGCTTAAATTTGTTTGTATAAATACCTATGTAAATTAATTATCAATGAATTGAGAGAAATAAAAAACTTCTCAAAAATCTTCATCCAGTTATGTCAAAATCTAGGTGCAAATATTTTATTACTTTTGTGGATGAGTTTTCTCGTATGACTTGAATTATTTTATGAAGAATCATTCTGAAGTATTTTTCCATTTTTTTGTTATTTGTGCTAAATTTAAAACCCATTTAATGCATCTATGACTATATTTCGAAATGATAATGCTAAGAAATACATGTTAGATTCTTTTCAGAGGTACATGTCTCAACATGGTATTATTCATCAGCCCTCTTGTGTTGATACCCCTTCTCAAAATGGAGTTGCTAAGAGAAAAAATAAGCATTTACTTCAGACAGCTAGAGCTTTATTGTTTCAAATGAATGCTCCTAAGCATATTTGGGTTAATGCTATTTCTAAAGCTTGCTTTTTGATTAATTTGATGCCCTCTACAACGTCGCATGGTGATGTACCTGATAGTGTTTTGTTTCCCAATAAAACACTATTTCCAATAAAACCACAGATATTTGGCAGTACTTGTTATGTTCACAGCGTATGTCCCTATGTTATTTGTTACGAAATTGATTATAATTAGCTGTAGAATATTTAGTTTCCTTGTACAGAATAGGATGTTTCCAAGTTAGTTTTTTATTCTTATATAAATACCAAAGTTTTTCTTCAATTCAGTAAGTAGAAAACCTTTTCACATTCTTGTTCTCTTACATGGTATCAAAGTCGTAGGCTCATTTGGACTTTTTGGATTTTTCAGAATTTTTGGGTTTTCTATTTTGAATCTGCCCCTCCTTGGGTCACCAGTCCCGATGACCGATTTGTCTCACTACTAACATTAGAAGAAGTGCAAATGTATTTTAAACGTCTCTACAAAATCAAGTGTCCACCCTGCCGGCAAGTGATCCACATGCACTGCCATAAGTTCCTGCCTCCTTCCTCATATGCCAACATATGGAAGCGCATACGGTGTCCAACGATCCTCTAATTTATTTTTTGGCATATCCTAGTTGTCCCCAATCAAATCCTCAGGTCGTATTCTTCATCTGGTCTCTTCTAAAGATACTTCTATCGATAGTTTATGTTCTTGGGAGTTTCGAGTCTATTCACTTGTTTGAGGAGCTATTCTATTGGCTTGTTTGAGGAGTTGTTGGAAGTTTTTTGGTTTTGTTTTTTTAGTTGTGGTTGTAGTATTTGAATGGTAGTTGTTTTATCCTTGCAATTGCCACCAGTGCTTGGGTTTTTGTTTGCTACCTCAATCTTCTACAACTATTTTAAGTGCATTGCACTTGCTGTGATAATTTCACATTCTCTGTTTTGTTCTCTCTCTCATGTAGATTTGGATTGCATTTTATCAAGAGATTGGGTGTTCTGGTTATTTGTCACTAGATTTTGGATATTTGTAAGGTTTTTTTTTTGCTTGACTATGTTACTTACTCCCTGTGGCTTGGTATTACTTATTATGGGTTGGAACAATAATATAGTGTGCTATTATTGCCATAAACCTGGTCATACAAAAAGTTTGTGTGAAAAATTGCATAATCAGAAGTCTAAAATAGCAAACATTGGTACCAATACCTTTAGGAAGTATATTATTCTTTTTGCAGATCAGTATGCAAAATTCACTAATTATTAGAATTCTTTGAACGCTTCACCCACCACTACTATTGTTGGAGTAGGGAATCCAAATATATCTTATATCCTCCTCTCCTCAGTGGATCATTGATTCTGATGCTACAGATCATATGATGGTTGATCGAGTGTATTCACTACTTTTCAGTCTCATACATCTTTTTCTCCGATTACAATGGCAGATGAATCACTTTCCCATGTAAATGGATCTAGCACAATTAATCTAACTTTGTCAATTTCTCTGGAATTGGTCCTACATATATCTCAATTTGCTTTTAACTTTGTTTCTGTAAGTAAATTCACACGTGATCTTAAGTGTTGTATTTCCTTCTTCCCTGATCATTGTATCTTTCAATATCTTACAAAGAAATAGACCATTGATAAAGGTCACATCTCAAGAGGTCTATATATTCTTAATAAAAAAATACCAAGGCCGATTGCTTGTTTTAGAGTTTTGTCTCCTTTTGAAGCACATTGTAGGTTGGCGCATCCTTTTTTGCTGTATGTGAAAAAACTATGCCCTTAATTTTCTAATGTTTCTTCTCTTAACTTGAATCTTGTCAGTTTTCCAAGCAACATCGTAGCTCTTCAAGTCCTTGGATTAATAAACAAGCTAATTAGGCATTTAAATTAGTTCATTCAAATGTTTAGGGACCATATTCTATGGTAGCCAAACACGAAATCAATTATTTTGTAACATTTGTAGATGATTACTCTTGTATGGCCCAAGTATTTTTTTATGAAAAGTTCTGAATTATTCGCTCATTTTTGTATATTTTATGCTGAAATCAAAACTCAATTTAATTTTTTTATCCGCACATTACGGAATGATAATGCAAACGAATATTTTTTTAGATTCTTTTCAAACATACGGCTCAGAATGGCATACTCATCAATCTTTCTGTCCTGACACACCATCCCAAAATAGAGTTGCTAGGAGGAAAAACAAGGGCTCTTTTATTTTAGATGAAAGTTCCTAAAAAATTTTGGGCTAATGCTGTGTCGATTATTTGTTTCCTAATTAATCGCATGCCCTCTTCAATGCTCACTGATGAGACTCCCTACTCTGATTAATCATGGGCATACTCACATTGAGTGCTTTACTAATACTGATTGGGTAGTAAAATCGACACCAGGTCAACTACAATCTATTGTGTTTTTGTTGGAGAAAATTTAGTGTTTTGGAGGAGTAAAAAGCAAACTGTGGTATCCAGATATAATGCAAAATCTGAATACAGAGCCATATCATAGTCCGGATGTGAAATCTTGTAAATTTGTCATTTGCTTGCTGGAATTGATATAAATCCCTCGTCTTCAGCAAAACTTTAGTGTGATAAACGAGATGCTCTTCATATTGACTCCAATCCAGTGTATCATGAATGGACCAAGTATATTGAAATTGATTGTCACTTTATTCACAAAAATATTCTGGATAATGTCATCTCAATAGGATCTATGAAGACAAGAAAGCAATTAGGTTATTTGTTCACAAAGGCTTTAAATGGGTTGAATATTTGTGTAACAATCTGAACATCATTAATATCTATGCCCCAGCATGAGGGGAAGATTAACAAAATTGATTATAATTAGCTGTAAAATATTTAATTTTCTTCTATAGAATAGGAAGTTTCCTAGTTAGTTTTCTATTCTTATATAAATACCTGAGCTTTTCTTCAATACAATAAGTAGAAAACCTTTTCACATTCTTGTTCTCTTACATTACTAAACCAGATCCTAAGGTATTGAAGTGTGTTTTCTTGGGATACTCACATCTTCAAAAAGGATATATATGTCATTCCCTTAATCTATGACATCTGATTTCAGCTGATGTGGTATATGTAAAAATGAGAGTATACTCACTTAATTCTATTGGAAAACATACAGTCATTTATACAAGTATACCAGAGCTAAAATAGGAAAGAACAAATCCCTAAAATTAAGTTATTCTACAATTATACAAATAGCTGTACAGATATCATAACACTCCTCGTCAAATCGGAGCATAGATATTGATCATGCCCAGCTTGTTACAAATGTAATCAATCCGATTCCTAGGTAATGCTTTAGTGAATACAACAGCTAATTGGCTTCCTGTTTTGACATATGTAGTTGAGATTGATCCATCTTCTAGATTTTCCCAACTAAAATGATAGAAGTATGCTTAGTTCTATCATGAAGATGAGCTTGTGCAAGCAATAGAGTGAGGTATAGGTTCAAAAGTTGCTTCAAGAACATACAAGCCATTCACCAGACAAAATCCTAAAAAAGACAATAATTGGCATAGAAAATAACACAACAATTAAAACTTTGAGTAATTTGGCTAACATATAACAAGTTAAAGGGGAACGATGATAAACATAAAATAAATGACAATGGAAGAAATTTGGTTGGGTTTGCTATTCCACATCCAATTACAGAAGCAATAGATCAATTGGCTAAAGTAACACAATAAATTAGTAGTAGACTTGAAAGAAGGAAGAATACCTGTGTTGCTAGTCATATGATCAATAGCACCTGATTCAACAACCCAACTACAAGATGAGGTAGAAAGACAAGCAATAGGGTTACAATATTAGCCAAAGCTGATATCCCAGAAGAAAATTGTTGTGAATCATAAGTGGTAGTTAAACGAGCATACTCATAAGCTAAAATGGTGACAGACGGTGAGAAAGACTATGGAATCGGTAGGATGCCATCCTTAGTATCTACATTTGTAAACCTTTTATTATTCACCTAACCTGAGTTCTATGAGGGTTTCCCATGCAATTTCCATCAATTTCCATCAATTCTTTTTAATGTGCTATTTAACTCCACAATAATGACATGTATGATAGTTACCACTATTACCAGCAACAACACCATTACTATTTGCACCTTAGACTCCGTGATTACTACACGAAACATTACTAACCAACACCACCATATCATTGGGCACCATACCAGAAGGCAGATCACCATTTTTACAAACTTGAAGTAAACGAGCATAAACTTCAGTAAAAGAATGAAGTGACTCACTAGTTAACAATTGTGTGCGTGACACATCATATTTAGAATCCAACTCTGCTATGAAACATTGTACCATAATTTGATCCTCTTGTTCTTGTATTTGTTTTATGTCAGTAACAATAGGAAACATAGCTCGCATTTCTTCAAAAACTTATTTCACTTTAGTATAATATTGGAACAGGGAGCGACCTTTTTGTTCTGCTTGATAAATTTTTAACCATAAGTCATGAATACGAGACATATCTTGTTTGCAAGCATACAAAAATTTCAAATATTTCAACAATTCTTTGACACTATCACAATGATTCACAACATCATCAACAGCAGCATCTAAACTATTTTGAATCTTATTACACAACTTAAATCCTCCATTAACCATTTATTTCGAGTAGTAGTATCATCCTTAGGTGGTGGATTACTAGTTAAATGGTCTGTCAAATCTACACTAGTCATAAATCTGCGAATGGTTCTTTTCCATCGTGCATAATTGTTACTCCTAGCCAATTTTCTATCAGTAATTTTGGATGAACCCAACATAATTTCGGTAACAGTTTTCTTTTTACTAGTCTCATCCATTTAAATCAGTCCCAAAAAACTAGAGAATAACATATAATGTGTATTTAAAACAACAATAAAATCCCAACACAAATAAATACCTAAATTTCTCAAATACTTCAAAAGGAACAAAATTCTAACACAATAGAATCTCAACAAATATCCAATATTTTCAACTAATCAACCAAAAAATTTTAAAAAAAATGGATAAAAAATAGAACCTGAAGAACAGAAACTGACGCAGGGATCTAGGAGAATCAAACACCATCAACAGAGGAAACTACCTCAAAAGGACACCTAAATCTGACCGAAAATGACGAGGCGACGCCGGAGATGAAATCAGAGGTCCAATGGGCAAGCCACATGCTTTCACTCGCCGGTGCATGAGAAAGAGCGATGAACTTCAAATGGCACGTGAGATCCACTCACGACTCCGATGGTCACCGAAAAAGGTGAGTAGGTGGCGAACCTCCTTGTGGTGGCAGTGAGACAAGAAAGCAATCACCAGATTGTGACCCAAAGAAAGGAAGATCGGCAGTATCAAGAGGGAACAACAACCCTTAGACGATACCCAAAAACACAACCAGTCTCTGATACCATGTAAAAGTGAGATTATATTCCCTTAATTCTATTAGAAAACATATAGTCATTTATACATGTATCTAGAGCTAAAATAGAAAAGAAAAAATCCCTAAAATGAAGCTACCCTACAGTTATACAAATAGCTGTACAGATATCGAACAGTATTGATACGGATCTAAGAGGGCTATCTTATGCCATTGAAGAGGGGCAACCTTATAACTTTCAAATGGGTCTAAATGGAATTCAAACACATAAATATAAGATCCATATGTCATTGGGGCATGCTCCAATTTATAGGAGGCAGATTTGGTGCTTTACTATTAATTATGGGCTTAAAGTATATAGTCTGATGGAATATTTCATGGTATGCATATAAAGATCACGCAGCGGAAAACAATAAAATTTGATCATACATGCCACACAAGTCCATGACAAGAATCGAAACATGCAATTTTAGGGTTTTAAAACTTACAACTTTAGATGCCTTTAAAAATTGATTTTGATGATGGCCAGCAACCAAGGAGGATATCTTAGCCTTAGACCTTCACCACCAATGCCAAGGAACAGCCTTTTACGCCACTCCTCTCTATGTTCACACACACAATTGCACCGACGGCTTAAAATCGAGATTGCTAGCTCTCAAATTAAGTATTGTGTAATGGCTATGGTTTGAAGCTACAAAATTTGATTTTGTACTTCTCTTAGCTTGCTATTACTATCCAAGAACACAAGAGAATGAGGAACAATCCTTTCTCTTTGTGAAAATTGGCCAAAAGAATTTTATGAGAGAGAGAGATAAGTTCACGCCAAACCTAGAAAAAAATTAGGGTTTTTTTTTCTTTTCAATATATATTATCTCATTATGTAAGTGATTAACCTAAAATCTACTACCTCAAGATAATTTATTTTAGCCTTAATCACTTCCTTAAAATGAGTAATATATATTGATTCAAACTCTTTTGATTTAATCCAAGATAAATACATAAGACATTTAATCAAATAATATCACTTAATAAAGAAATTCACATGTGTCGAAATTCCTTCAATATTTATCTTGGGAATTTCGGCTAAGACATCCCTTAATTAAGTGTTTTAATTTGATTTAAATATCATTAGGATTTAATACTCAATTAACTTAATTAATACAAGATAATTAATTAATTGAAATTAAACCATGTGGGATAGGCCAAGGTACAATAGCATTTATAATGCCCATTACATACATTAATTTGACTTTAATTAAAAGCCCAAATTAATGCCCAATACTTTATTTAAATATTTTAAGCCCAATGCTTTGTGTGCGATCCTATAGGTCCATTTAATGTTGGCAATGAATTAATAAATTAATTCAAAGGCTATATATATATTCTCTAGCAAGATATTATAGCATTCCAAATTAAATGAAAATGCATATGGCATTTAGTGACCTAATGCAATTTTGCATAGTCCCTTACCCATAAATATCAGAATTAATATAAGGCATGGAATTAGTCATCCTTATATATATTAATTCCTTTCTTGATATTCCAGTGACACTGAACTCTCAGATAAATAATGATTACTCATTATTTCATCTCGGTATGGCCATACACTTCTCAGTTCACTGATCAAGTGGCCGATGATATTTTCTCTCTTATAGAGAGGCGTAATCCCTTCACTTTCCTCATGCTCTCTAACATGAATCAATGCATACCCAAGCATACCCGTACTTGTCACTGTTACAAGCACGTTAGGTGTATGTCAAAGCACACAGTAATTCATAAAGAGTTTTATAGAGATTTTAGGTCTAAGAACTCCGATACAAAACTTGCATATGAGAAACACTTATGACTTGTACCATGTAGTGTTCTCATGAGTGGATCGAATCCAGATACCATGTTCTAAACATGTATCTATGATCTCTGATTGACACTCTTGTACTTATGATCCGTAAGACATAACTCAACTTATCAGAGAGAGCATACTAGTCTTAATTCAGTTGTTATTCCCATAACAATGACTGACTAGGGATATTTAGAATGAAGTCTCATTTGTTTCAAGGTCTTACAACCATGTGCCTCACAAATGATAACTTAAACTGAATAACATTCTTGGATAGTTCTATCAATTGATATGCACAGGAATATAATAGATAAAACAAATGCCTCATTTTATTAATTAAAGTGTTTTATTACAATGCATTGGGGCTAGGGATTACACTAACAATCTCCCACTAGCACTAGTCCCAATTGAGCATAGCCCTAAGACCGAATGCTCTCAAATGAGCTTCGTGCAGATTTGGACGTAACTGTTTCGTCAAAGGATCTGCTACATTGTCTTCACTTGCTATCTTGCTAACCTTGGCATCCCCACGATCAATGATCTCTCTGATCAGGTGGTACCTTCTGAGTATGTGTTTGGATTTCTAGTGTGATCGGGGCTCCTTGGCCTGTGCGATGGCCCCGTTATTGTCACAGAAAATTTCTAATGGATCTAGGATACTTGGGACCATTCCTAATCTAGAAATGAAATTGTTAATCCAAACACCCTCTTTTGTAGCCTCACTCGCTGCAATATACTCAGATTTTATAGTTGAGTCGGCAACGGTCTCTTGCTTTGAGCTTCTCCAGCTGACAGAACCACCGTTCAAAACAAAAACAAACCCAGATTGCGATCTAGAATCCTGAGTGCTGGTCTGAAAAGCAACATCGACATAACCTTGTATGACGAGCTCTTCTTGACCACCATACACCAAGAAGTGATTTTTAGTCCTTCGCAGGTACTTTAGAATCCCTTTTATAGCAGACCAGTGCTTCTCACCAGGGTCTTGCTGAAACCTACTGGTTATACTCAGTGTATGAGCAACATCCAACCTATTACATAATATAGCGTACATGATAGATCCAATAGCAGATGCATATGGGATTCTACTCATGTTGTCCCTTTTCTCCTTGGTTTTAGGGCACTGTTCTTTAGTCAAAGGAACTCCCAAAGCCAAAGGTATGTACCTTTTCTTTGAGTCTCCTATACTAAAATGCTTTAGTACTTTGTCTATGTACTTTTCTTGACTTAGTCCTAAAAATCAATTCGATCTATCTCTATAGATTTGAATACCAAGTATTATCTCGGCTTCACCTAAGTCTTTCATTGAGAAACATTTTCCTAACCATTGCTTAACCTTTTACATTGTTGGAATGTCATTCCCAATGAGAAGGATGTCATCCACTTATAGGACCAAAAATACTACTATGCTCCCACTAACCTTCTTGTACACACAAGGCTCATCTTCGTTCTTGATGAAGTCAAATTCTTTGACTGCCTCATCAAAATGAAGATTCCAACTTCGGGATGCTTGCTTTAATCCATAAATGGATTTTTGAACCTTGCAAACCTTCTTAGGATACTTGGGATTGACAAAACCCTCAGGATGTGTCATATACACATCCTCAAGTAAATTTCCGTTGAGGAAAGCAGTTTTGACATCCATTTGCCATATCTCATAATCATGATATGCAGCTATGGCAATCAAGATCCTAATGGACTTGAGCATGACTACAGGCAAAAAGGTCTCGTCATAGTCTACACCACGAGTTTGTCGAAAATCTTTTGCTACTAGTCTACCTTTGTAGGTCTTATCAGCTTTGAGTTTGAATAGCCACTTGCATTCAATTACCTTAGCACCTTCCGGTGGATCAACCAAGGTCCAAACCTGGTTATCATACATTGATTGCATCTCGAATTTCATGGCTTCAAGCCAATTCTCCGAGTCTGGGCTTTCAATAGCTTATCGGTAGGTAGTAAGATCCTCACGATCTACTAACTCAATAGTGTCACTGTCAGTGATTAGAAATCCATATCTCTCAATCTCCTGACATACCCTACCGGACCTTCTAGGTACTTGTGTAATGGGTTTTTGTTCCACAACTGGTTGTGAACTTGATCCCACTTCCAACTCATCCTCTATAGGA
Source organism: Excoecaria agallocha (assembly GCA_037975025.1). Classification (NCBI taxonomy): domain Eukaryota; kingdom Viridiplantae; phylum Streptophyta; class Magnoliopsida; order Malpighiales; family Euphorbiaceae; genus Excoecaria; species Excoecaria agallocha. The sequence goes on from CM075806.1 coordinate 33,807,225, forward strand.
GCTTGTGGCACTTGAATTTCTCCAAGTTCTACTTTATTCCCATTGTCTTTCTTGAGAAGGAACTCCTTTTCCAAGAAAACAGCCTTGCGAGCAATAATTACTTTGTTCTCGACTTGTGAGTAAAAGTAGTATCCCTTTGTTTCTTTGGGATAACCCATAAACAAGTAGACAGTGGATTTGGACTCTAGCTTGTCAAATGTTAATTTCTTAACATGTGCTTCACAACCCCAAATCCTGAGAAATGACATATTGGGTTCTTTCCCAGTCCATACCTCGTATGGTGTCTTCTCAACTACTTTAGTTGGAGTACGGTTTAGTAGAAACGCAGCAGTTTCTAATGCATAACCCCAAAAAGAGACAGGAAGATTAGCTTGACTCATCATAGATCAAACCATGTCCAACAGAGTTTGATTTCTCCTTTCGAACACACCATTCCATTATGGCATTCCGGGAGGAGTGAGCTGTGAAATAATACCACACTCTTTTAGATGACTGTTAAATTCTTGGCTTAAGTATTTGCCACCTCGATCTGATCGAATGGATTTTATACTTTTGCCAAGTTGTTTTTCTACTTCATTTTTAAACTCTTTGAATTTCTCAAAAGTTTCAGATTTGTACTTCATTAGATAGACATAGCCATATCTACTGAAGTCATCTGTGAACGTCACGAAGTAGCTAAAACCACCTCTAGCTTGTGTACTTAATGGTCCACATACATCGGTATGTATTAGTTCCAATAAGCCATTAGTCCTTTCACCTTTCTTGTTAAAATGACTCTGTCATTTTTCCATGCAAACATGGCTCGCATGTATCATAAGACTCTAAGTCGAATGACCCAAGCACTCCAGTTTTGTGGAGTCTTGAAATGCATTTTTCGTTTGCATGTCCTCAATGACAATGCCAGAAGTAAATAGGGTTCAATTCGTTTGATTTAACCCTCTTTGTATTAATGTTGTATATGGACTCTTTGTTTTGTAAATCAAGGATATAAAGGCCATTTTGCAACATGGCATTGCCATAAGAAATGCCTTGGCGACGAATATGAGCATTGCCATTTTTTATAACAAAATCAAATTCATCCAAATCCAAACATGAAACTGAAATAATGTTTTTGCTCATAGCAGGCACATAATAACAATTTTTCAAAACTAAACAAAGTCCGGAAGGTAAAGTGAGTTGATAGTCGCCTATCTCCATGGTAGCAACTTGTGCTCCATTCCCCACACGGAGGTCCACTTCATTCATCCCAAGTAACCGCCTATTTCTTAGCCCCTGCACATTTAAACAAATGTGAGAACCACAACCGGTATTCAATACCTAAGTGGTAGAAATAAAAAGGTTAATCTCAACAACAAAAATACCAAAACTGGATGCCTTGGCACCATTCTTCTTTTGTTCTTCCTTGAACAGAGCGCAATTCTTCCTCCAATGCCCTATCTTGTTGCAATGGAAGCAAGTGCTCTCACTCTCTTTGAGCTTCTGCGCCTTGGGCTTGGATTGGGCCTGAGGTGCACTCCCACTTGACTTAAACCGAGCCAGGTCATTCTTGGGTTTTGCCTTTCCCTTTCTCTTTCCCTTAGCTGGTCCCTTTTTAATGCCTCTTGGAAGTATCAATATGGGATTGGTCTTTCGAATGTTCTCTTCAACATTCTTAAGTATCCCATGGAGATCAGTGACTGACTTGTTCATTGCATGCATGTTATAATTCATCACAAATGGATCATAATAATCAGTTAATGATCCTAAGATCAAGTTAGTGGCCAATTCCTTTGGCACTTGTACCTCAAGCTTCTCAAGAGTATCAAGATACCCTTTCATCTTGAGTACATGGGTACTAACAGGAGTACCCACAGCCATCTTACAAGAAATCAAGGCCTTTGTTGTCACGAACCTCTCGTGACGAGCTTGCTCTTGGAACATCTCCTTGAGGTGCACCATGATCATATAAGCCTCTTGGTCCATAAATTGCTTTTGCAAGTCATGCACCATAGTGGCCAGCATCAGACAGGTCACATCATTAGAGTCGCTCTTCTTGGTCTCAAAAGTTTCCTTTTAAACTGCAGAGGCATTCCTAGTAGGTTCTTCAGGCAAGGGTGCATCCAAAACATACGACTTTTCCTCTTGCTTAAGAACTATTCTTAAGTTTCGAGACCAGTCTATGAAATTGGTGCCATTCAATTTGTCCTTTTCAAGGATCGATCGCAATGAGAAATTATTGTTTGAAGATGCCATTTTCAATCTACAATAAAATTTAGCAAGATTAAATGAGGTCTTATTTATAATCCCACAAACCGAATTAATATCCCTTTAAATAATTTGCGTTAGTGATTAATGTGGGCCAAGATCCACTTTTACAACAACTTATTAGTCAAGCTGAGCTTGTACACCTAACAAGTTAAGTTACTTAGGTAGGAAAAACTCCAATCATGTCTCGTACATGACTCTTGGATCAAACGAGCTAACATCTTAAGATGTTATAGCACAAACCCATTTATTAGTTGCCTAGGTCCGAGCATCCCTTTCCATGTTAAGTCCAACCTACATTCACAACCCATGCCTCACAAAGATAATCGAGTGCATCTAGGACTCCTAGTCTACGTGACCAATGATCGATGCCTTGACATGTTTCGAATTAAGAAGGCAACTTTGTGACTTACTATTTTTAGGGATTCATTTTATTACGGCTTACATGGCATACGCTTTGTCATCCATACATAGCATGCATATATATATAGTTGTATAAAGTAAAGCGTCACAAACATGGGCCCAAAAACCTACAACTAAGATTGTATACTATTACATAAGAATCTTCGAGTTGGACTTCTCCACTCCAGTGGGCTTCGTCTTGATTTACAAAGTCTTCAAGTAAATTCTATTCTAAGAAATAAATGAAACTTTTAAAATAATACATAATGGCTCACAAGCCATATTTAATTACAAAAACCCAGGGCCCATGAATACACCATGCATATCCATTCATCACACCAAACAAGCAAATAAATATACATAACATTCATGGATCAAACAAAGTCCAATTTTAATTAATTTAGCCAAGCCCATTAATGGAAATTGTGTACTTGAACCTTTAAGAGATGACCCCATGATGGGCCTGGGCCGAAGCCCAATGGACTAAATCCTCTTATTGAATAAGTTCTCTTAAAAGCCCAAAATACAAACTAGTTAGATTTGTGCTATAAATCAACTCTAGTATAATTTCCAATTTTGCCATTTTTAATTTTATGTCATATAGCCCATAAACATTAAAAATATATATAATATGTACCAGCATGAATTAAAACACAAAATCATGAAAAACATATATATGATACACGGCATGCATATAAAAACAAACAAACAACAAAAATAGTTGTTTAATGCTTATGTGATGCCACAAAAATGCACAAATACTTAAATCAATTTTATGAGTCATTTAATAATTAAAATAAGGTCATAAATATTGATTTAATATTTTGTACCAATCTGATCTAAATGTGTTTTTACCATTTTAATCAAAACAAAACAAACAATGTTGATTAAACATGTAACAAACACAAACTAGTCATAGTTTTTGGTGATTTTAAAATTAATCAATTAAATTGTCATGGACCATAATTAAAAACAAATTTAAAATATGTCCAGACCTGATATTTAATCTTTAAAAATCACTTACAAACATGCCAGAATCGTTTTTACATTTAATATTTTAAACTAGTTGTTAAACTAACAATTAACATTCCAAATAGCACCTAGTTTTAATATTAACATGCACAATCAGGTATTATCAATTAAATCCGACCATTAACAACTCCTAGAACATCTTAGGACAGTATATTAACATTTCATATTAATTATAATACCTATCTAATCAATTAAAATCATTTTTACACCAAAACAAAAAAACTCAAAATAGAAAATTTCAGCAATGCATGTTTTCAAAATAACGATTTTTAATTAATTTTTTCATGCATCTAAAGCACTAAAATAAGCATGTTTAGGCTCTGATACCACTAATGGAATATGTCATGGTATGCACATAAAGATCACGCAGCGGAAAACAATAAAATTTGATCATACATGCCATACAATTCCTTAACAAGAATCGAAACATGCAATTTTAGGGTTTTAAAACTTACAACTTTAGATGCCTTTAAAAATTGATTTTGCTGATGGCCAGCAACCAAGGAGGATATCTTAGCCTTAAACCTTCACCACCAATTCCAAGGAATAGCCTTTTACGCCACTCCTCTCTATATTCACACACACAATTGCACCGACGGCTTAAAATCGAGATTGCTAGCTCTTAAATTAAGTATTGTGTAATGGCTATAGTTTTAAGCTACAAAATTTGATTTTTTACTTCTCTTAGGTTGATATTACTACCCAAGAACACAAGAGAATGAGGAACAATCCTTTCTCCTTGTGAAAATTGGCCAAAAGAATTTTGTGTGAGAGAGAGATAAGTTCACGCCAAATCTAGAAATAATTAGGGTTTTTTTTTCTTTTCAATATATATTATCTCATTATGTAAGTGATTAATCTAAAATCTACTACCTCAAGATAATTTATTTTAGCCTTAATCACTTCCTTAAAATAAGTAATATATATTGATTCAAACTCTTTTGATTTAATCCAAGATAAATACATAAGACATTTAATCAAATAATATCACTTAATAAAGAAATTCACATGTGCTGAAATTCCTTCAATATTTATCTTGGGAATTTCGGCTAAGACATCCCTTAATTAAGTGTTTTAATTTGATTTAAATATCATTAGGATTTAATACTCATAAATATTATAGCATTCCAAATTAAATGAAAATGCATATGACATTTAGTGACCTAATGCAATTTTGCATAGTCCCTTACCCATAAATATCAGAATTAATATAATGCATGGAACTAGTCATCCTTATATATATTAATTCCTTTCTTGATATTCCAGTGACACTTAACTCTCAGATAAATAATGATTACTCATTATTTCATCTCGGTATGGCCATACACTTCTCAGTTCACTGATCAAGTGGCCGATGATATTTTCTCTCTCATAGAGAGGGGTAATCCCTTCACTTCCCTCATGCTCTCTAACATGAATCAATGCATACCCAAGCATACCCGTACTTGTCACTCTGTTACGAGCACGTTAGGTGTATGTCAAAGCACACTGTAATTCATAAAGAGTTTCATAGAGATTTTAGGTCTAAGAACTCCGATACAAAACTTGCATATGAGAAACACTTATGACTTGTACCATGTAGTGTTCTCATGAGTGGATCGAATCCAAATACCATGTTCTAAACATGTATCTATGATCTCTGATAGACACTCTTGTCCTTATGATCCGTAAGACAGAACTCAATTTATCAGATAGAGCATACTAGTCTTAATTCATTTGTTATTCCCATAACAATGACTGACTAGGGATATTTAGAATGAAGTCTCATTTGTTTCAAGGTCTTACAATCATGTGCTTCACACATGATAACTTAAACTGAAACAACATTCTTGGATAGTTCTATCAATTGATATGCATAGGAATACAATAGATAAAACAAATGCCTCATTTTATTAATTAAAGTGTTTATTACAATGCATTGGGGCTAGGGCTTACACTAACATAGTCAAGCTTTTGGGTTAATGCCCCATAAAGGGAAGCCTAAAGTGAAGATAAAGGAAGCCTTGTGGGTTTTAAATAGCCTAAATGAAGACTCAATCCTTGGAAGAACATGTGCAAGTCATGTGCGACATATGCAAATCATGTGCGGGGCATGTGCAAGTGAAAGACATGTGCATAGCATGTGATATTTATGTAGTAGGGATTTTGTATTCATAGTTAATTAGTTTGGGCCTATTTAATAAAATTGGACTTTTATTTAAGTGAGATATGTGACTTCATTAAAAGTCATGTAACTTAAGTAGCTTAATTAAGGCTTTTTTCTTAAGTAAGATACTTGGGCCTTTCTAAAATAAGCCCAATTTGTCACTTTACCTTAGTAGGGTTTTAAGTAGTTGTTTTAGCCTATTTTAGGTAAGATTTGGTCTTTTAAACCTATTAGGCTTATGTATATCCATTCCCCTAGGGTTTAGCACTAGTTAAGAGTATAAATACTCTCTTTTAGCCATGTAAAAGGGAGGTTGTAGAATAAAAACGAGTTGAGAGATTTCTCTTCAAGAAAGCTTATTCTTTATTTTCTATTGCATCAAGAATTAGGATTACTTATCAATCATTTGATTGTGGCATTTTCTTATTCTTCTTATCCTGATTATTTGCATTTTCATTCACGTGTTGTTTGGGGGTTCAATAGGGAGGGTGTTTGTCTTCTTTGCATTTTGAGATCAAAGTGTATGTTCAAGGGGTTTCGGCTTCTTTAACCTTAGGGTTCCGCATCAAGTATTCTTAGAAGATAAAGATATCATAATAGTATTCTTAGAAGATAAACCTTTCTTTTCATCCCAACTCACTCTTTACAAGTCAGGGGGAGGAAAATATGTAGTTCATTTATTCTGTGACATCTTCTTAAAAGTCTGATGTATCTCCTACATCTTCTGGTATTGAGCCAACAACAATTGGTGATCCTTTAACATCAATAAGACCATAGATTGTTCAAGTCTATTCTAGAAGAAAAGACACCAATCATACATGTCCTACACCAGCACCTTCGTCATCTGATCCTGCTCCAATCGACCCCAATCTTCCCATTGCTCTTCGTAAAGGTAAACACAACTGTAAATCCACTTATTCCATTGTTAATTTTATTTTCTATGATCACTTATCTCTCTCGACATGCTCTTTAATTGCATCTTTAGATTCTATATTTATCCCTAAAACAATTAAGGAAGCCTTGAATCACCTTGGTTGTTATGATGCTATACTTAAGGAGATAAATGCCTTGAATACAAATCACTTGGGAGTAGATGAATTTATCAAAAGGGAAAAAGGCTATGGGTTGCAAAGGAGTCTTTACAATTACAATTAATTAAGATGGTTTTGTGGCTCGACTTAAAACTCGAGGAAACTTATGGAGTAGATATTTCGATACTTTCTCTTCGATCGCTAAATTGAGTTTTGTTTGTCTATTCATATCTTTAGCAGCCTCCAAACATTGGCCCTGATATCAATTGGGCATGAAAAATATTTTCTTTCGTGGTGACCTTCAGGATCAAGTCTATATGGAGCGACCACCAAATTTTGTTGCTCAAAGAGAACATGAAAAAGTTGTCATATGAAGAAATCCCTATATGGATTGAAACAGAATCCTCGTGCTTGATTTGGCAAATCCAGTGAGGTTGTCTAAAAGTTTGGGCTTAAGAAAAGTTAGTGTGACTACTTAGTTTTCTATGGACAATCAAAAGCTGATTTATGTTGATGATAGTATGATTACAGAGAGTGATTCTGCAGGTATCTCTTCACTTAAATATTTCATGCATGGTAGATTTCACACTAAAAATTTGAACCGGTTGAAATATTTCTTGTGAGTGGAAGTGTCGAAAAGTAAGAAGGAAATTATTTTATCATAAAGAAAATACATTTTTGACTTGCTTGTAGAAATTGAAAAATTAGGAGTTAAGCCATGCAGTCTCCTATAGTTGCCAGTGTACAACTTACAAAGGATGACGGTGATATTTTTAATGATTTAGAGAGATACTGGAGGTTAGTTGAAAAATTAAATTATCTCACATTAACAAACTAAGTAAGATTAGCATCTAGGCTCCACCTTGAGGGGGAATATTCCAAATATGATATAGTTGTAGGCTAACCTTCCTTGTATGGTATAGCAGAATTATAAGCAAACATATGTATAGTTTCCTTAGTTAGTTTTCCTGTACATTTTCTTTCTTGAATACAATATGAGAATATCATTCTCTATTTTGAGTGTTTTATTACAAGCATAAATATTCCTTTAAGGTTATAAGATGGTATATCAAATATTCCAAAGTGAAATAAATATCAGTTAGTACGAGGAGTTGATGAATTTCCAAGAAACACAATTGTTAATTGTAATAAACAAGAACCTAACCACTAATGATTTTCATATCTTCTAATTTAACATCATGTGAACAGCCTAACTAGAAAAAAGAAAAATTTCATCTCTTCATCCAATCTAATCACGGGACAGGCAAAAAAAATTAGAATAAAGTCTAAGCATAAATACTTATAAAGAAATCACCTCTTCTCCTTTGCTTCCAGGTGTCTAGATCAGTAGGTATAAGACTTTTCCCCATTATTGGTTCAAGGATATTAGCAAGAACTCCCTATGAAAATAGGACAAGTTCTGTTAAAAAGAAAAGATGCATAAAGCTAGGAACACTAACTAATATGAAGCTAAATAGGCTAAAAAATTATTAGGGTTATTTTTAAGAAAAGTCCAATGTTTCACCTACTTTACAAATTAATACCTTATGGTTTAAAATCTTAAAAATTTACAAATTGGAAAAAAAAAATTTTCCATTGTAATTATGAGACTTTGTTAGTTTTTCCATTAAATATAATGAAAATACTTATGTGGCAAGTTGAGTGTGCTAAGTTGTCATGATAATTGAGTTGCAATTTTCAATTACTTTTATAACCTAAAATATTAATGTTATAAAAATCAAAATGACAATTAAATTTATTTAGTTACTTTAAAATTAATAAGTCAATAGAAAATTAAAACGTTTTTCAAATTAATGAAGTTAACAAAATTATTTTTTAAAACAATTTTCACCCAATAAAACAAATTAAATAAAAAATAAATTTATAATTAAAAATTCTAATGTTTTATTATTCCTTAATTTAAAACAATGGTGTAAAAATTGGACCAAACCAGCCAGTCTGACTGGAAAAACTAAGAACTGAACCTTGATCTAGTCCAGACATGCTATAAAACCCTTTTAGAAGAAAACTAGAGTGAAACCCTTAAAACTGGCCGGTTGAATTAAAAATCGGTTCACCTGATCCGATCTCCATAAAAGCTGATGATTCCCTTCCTAACTTTTAGGTCTGTTTTCCCTAACTCTTCCTAACACCTTTCTTTTCTTCTTTGTGACTTTCCCAAGTAGACTTTAGTTTTCAATTATTTTCATGGCCAACAAAAAGTTTTAAAAACACTTTTGCACTTTGATATCTAACCACTTCTTAGAAGATACATAAACTTATTAATTTAATTATTTATTCCTTAAATAAATTATTAATTTTCAGTCTATAAGTATTAGAAATTATTACACTTTGGTCCATTTTGGATTTAATTGTATCATAATTAGTCAATTGAACTCTAATATTGTATTTTGTCAATTATACTATATTTATTTAAATTCAAATTGACTATGACTTTAAATTTTTCTATAAATTTGGATTGAATGACAAATATATCTATAATTAGCCTTTACCTCATATTTGGCTATGATAAATAAATGATTAAATACAATTTAAATTATAATTGTATTTAATTATAATGAATATAATTTAAATTTATATCAAAATAGAATTGAAAATTTCATGTATATCCGTGTGTAAAATATATATACACATTTTTTTCTTTTAAAACATGATTATTATATTAATATGAATTTATTCTCTCTATTATGCACAAAATATTTCATATTTTATTTGTATCAAAGTCATTCAATGTATTTTACATATGTAGGTTTGCCTTTAATTTATTTTTCTAGGTTGCAAAAGAGTTGTTTGAAAATTAAAATTTATTTAAGTTCATTCAAACATGATTAATATTTGAAATAAAAAAAATTTTTTGGTACTAAGTTTTTAAGTATCTCCAAAATAAATGCTTTTATTTTAATTTAATTTGTTTTAGATAATTATTATTAATATCCATTAGTCGTAACAATGAAAAAATTATTAATTTTAAATAATATTAATTAATAGATAAAAACTGAAATAAAATAAATTTTTTATTAAAAAAAAGTTTTCTGTTAGTTTTAATATAAAAATTAATGGAATCTCTCAATCAAAATAACATTAAAATGTTAGTCCCAATCAATAAGAATTTAAAGGTTAGGAGTTAAATTAAAATAAGGGTAAAAATGTTAGCTTTTTTCCAGTAGCTAAACCTACAGTAAATTATGGATAATTGGACTTCAAATATTTAAATTCATAAATTTGATATTTTACCCAAAATAAAAAATCTAATTCTTTGTTATATTAATTTTAGAGTAACTAAAATGAAGTTAATTATTCTTTCTATTTCTTTTAAGATTAATTTATTAAGTGTATTTTAGGTCATAAAGGCAATAGAAAAATGAAAACGCGATAATAATGACATGCCATCTTGTCTAACTAGGGTTTACTAAACTTTTCACATAAGAATATTTGTAGATTTAATAGAAAAACTAAGACTCCACTATACACACACACCTATAAACACATAAATATTGTTTATAAAATTAGTTCTCCATATGAACTATTAATCCATAATAAACTGCCAAAGATTGAAGAAATATTGCCATATGAAAACTAATCATATTACAAGTTAGATAGTCAATTAGGGGTAAAATGAAACATGAACTTTCACAGACCATGCTTGTGGATGCATTTATAAGTTAGTTTTCTTATTGCAACCATAGCATAGGAAATACGTATTGCTTGTAAAAATAGTATTCAAGTAAACGTGCCATATAAACAAGCATAAGCTATTAGACAGTGTCACGCTCCCTAGTTAGGCAGTGGATAGTCAATTAGGAGGTGTTAAATTTAATGATATCATAAAATAAACTTTAGGGTCCAATTTGTAAGATTTTAAAGCTTAGGTAGTAATCTATATAGTAGGTGTTAGGCCTTTTTTTGTAATTAATCTAAAATTATTAAACATTCAAACTAGCACAACTAGCCTCACGATTTCATTGCATACTTCATCAAATAGTTCCCCTAAATTACTACTTTAAGAATGAGCAACCTTTCCCTTTATTCTCTTGCTCAAATTTTAGAATCTATATCATGAGACTACTGGAAAAAAAATTAAAAAATAAAAAAGATGGGAAGGTGATCAGGTCCGTCAAGTTTACCAAACAGAAATGCAGTTAGGGATTTTTTTGCCAAACAATCTAAGTTTTAACTGCATTACTCTTGCCTTAATGTCATTTTTGGAAAATTGAAGTAGAAATGTAACTCCCCTCTGTAGGCAAAAACAATGGCAGCTAAATCGTACATAGGTTGCACTTAACCTTTATTAGATCTCTTCTTTAGATGTCAGTAGTCCAAAACAATGGCTCTCACGTCATGTGGAGATAAAGAGAGAGAGAGAATGAAGATGAAGCAAATAGAAACTTATTTTCTTATATATTAGACCCCAGCTTGCACATGCAAGATTTGTAAAATAGGGACCGCAATTAAAAAAGGAATAAAAATTATTGTGGAACGTATATAGTATATTCCTAATTAGTTGATTAGCTTACCTTATATAGTACTTTCCTAATTAGGCTAATTGATTTAGTTTTCTTAGTTAGCTTCTCATTCCATGTATATATATACCTATAAATTCTTCAAGATAAATATACAGAAAATCTTTTCTAATCTTGTTTTTTACATGGTATCAGAGTCTCAGGCACTTTTGGTTATCTAGGTTTTTTGTTCCTTGGTTCTACATTTTAGAATTTGCATACCCCATTACTATTCTTCTTGGGTCACATTTGCAGGTGACCGTTTTGTCTCACCACCAGTGAAGGGAGCATGAGATCCTGATCAGCCATTCCCTGAAGTACGGTGACTAGATTCCTAGCACATAAGGCTTACTCGCCTATTGAAATTTTTGGGCATCTTTCATGTGCCGGCACGTGGAGGCACATGTGGCGGCGGTTAAAGCTCCGATCCAGTATTCGGTGTCGCTTGGCTATTTCTGACATTGATATGGTGCCTGTTTGGTCATAGGATTTGCTGGTGTTTTGATTTTTCTTGCGTGAAATTTTCTGGCTACTTTTCCAATCTATTAGTGGTTGAGCAACTTCAAATTTGGAGGACTTCCTCTTGTTTTGATCATCCTCCAGTGTTACTCTGTTATGGGCCTGTTGTTTAACTTGGAAGTTGCTATCATTTTCATTCCGGCATCATATATGAGGTTTTTTCTTGCTTTTACTTTTTGCCTTTGGTTGACTATTTGGTTTTGGTATTTGTGCTGGTATTGCTTATTGCTTGTAGGATATTTTATTGGAATTAGTCTCATTTTTTTTATGAATTGTTATTACGATTGAAATGGGTATGCCTAGAAAATTTATTCATATTTCTGTGGATGAATATGAATTCATCGAGTATCAAAACTCACTAAAAGTCCCATCTGTCACTACAATTGGTGGGTTAGGGGAACCAAGTACATGTCTTTTGTCTACCTTATCTAAGTCATTGATTCTGCAGGGATAGATCATATGACCGGTAATAAAAAAGTTTTTTCTAATTTTCAGCCACATATGTCATCTTCTCTGGTTATTATGGCTGATGGATCAACTACTTATATTGATGGTTTAGGTACTGATAATCCAACTTCATCCATATCTCTATCGTCTATACTAAGCGCAAAGGTATCGTTCAATTTGATCTCTACAAGTAAACTTACACGAGAACTTAAGTGTACTATCACGTTCTTCTTTGATCATTGTTTCTTTCAAGATCTTGTGACAAATCAGGTTATTGGCAAAAGGTATCAAGCAAATGGTCTTTATATTCTAAACCAACAAGTATTTAGACTAGTTGCTTGTCCTACTGTCCTCTCTCCTTTTGAAGCATATTGTAGATTGGGACATCCTTCTTTGCCATATTTGAAGAAACTATATCATCAATTTTCCAATATTTCTTCTCTTAACTGAGTCTATGTCAATTTGCCAAGCATCATTGGAATTTTTAAAGTCCTTAGATGAGTAAAATGAGCTAACTCTACATTTGAATTAGTTCATTCAGATGTTTGGGAACCGTGTTTTATGGTAGCCAAATCTGGATTCAAGTATTTTGTAACATTTATAGATGATTACTCTCGTATGACTTGGGTATTTTTTATGAAAAGTAATTCTGAATTATTCGCTTATTTTCGTGCATTTTGTGCTAAAATAAAAATTCAATTTTAATGTTTATGTTCGTACATTAAGAAGTGATAATGCCAAAGAATACTTTTCAGATTTCTTTCAGACATACATAACTAAAAATGACATACTTTATCAATTCTCGTGTCCTAATACACCATCTCAAAATGGAGCTACTGAAAAGAAAAATAAACATTTACTTGAGACAGCACGGGCTCTTCTATTTCAAATGAAAGTTCCTAAATAATTCTAGGCCAATGTTATGTCCATTGCTTGCTTCTTAATTAATCGAATGCCCTATTCAACACTCTCTGGTGAGACTCACTATTCTGTTCTTTTTCCATCTAAGTCATTGCTTCCTATAAAACCAAAAATATTTTGGAGCACTTGTTTTGTTCGATATTTTTGACCTCATATCACTAAATTGGATCCAAAGTCATTAAAGTATCTTCTTGGGATATTTCCATCTTCAGAAGGGATACAAATCCTATTGTCCAGAACTTAATAGGTATCTTATGTCTACTGATGTTACTTTTTGGGAAAATAAACCCTTCTACCCATCATCTGATTCTACAAGTCAAGGGGAGGATGATCATTGGCTAGTGTACTATATTACTACAAGGCTAGCTGATGATCCTATTCCTATTATTGTAAGAGATTTTGGTCTTCCTGCTCCAAGTGATCTTGTTCCAACTATTGTCAATGATTCAGCTCCAGATGCTTCTACAAAGCCACCTATTGTACAGGTATATTCTAGGAACAATGGAACTTGTAATACAATGCATGAATCAAATTCATCATCAGATTTAATTCCAAGTGATCTTAATCTTCCCCTCGCCTTATGGAAAAGCAAACATCAATGTGTCTATCCTATTGGTAGTTTTGTCTCTTATGATCATTTATCTCAATCTATATATTCTCTTATTACTTCTCTCGACTTGGTATTTGTTCCTATAACTGTTAAAGAAAATTTATCTCATCTTGATTGGCATGATGCAATGATAAAGGAGATAAATGCATTGGATGAGAATCACATTTGGGACTTGGTTGATTTTCCTAAAAGGAAGAAGGTTGTGGGACGCAAATGGGTTTTTGTAGTTAAAGTTAATTCAGATGACACATGAAACAAACTCAAGCCAACATTTGTAAGCTTTTTCTTGATGAAGTACTGATCAATTTCAATGTGTTTTGTCCAATCTTGCCTAGTAGGATTATGAGCTATACTGATGGCAGCTTTGTAGTCATAGTATAAGGATGTTTCCTTTTCTCAAATAATTTCAATTCTTTTAGCAACTTTCTCATCTAAAGAAGTTCACAAACACCTTGAGCTATAGCCTTGTATTTTGCTTCCGCACTCAATATACCAACTATACTTTATTTCTTACTTCTCCAAGTAACTAAGTTTCCTCTTACAAGAGTACAATAGCTAGAAGTAAATCTTTTATCATCTAGAGATCCAAGCCAATCCTCATATTTAAAACCTTATATTTGAAAGCAGCCATATTTGGAGAAAAGAAGACCTTTTAATAGGGCAGACTTCAAATACCGCAAAATATAAAAGATAGCTCGTATGTGAGAGTCTCGCAGATCATACATGAACTGACTCACCAAACTGACTAAAGAGGCTATGCCTAGTCTAGTGTGTAAGAGATATATAAGTCTCCTAACCAACCTTTGATCTCTCTTTATCAACTGGCTCTCCAACTTCTACTTGTAGATTGTGGTTTCTCTCAATGGGCGATTCTACTGGTTTGCAACCCATCATACCAGTTTCTTTCAAAAGATCCAGAATATATTTTCTCTGAGAAATAAAAATTTCTTTTTTTTATCTGGCATAAGTATTATAAATTTCCTAGATCCTCAATCTCAAATTCCTAAGCCAACAACTTTTTCAATCGTGCCATCTCTTCTTAGTCATCTCCTATCATTACAATATCATGAATATAAACTATGAGGAGAGTGAGTGTACTCGTGTTATGTCTTAAGAAAAAAGTATGATCAGCATTGCTTTGTTGGTAGCCAAAAGAGATCATGGATTTCTTGAATTTATCAAACCATGCTCTAGGAGATTGTTTCAATCCGTATAAGGGTTTTTGTCAACATTCATAGTAAACATAAGAGATCTAGCTACTTCTAACAAATGCTTATTTTTCCTTTCAGTTACCCCATTTTGTGTACTAGTGTAAAGACGCTAGTTTGGTGTATTATCCAATTGTACTCTAAGTAAATACCAAACATAATATTTGTTAAATTTTTTATTTATTTCCTTAATTAGCTAATTTTGTACTTAAATATACTTCCTAATTAGTCGTAGGAATTCTGATAAGAAAATAATACGAAGCAGAATAATATTCTCAAAGAATAGACCAAAAATAGAGATAATGAATGGGAAGAAATACTTATTTTATTTAAGATAACTCGACTGTCAACATTACAATCCCCACAGGAAATGATTTTCTCTCTTTAAAGAATTGAGCCTTGCTCACTAAAGCAGCAGAAAATAGAATGAGCAAAAAGGTGATGCTACAACCCTGTAGCCCTGCTAAAATAACAAAAACAAAATCAAAACTGTTACCTCTCATACCCAGCTAGACCCCCTAGGCATAACTAACTTCCTCCCCCCTTTTTCTGTTAATAGAAGTATTCTAACCCCAGTTACATTATGAAATTCCCTGGAGTGCCCCTGCCCTACTACTGCTTCTTTTTCTGGTGTAGACTAACATTTTCCATGTCCCAGTTATGCTCTGATCCATCAACCCATCTGCTGTAGCAATTTTTTCATCATTTCCACCCCCTTAAAATGAAGTCTTATCCTTAAGACTTAGCTACGGGTAGTCACTTTTTAGAATATACTCATCCTCCCATGTAGCCTCATTAACTCCCTTAGACTGCCACGGTACCAACCACTGTGAAACACATTCACCATTCCTTCATATCATCCATGTGGCTAACACTTTCTCGAGAATAGGATTAGCAGCTAGTTCTAACTCTAACTCGATGGCAGGTTGTGAGAGCTAGGTTAGGTCCCTATGGCTTTTTTGAGTAGAGAGACATGAAAGACAAGAAGAACCTTGGAGGAATCAGGAAGACGTAATCGATAGGCTACTATTCCCACCTTGGCTTCAATCTGGAATGGCCTGTAATATCAAGCGAACAACTTTGGATAGATCCTATAGATTATGGACTACTGTCTATAGGGCCTAAGCTTTAAGTAGACCCAATTGCTAACCTCAAATTGTACATCCCAGTAATGCTGGTCAACTTGTGTCTTCATCAACTGTTGCGACCGAAGTAGATACTGTTTGAGATGTCTCAAGGCATAATCACAGTCCTGGAGCTCTCTAGCTACTGCCTCAGCTTGGATCTTGCTAGGAACGTACTGAAGAATGGTTGGGGGATGCCTATCATACACTACTTCGAAGGGAGTTGCTCCCATACTCATGGAAAAATGTGTTTTACCAAAATTCTGCCCAAGGTAATCATTGGCTCCAATAATGGGGCTGATTGTATGCAAAAAAAAATGGAAGAAAGTTTGGAGGCACCTATTTGTCACCTCAGTTTGTCCATCTATTTTTGGATGGTAAAAGGAGCTGTATTTGAATTGTGTCCCTTGCAACTTGAACAATTCCTGCCAAAAACAATTCATAAAGACTGTGTACTGATCATTAATAATTGACTTTGGGAAGCCATGGAGTCGCACTATATTTCCAACAAACAGTTCAGCAATTACCCGAGCCGTGTAGGGGAGTTTAGGGGCCATAAAATGGTTGTACTTGGACAGCCTGTCAATCACCACCATAATAGTATCATACTGATGGAATATGTCATGGCATATAAATGATGATCACGCAGCGAAAAAATAATAAAATCGATCATACATGCCATGCAATCCATAAACAAGAATTGAAAACATACAATTTTAGGGTTTTGAAAATTACAATTTTAGATGCACTTTAAAATTTGATTTTGATGATGACAAGCAATTAGAATGAAATTATCAGACTTAGATCTCGACCACCAATGCCAAAAGGAACAACCTTTGCGCCACTCCTCTCTATTCTCACACACACACTTGCAAGTAATGCTTAAAACCGAGAGTGTTAGCTTTATGTATGTATATTCGAGAATGGGTATTGAACTAAAGACACAAGACCTGATCTTGTTCTTCCTAAAGTTCACCAATGGCTGCCCAAAAACCAAGAAAAGAAGGAAGAGTCCTTTCCCCTTGAGAGTGGTGGCTTAGAGAGAGAAAAAAACCAAACTTGGAAAATTTATTTCATTAATTTATACCACTAGGTTTAGGAAATCTCAAAGATGCCAAAATCCCCTTTAATTAGGTAGTATATTTAGCCTCCATCACTTCCTAATTAAGTGATTCAAATTAATTTAAATTCCTTTTAGGTTTTAAATTCAAATTAATTTAAATGGCATAAGATATTTAATAAAAAACTACCACTTAATTAGGAAATATGCATGTGCTGAAATTCACATTGATTTTATCTTAGAATTTTGGTCACTTTATCTCCTATTTAAGTGTTTTAATTTGATTCAAATGATTTTAGGCTTTAATACTCAATTAACTTAATTAATACAAGATAATTAATTAATTGAAATTAAACCTTATGGGCTGAATCTCTCTCTCTAATGGACCAAGGTCCATTTAGCAATTTTAATACCCATTTCATACATTAATTTGACTTTAATTAAAAGCCCAAATTAATGCCCAATACTTTAATTACATGTTTTAAGCCTCATGATTTGTGTGCGATCCTATAGGTCAATTTAATATTGGCAATGAATTAATAAATTAATTCAAAGGCTATATATATTCTCTAGCAAGATATTATAGCATTCCAAATTAAATGAAAATGCAAATGGCATTTAGTGACCTAATGCAATTTTGCATAGTCCCTTACCCTTAAATATCAGAATTAATATAAGGCATGGAACTAGTCATCCTTATATATATATTAATTCCTTTCTTGATATTCTAGTGACATTGAACTCTCAGATAAATAATGATTACTCATTATTTCATCTCGGTATGGCCATACACTTCTTAGTTCACTGATCAAGCGGCCGATGATATTTTCTCTCTTATTGAGAGGGGTAATCCCTTCGCTTCTCTCATGCTCTCTAACATAAATCAATGTATACCCAAGCATACCCATACTTGTCACTCTGTTATGAGCACGTTAGGTGTATGTCAAAGTACACAGTAATTCATAAAGAGTTTCATAGAGATTTTAGGTCTAAGAACTCCGATGCAAAACTTGCACATGAGAAACACTTATGACTTGTACCATGTAGTGTTTTCATGAACGGATCGAATCCAGATAACATGTTCTAAATATATATCTATGATCTCTGATTGACACTCTTGTCCTTATGATCCGTAAGACATAACTCAACTTATCAGAGAGAGCATACTAGCCTTAATTCATTTGTTAATCCCATAACAATGACTAGCTAGGGATATTTGGAATGAAGTCTCTATTATTTCAAGGTCTTACAACCATGTGCCTCACACATGATAACTTAAACTGAAACAACATTCTTGGATAGTTCTATCAATTAATATGCACAGGAATACAATAGATAAATCAAATGCATCATTTATTAACTAAAGTATTTTATAACAATGCATTAGGGCTAGGGCTTACAGTAACAATCTCCCACTAGCACTCGTCCCAATGGGGCATAGCCCTAATACCGAATGCTCTCAAATGAGCTTTTGTGCAGATTTGGATGCAACTGTTTCGTCAAAGGATCTGCTACATTATCTTCACTTGCTATCTTGCTAACCTTGACGTCCCCACGATCAATAATTTTTTTGATCAGGTGGTACCTCCTGTGTATGTGTTTGGATTTCTGGTGTGAACGGGGCTTCTTAGCCTGTGCAATAGTCCCATTGTTGTCATAGAAAATTTCTAATGGATCTAGGATGCTTGGGACCATTACTAATTTAGAAATGAAATTTCTAATCCAAACAACCTCTTTTGTAGCCTCGCTCGCTGCAATATACTCAGATTTCATAGTTGAGTCGATAACAGTCTCTTGCTTCAAGCTTCTCTAGCTGACAGCAATACCGTTCAAAACAAAAACAAACCCAGATTGCTATCTTAAATCCTGAGTGCTAGTCTAAAAAGCAGCATCGGCATAACCTTGTATGACGAGCTCTTCTTGACCGCCATACACCAAAAAGTGATCTTTAGTCCTTCACAAGTACTTTAGAATCCCGTTTACAGTAGACCAGTGCTTCTCACCAAGGTCTTGCTAAAACCTATTGGTTATACTCAGTGCATGAGCAACATCCAACCTAGTACATAACATAGTGTACATGATAGATCTAATAGCATATATATATAGGATTTTACACATGTTGTCCCTTTCTTCTTTGGTTTTAGGGCACTGCTCTATAGTTAAAGGAACTCCCAAAGCCAAAGGTATGTACCCTTTTCTTTGAGTCTCCCATACTAAAATGCTTTGGTACTTTGTCAATGTATTTTTTTGGACTTAGTCCCAAAAGCCGATTTGATCTATCTCTATAGATCCGAATACCAACTATTGTCTCGGCTTCACCTAAGTCTTTCATTGAGAAACACTTCCCTAACCATTGCTTAATCTTTTGCAATGTTGGAATGTCATTCCCAATGAGAAGGATGTCGTCCACATATAGGACCAGAAATACTATTATGCTCCCACTAACCTTCTTGTACACACAAGGCTCATCTTCGTTCTTGACAAAGTCAAATTCTTTGACTGCCTCATCAAAACAAAGATTCCAACTTTAAGATGCTTGCTTTAATCCATAAATGAATTTTTGAAGCTTGCAAACCTTCTTAGGATGCTTAGGATTGACAAAACCCTCAGGTTGTGTCATATACACATCCTCAAGTAAATTTTCTTTGAGGAAAGCAGTTTTGACATCCATTTGCCATATCTCATAATCATGATATGCAGCTATAGCAAGCAAGATCCTAATGGACTTGAGCATGACTACAGGAAAAAAGGTCTCACATAGTCTACAATATGAGTTTGTCGAAAACCTTTTGCTACTAGTCTACCTTTGTAGGTCTTATCAACCTTAAGTTTAACTAGCCACTTGCATTCAATTACCTTAGAACCTTCTGGTGGATCAACCAAGGTCCAAAGCTGGTTATCGGACATTGATTGCATCTCAAATTTCATGGCTTCAAGCCAATTTTTTGAGTATGGGTTCTCAATAGCTTCTTGGTAGGTAGTAAGATCCTCACAATCTACTAACTTAATAGTGTCACTGTTTGTGATTAGAAATCTGTATCTCTCAATCTCCTGACGTACCCTACCGAACCTTCTAGGTCCTTGTGTAATGGGTTTCTATTCCATAACTGGTTGTGAACTTGATCCCATTTCCAACTGATCCTCTATAAGAGTTTGTGGGACTTGAATTTCTCCAAGTTCTACTTTGCTCCCACTGTCTTTCTTGAGAAGGAACTCCTTTTCCAAGAAAACAGCCTTACGAGCAACAAACACTTTGTTCTCGGCTTGAGAGTAAAAATAATATCCCTTTGTTTCTTTGGGATAACCCACAAAGAAGTAGACAGTGGATTTGGACTCTAGTTTATCAGATGTTAATTTATTAACATGTGTTTCACAGCCCCAAATCCTAAGAAAAGACATATTGGGTTCTTTCCCAATCCATAATTGATAGGGTGTTAGTTGGAGTACGATTTAGTATAAACGGCAGTTTCTAATGCATAACCCTAAAAAGAGACAGGAAGATTTGCTTGACTCATCATTGATCGAACTATGTCAAACAGAGTTCGATTTCTCCTTTTGGATACACCATTCCATTGTGGCGTTCTAAGAGGAGTGAGCTATGAAATGATTCCACACTCCTTCAAATGACTGTCAAACTCTTGGCTTAAGTATTTGCCACCTCGATCTTATCGAATGGCTTTTATGCTTTTGCCAAGTTATTTCTCTACTTCTTTCTTAAACTCTTTGAATTTCTCAAAAGTTTCAAACTTATACTTCATTAGATATACGTAGCCATATCTACTGAAGTCATATGTGAACGTCACAAAGTAGCTAAAACCACCTCTAGCTTGTGTACTTAATGGTCCACATACATCGTTATGTATTAGCTCTAATAAGTCCTCTCACCTTTCTTGTTAAAAGGACTCTTTGTCATTTTTCCATGCAAACATGGCTTGCATGTGTCATAAGATTCTAAGTCAAATGACCCAAGCACTCCAGATTTGTGGAGTCATGAAATGCATTTTTCATTTGCATACCCTAAATGACAATGCCAGAAGTAAGTAGGGTTCAATTCGTTTGATTTAACCCTCTTTGTATTAATGTTGTATATGGACTCTTTGTTTTGTAGATCAAGGATATAAATGCCATTTTGCAATATGGCATTGCCATATGAAATGCCTTGGCGACGAATATGAGTATTGCCATTATTAATAACAAAATAAAATCTGTCCAAATCCAAACAAGAAACTGAAATAATGATTCTATTCATAGCAGGCACATAATAACAATGTTTCAATACTAAACAAAGTTCAAAAGGTAAACTGAGTTGATAGTCGCCTATCTCCATGGCAGCAACTCGTGCTCCATCCCCCACACGGAGGTCCACTTCATTCTTCCCAAGTAACCGCCTATTTCTTAGCCCCTGCACATTTGAACAAATGTGAGAACCACAACCGGTATCCAATATCCAAGTGGTAGAAATTAAGGCCTTTGTTGTTACGAACCTCTCGTAATGAGCTTGCTCTTTGAACATCTCCTTGAGGTGCACCATGATTGCATAAGCCTCTTGGTCCATGAATTGCTTTTGCAAGTCAGGCACTATAGTGGCTAGCATCAAACAGGTCACATCATTGGAGTCGCTCTTTTTGGTCTCAAAAGTTTCCTTTTGAACCGCAGAGGCGTTTCTACCAGGTTCTTCAGGCAAGGGTGCATCCAAAACATACGACTTTTTCTCTTGCTTAAGAACTATTCTTAAGTTTCGAGACTAGTCTATGAAATTGGTACCATTCAATTTGTCCTTTTCCAGGACCGATCGCAATGAAAAGTTGTTGTTTGAAGAAGCCATTTTCAATCTACAATAAAACTTAGCAAGATTAAATGAGGTCTTATTTATAATCCCATAAATCGAATTAATATCCCTTTAAATAATTCACGTTAGTGATTTATTGTGGGCCAAGATCCACTTTTCACAATAACTTATTAGTCAAGCTGAGCTTGTACACCTAACAAGTTAAGTTTCTTAGGTAGGAAAACTCCAATCATGTCTCGTACATGACTCTTGGATCAAATGGGCTAACATCTTAAGATGTTATAGCACAAACCCATTTATTAGTTGCCTAGGTCCGGGCATCCCTTTCCATGTTAAGTCCAACACACATTCACAACCCATGCCTCACAAAGATAATCGGGCGCATCTAGGACTCCTAGTCTACGTGACTGATGATCGATGCCTGGACATGTTTCGAATTAGGAAGGCAACTTTGTGACTTACTATTTTAGGGATTCATTTTATTACGACTTACATGGCATACGCTTTGTCATCCATTCATAGCATGCATATATATATAATTACATAAAGTAAAGCGTGACAAACATGGGCCCAAAAACCTATAACTAAGATTCTATACTATTACATAAGAATCTTCGAGTTGGGCTTCTCCACTTCGGTGGGCTTCATCTTGATTTACAAAGTCTTCAAATAAATTCTATTCTAAGAAATAAATGAAACTTTTACAATAATACATAATGGCTCGCAGGCCATATTTAATTACAAAAACCCAGGGCCCATGAATGCACTATGCATATCCATTCATCACACCAAACAAGCAAATAAATATACATAACATTCATGGATCAAACAAAGTCCAATTTTAATTAATTTAGCCAAGCCCATTAATGAAAATTGTGTACTTGAAATTTAAGAGGAGACCCCATGATGGGCCTAGGCTGAAGCCCAATGGACTAAATTCTCTTATTGAATAAGTTCTCTTAAAAGCCCAAAACACAAACTAGTTAGATTTGTGCCATAAATCAACTCTAGTATAATTTTCAATTTTTGCCATTTTTAATTTTATGTCATACAGCCCATAAACATTAAAAATACATATAATATGTACCAGCATGAATTAAAACATTAAAATCATGAAGAACATATATCATACATGGCATTCATACTAAAACATACAAACAAAAATGAAACTAGTTGTTTAATGCTCATATAATGCCACAAAAATTCACAAACACTTAAAACAATTTTTTGAGTCATTTAATAATTTAAATAAGGTCATAAATATCGATTTAATGTTCTATACCAATCTGATCTAAATGTGTTTTTTCCATTTTAATCAAAATAAAACAAACAATGTCGATTAAACATGCAACAAACACAAACTAGTCATAGTTTTAAGTGATTTTAAAATTAATCAATTGAATTGTCATGGACCAGAATTAAAACCAAATTTAAAAAATTTCTATACCTGATATATAATCTTTAAAAATCACTTACAAACATGCCAAAATCGTTTTACATTTAATTTTGAAAACTAGTTGTTAAACAAACACTTATCATGTCAATAGTTTCAAGATTAACATGTACCATCAGGTATTTATAATTAAATACGACCATGAACACCTCTAAGAATATCTTTGGACAGTATATTAATATGTCATAATAATTATAATACCTATCTAATCATTTAAAATCATTTTTACACCAAAACAATTCAAAAAACTCAAAACAGAAAATTTCAGCCTTGCATGTTATTGAACGAATGATTTTTGAATGATTATTTCATGCATCTAAAGCACTAAAATAAGCATGTTTAGGCTCTGATACCACTTATGGAATATGTCATGGCATATAAATGATGATCACGCAGCGGAAAAATAATAAAATTGATCATACATGCCATGCAATCCATAAACAAGAATCGAAAACATACAATTTTAGGGTTTTGAAACTTACAATTTTAGATGCACTTTAAAATTTGATTTTGATGATGACCAGCAATTAGGATGAAATTATCAGCCTTAAATCTCGATCACCAATGCCAAAAGGAACAGCCTTTGCGCCACTCCTCTCTATTCTCACACACGTACTTGCAAGCAATGCTTAAAACCGAGAGTGCTAGCTCTATGTATGTATATTCGGGAATTGGTATTGAACTAAAGACACAAGACCTGATCTTATTCTTCCTAAATTTCACCAATGGCTGCCCAAAAATCAAGAGAAGAAGGAAGATTCCTTTCCGCTTGAGAGTGGCGGCTTAGAGAGAGAAAAAAACCTAACTTGGAAAATTTATTTCATTAATTTATACCACTAGGTTTAGGAAATCTCAAAGATGCCAAAATCCCCTTTAATTAGGTAGTATATTCAGCCTCCATCACTTCCTAATTAAGTAATTCAAATTAATTTAAATTCCTTTTAGGTTTTAAATTCAAATTAATTTAAATGGCATAAGACATTTAATCAAAAACTACCACTTAATTAGTAAATATGCATGTGCCGAAATTCACATTGATTTTATCTTAGAATTTTGGTCACTTTATCTCCTATTTAATTTTTTTAATTTGATTCAAATGCTTTTAATCTTATACTCAATTAACTTAATTAATACAAGATAATTAATTAATTGAAATTAAACCTTGTGGGCCAAATCTCTCTCTCTAATGGACCAAGGTCCATTTAACAATTTTAATACCCATTTCATACATTAATTTAACTTTAATTAAAAGCCCAAATTAATGCCCAATACTTTAATTACATGTTTTAAGCCTCATGCTTTGTGTGCGATCCTATAGGTCAATTTAATATTTGCAATGAATTAATAAATTAATTCAAAGGCTATATATATTCTCTAGCAAAATATTATAGCATTCCAAATTAAATGAAAATGCAAATGGCATTTAGTGACCTAATGCAATTTTGCATAGTCCCTTGCCCTTAAATATTAGAATTAATATAAGGCATTGAACTAGTCATCCTTATATATATTAATTCCTTTCTTGATATTCTAGTGACACTGAACTCTCAGATAAATAATGATTACTCATTATTTCATCTCGGTATGGCCATACACTTCTCAGTTCACTGATCAAGCAGCTGATGATATTTTCTCTCTTGTTAAGAGGGGTAATCCCTTCACTTCTCTCATGCTCTCTAACATGAATCAATGTATAACTAAGCATACCCATACTTGTCACTCTGTTACAAGCACGTTAGGTGTATGTCAAAGTACATAGTAACTCATAAAGAGTTTCATAGAGATTTTAGGTCTAAAAACTCCAATACAAAACTTGCACATGACAAACACTTATGACTTGTACCATGTAGTGTTTTCATGAACGGATCGAATCCAGATACCATGTTCTAAACATGTATCTATGATCTATCTATGATTGACACTCGTCCTTATGATCCGTAAGATAGAACTCAACTTATCAGAGAGAGCATACTAGCCTTAATTCATTTGTTATTCCCATAACAATGACTGACTAGGGATATTTGGAATGAAGTCTCTATTGTTTCAAGATCTTACAACCATGTGCCTCACACATGATAACTTAAACTAAAACAGCATTCTTGGATAGTTCTATCAATTGATATGCACCGGAATACAATAGATAAAACAAATGCCTCATTTATTAACTAAAGTGTTTTATAACAATGCATTGGGGCTACGACTTGCTTCTGTATTTCTATCTTCTAGACTTGTAGGTACTGATACGGATGAACACTAAACACTGCATAGCCTAGAACAAGGCAGATGGTATGGTCATGAAAGCACGTCAAAGATAGCCCAGTCAAAGGCTCAAACACTATCGAGAGTTTACCCATGAGGGCCACGATATCTGACTTCTTCTCGAGGGTAAGGCCATGCACCATTGCTGGAGCCAACTACGCTTGATAGGGTTCCCTACACATCTGTTTCATACTACCCCCTCCCAACCAAACTTGCAAAGAATCCACATCCAAAAACATGCCCTCATTGCCCACCAACTTAACCTCTTACCTTCGGATTCAAATTGCATCCATCTTTGATCCCAATTATGCATAATGGTTCCCAAGGTCTTTAGCCATTCAATTCCTAACACAACATCCAAAGGTTCCAAATCAAAAGCCAAGGCACTCAGCTGTAATGTATTAGGCCCCAACTGCAGTTCGACATACTTACACCTCTTACTGACTGAAACTCGATACCCATCCCCCAGTTTAATGCTCAACGAAGGAATAAAATTAACAAAGAGATTCAAAGATCTTACCAGTTTCCTTGAAATGAAATTGTGTGCGGCTGCTAAGTAGACAAGCAATACGATGGGTATGCCTTGAATGGTTCCCTGGAGCTTCAAGGTCCTTAGCCCAATAATGCTAATCCATACACCAAATTGGACCTTTATAGATCTGACTCCCCTTTTTGGTGGTCGCTTACTCCCTCCCTTATTTCTACTTCCGGTGGTTGTACTGTTTGATTTCCCTAGGTTGCACTGATGTTAGGGGCTATAGGGTTGGGCACACTTAAAGTAGAGGCCCAGCCTTCGCCGTTCCTCCAATTCCTTCAGAAAGAGGTGGCATGATCCCCTATTGCGATTTGGATGCTGGGTTCTGGATGGGATTATAAGGATGCAAATTTTAGGTATTGCGTGAGTAATCTCCATGCAGCCCAAATCCGCTCCGCCTCTTTCCTTCATCGTTGATCTGCTCCCTAGGGGACCAAACATGAGTTCTGCATCCCAAGCTAACTCCATCACCTCTTCACAAGTTTGTGGTTTAAGATACCATACCCACCCTCCAACTTCTTCAGCCCTCCCATAAAGTAACCTAAGAATTAAGCCTCGGATGATTTTGGAATATAACCAATTATCGTCTCAAAATCTTCAATGTATTCATCAATAATGCCAGTTTGGAAAAAGGTGCGAAGCTCCTCGTATGGATTTTGAGTTTGTCTCTTGCCAAATTGCCCATTCAATTTGAGTTTAAAATGCTCCTTGGACATGTGTGTGTTGTCTCGTAATGCCTGAGAGAACCACGTGATATCAGCTCCAGTCATACACATCTAGGCAATCACTAGCTTCATCTTTTCTAGCATCTGATTTACGCTGAAGTATAGCTCAGCCTTGGAGATCCAGATTTGTGGTTTAAGACTGCTAAACTCTGGTTCTTTTACTTTGGGTAGAGCTAGCGTTCCAACCCCAAAGTGATTGGGTCATCCACATGGATCTAATGGAGGGAGTGGTAAACTGGCCATATTTTGTATTGGATGAAATGAAGACCCTAGCTGGTGTTTCATCAGAGGTCCCTGTGTCAATGGTATCTTGTTGGCCTATTACTTCATCAATCATGGGTTGTTTATCAATAGTTTTATGGAGTTTGGCATCCATGTTTTCGAATTTTCCTTTAACAAATTTTTGGAATGCAGCCGATTAACCGCTGTATTGTGACTAGTGTTTCTTCGTGGGCATCTACTCGATTTTGTAAATCAATCTTAAATTGCAAATAAGTGTGTGGTGGGTATGCTATTGCTTTCGTTTCCCACAAATGGCGCCAATTGATATGTAGGAATTAGTAGGGAGTAGAATAGTATTCTTAAAGAATATATCAAAAATAGAGATAATTAATGGGAAGAAATACTTGTTTTATTTAAGATAATTGGACTATCAACATTACAATCCCCATAGGAAGTGATTTTTCCTCTCCAAAGAATAGAGCCCTGGTCACTATAGCAATAAAAAATAGAATGAGCAAAAAGTAGCTGCTATTACCCCGTAGCCCTGCTAAAATAACAAAAACAAAATCAAAACCGTTACCCCTCATGTCAAGCTGGACCTCCTAGGCATAACTAACTTCCTCCCCCCTTTTTCCCTTAACAGAAATATTCTAACCACAGTTATAATATGGAATTTTTTGGAGTGCCCCTACCCTTTTTTCTGGTGTAGATTAATAGTTTCTTTGGCCCAGGTATGCTCTGATCCATCAGCCAATCTGCTGTAGCAATTTCTTAATCAAATTCTTGTACATTGCTTTATAATAGATGTGAGATAATAAGAAAAAATCTTTCATACAATTCTTCATGGTATCAGAGCATCTACTATTTTGAAGGTTGAGTTTACTCCTTTTTGCAGTTGTCTATTCTTAAAGATTGATTTCCAGTACATCATTTTTCGGCAAGTGTGAAGAGGTCGTGTTTTGTCCCTCTTCTTTCAACACTGCCCTCACCGAAGCAAAGCACAGTCCATGTTCGGCCAATGCCTAAATTTCTAGTGCTTTCGGAACAGTTCGGGTCTCTTATCCACTCACTAACACATGTAGCCTCCTCTGGCCACCTTTTGTCACCAAATATTTCCCAAATTTTTTTGCTAGCCTTCTCCAACTCTGAGCAGCCACTCTTCGGTCACTTCTAAGGTTTTGTTTTTCTAGGCTTTTCGTGAACAAGTTTTGCCACCTTTTTCTCTCTACCGTTCCTTGAGTTTTTCAATTTATTCCGACCATTATGTCTAATACTAAGGGAGTGGAGAAATATTATACGACTAATGATGGCCCTTAATCTCAAATTAGTCTCGTAAAACTAGATGGCAATCGTACCTATTTAGCCTGGTCTAGATCATTTTTACTATTTATCAAGGCTAGGTTACAAGGTTATATTACTGGAGATAAGAAACCATCACCTATCACTGACCCTATCTTTAGTAAATGGGACTCTAATAATTCGTTGGTTATGTCGTGGCTTATTAATTTTATACACCCTAAGATCCTAACAGTATTTACTGCTTGACATTGCAGAAAAGATATGGAAAGCTGCAAAAAGCACATATTCTCAAATGGGAAATGATGCTTGAATTTTTTAACTTCGTAACAAAATCCATCACACAAAACAAGGTGAAATTATTGTTTCAGATTACTTTTTTCTGAGCTATGTAGTTTGCTGCAGAAACTGAATTATTATAAAAATTTTCAGGTTCAATATGCTGCTAATGTGGTACTAACTAAAAACATGATTCAAAATGAGCGGATCTATGATTTGTTAGCTGGTTTGAATTCTGAATTTGACCGGATAAGAGTTCAAGTTATTGAAAAATCCCCTCTTCCCTCTCTTGAGGAAGCACATTCTTATATCTGGTAGAAAGAGATCAAAAAACGTGCCATGTTTTACACTGCACTGATTGAGAAGTCGGGGCGTAACTACCCAAATTACTCATGATCAGCTGAAAAGACTTACTTCTAATAAAAATCATTTGCACTATGATTACTATAGAAAGCCAAGGCATACAAAGGAGACTTGCTGGAAGTTGCATGGGAGACCTACTTGGGGTCGAGGGGGGAAACGAGCCAACCCAAGAAAGGCTCAAGTATATATGTTGACAGTAGAATCATCTAAGGAGACAACTTCAATTGAAAGTCTCTTTTGATGAAATTCAACATTTCAGGTGTCTTTTGTCTCAGCTCAATCCTTCCTCTAATGGTACCTCCAATTTTGTTAGGTCAACACTTTTACTCATCTTGACTCATGGATTATTGATTTTGGTGTAAGTAGACATGAAAGACACTCTTAAAGACTTTCTTAACTACTCTACTTGTCTAAAAAGGAATAGTGTCAGGGTAGCTAATGGATCTTTTAACTCCTATTTCTAGCACAAGTTATATTGTTTTTACTTCAAATATTAAATTGTCTTATATTCTTCATGTTCCTCACTTTTCTATCAATCATTTATCTGTCAGTACCATCACTAAGTCGCTATACTGTAAGATTAAGTTTTTTCTAATTATTATATTTTTCAGGATCTTCAAATAGGGAAGAAGATTGGCAAGTGTTAAAGAGAAAAATGGCTTATTTATGATGGAAGACAATCGAGGCTTAGCCCTTTTTGGAGGATATAAGGATATCAACCGGAAAATAATAAAATGGCATAGACGGTTAAGGCATCCATCCTTTTTTGTATTAGAAAAATTATATCCCAATTTATTTTCTAGAACTTGGTTTGACTCTTTATCTTGTGATGCTTGTAAATATGCTAAATATACCAAAAAAACTCTCATCCTTTAAGTGATAATAAAGCCATTTTTCCTTTTATACTTATTCATTCTAATATTTAGAGGCCTACACAGACTCTCTTTGTCAGAAAATCGATGGATTGTTACTTTTATTGATTGTTGCACTATAATGACTTAGGTGTGTTTGATTAAAATAAAAAGTGATGTTTTCTCATGCTGTCAATCTATCCATAACATGGTTTACACCTAATTTGATACTAAGATAAAGGTCTTGAGCACTGATAATGGGATAGAATACATGGATAGTTTGATACTTATTTGGAGTCTCATGGAATTATTCATCAAACCAGTTGTCTTTATATTAGTACTCAAAATAGAGTAGCTGAAAGGAAAAAATAGGCATTTGTTAGAAGTTGCTAGATTCCTTATGTTTACTATGAATGTTCCAAAGCCATACTAAGGGGATGCTATACTACTAGCAGCCTATCTTATTAATAAAATGCCTTTGAAAACTCAATTTCAAGATCCTTTTAGAAGTCTTAACTGGGAAGACTGGCTATACTATTTCACCAAAGATTTTTGATTATGTTTGCTCTCTTCATACTATAAATGTTAGGAAACTAGATCCGAGGACCCTTACATGCATGTTTATTAGGTATTCTCCAACCCAAAAGGGATTTAAGTGTTATCACCCTCCATCTAAAAAGTTTTATGTTAGTATGGATGTTACCTTTCGAGAATCTGAATCTTACTTTAGTACTACCCAGTCACCACTTCAAAGGAAGAGCAGTGAAGAAGAAGTGATTCCTATGTTCGTTAATGATCTTATTCAGGAGTAGAATGAGAAGATTGACGATGTTCCAGGAGAATCTAGTGTCCAAAAGGAGACTAGTGTTCAGGGGGTGAATGTTGTTAGCCGTTTAGATTGACCTGATTTGTTGAGATACTCGAGCAAAAATAGATCTAAAGAAGTCGTCATGCATCCTACAATGCCAAAAACCTTAGGCGATTTATTTTCTGATTCTGATTTAAATTTACCTATTGCTCAAAGAAAAGAGTTAGGTCATATACAAAACATTCTATTTCTAACTTTGTCTCTTATGACTCATTGTCTCTCCCTCTTATAAAGCCTTTGTCTTGTCTTTTTCCTCTGTATCTATTCCATGGGATTAAAGGGAAGTTATCGCACATCAAAAGTTGAAAAAATCTGTGGTAGAAGAAATGAAAGCTCTCACCAAAAATGAAACCTAGGAACCAGTTACTCTTCCAAACAAGAAGCTAATTGGCTGCAAGTGGATGTTCACAATAAAACACAAAGCTCATAGTTCATTTGAAAGATTCAAAGCTAGATTAGTGGCAGAGGAATTTACTTAGATTTATGAAATTGATTATCAGGAGATATTTGCACCTGTTTCTAAAATGAACACGATTAAAATCCCACTATCATATGCAGCTAACTTGGATTAAAATTTATAGTAATTTGATGTGAAAATGCATTCCTTCATGGTGACCTAAAAGAAGAATTTTACATGGAGATTCCTCATAGTTTTGATAATGAAAGAACTCAAGGAAAGGTGTGTAGGGTTGAAACAATCTCTGATAGCTTGGTTTGATAGATTCGATAAAGCTATGATCTCTTTTAAATATCAATAAAGCAATGTTGATCATACCCTTCTTATAGGACACTACAAGGATAAGATTACTCTTCTTATTATTTATGTTTATGATATAGTGATGACAGGAGATGCTAAAGAAGAATTGGCTTGGTTGAGAAAGCTCTTGGGCTTAGGAATTTGAAATCAAAGATCATGAAAAGTTACAATACCACTTGGGAATTGAACTTGCCAGATCAACCAAAAGAATCTTCATTCTTATCTTCAAATGCTTTTCAAACTTTGGTTTAGTGTCAACAACTCGATGCAAGGAGGAAATATATCCTAGATCTTTCAGTGAAATTTGGTATGCTGGGATGAAAACCTGTAAAATCGTCCATTGAAAGCAACCAAAAACTACAAGTAGGAACTAAAGAATTAGTTGATAAAGGCAGATATTAGAGATTGGTTGGAAGGCTTATCTATCTCACACCTGACCAAATATTGCTTATGCAATCAACTTGGTAAGTCAGTTTATGCATGATCCTAGAGAATCTCATCTATAGGTTGTCTTTCGCACTTTGCGATATCTAAAGTAAGGAAAGGTCTTCTTTTCTCCAAATATGGTTATCTTTAAGTTGAAACTTTTACAGATGCAGATTGGACCGAATCCATAGATGATAAAAGATAGACCTCTAGTTATTGCACACTTGTGGGAGGTAATTTGGTCACTTCGAGAAGCAAAAAATGGAGTGTGATTGCTAGATCTAGTGCAGAAGCAGAGTATAGAACTATGGCTTAAGGTGTCTGTGAGCTTTTATAGCTACAAAAGTTGCTAGCATAGCTAAACTTGGCTGGAAAATAAAAGTTGTCATTGTATTGCGATAGCAAAGCTGCAATTAGTATTGCTCATAACCTTGTTTAACACGACCGAATGAAGCAAATTGAGATTGATTGACACTTCATCAAAGAAAAGCTCACTGATGGTGTCTTGTGCTTATTTTATGTGAAGTTAGAAAGACAATTGGTTGATGTTTTCACAAAAATAAAACTCAACAATCGAGTCTTTCACACATTAGTTTGCAAGTTGGGCATGCATAATATTTTTGCACTAACTTGAAAGGGAGTGTTGAATATTTGATTTATTTCCTTAGTTAGCTAATTCTATAATTAAATATACTTCCTAATTAGTCATAGAAATTCCTATATAAAATCCTTTTTACATCGGTTGATAATAGATGTGAGATAAATGAAAACATCTATTTCATAAAATTCTTCAATATCCATGTACTCTATTTCACTATCTGTTCCTAAAATTTTTACTTTAGCATCAAACTAGATACAAATCATCTTATGAAAAGATTGAAAGCAACAAAACACATCAATTTTTGCTTTTATTAGATACACCCCAGTCATTACACTACAATCAATAAATATAACAAACTAATCACTACACAATAATGAACCATTTTTAGTAGGTCCCCAAAATCAAAATGGATTATAGAAAAGGGAATAGCACTTTTATTATTACTCAAAAGATAAGAACTCATAGTGTGTTTAGCAAATTCAAAGGCATCACAAACCAAATAATCAAACTTAGTATTCTTAAATGGATTAGGATATAATTTCTCCAAAACAAAAAAATATGGATGTCCTAATCGTCTATTCCATTGAATGATTTCTTTATTCACATTATTACTCTCATTCAAAAAAAGCTTGCCCCTTACTAGGAATTAGGCTACTACTATCATCAAAGATATATAAGTCATCTTGCAACCTACTGCTACTAATCATCTCTTTTTTTTAAGGTCCTGTAAAATACAATATGTAGAAAAAAAATCCACTTTGCAATTAAGAAAATTAGTTGTGGAAGTAATAGATAGAAAATTAGCAGGAAATTGAGGTACATGAAGAACATAAGAGAGATTGATGGTGGGAGTCTAGTCAATAAAACCCATTCCAAATATTGGAGCAAGAGATTCATCTGCTATCCAGATATTATCTCCTCTTTAAGTTGGAGAATAAGAAATAAAATCTCTCAAAGGATATATGACTGCTTGCACCAAAATCTATAATTCATGTATTCTCATTGGATGAAAAGGCGATGGAATTTTCTTCTAGATAAATTAACTATCTTATTGTGCATGGTAGTAAAACAATATTGTTGGGACAACAAAAGAAACTTCACCAAACTAGCAGAGAACCTGGAAAAGAAACCTAAAAAATTGAGATGACAAGGTCGAAAAATGTCTGCAAAAAGATCAAAAAAAGAATCGAGATCGGATGGTGGCCGAACAAAGCCTGGGCTTTATTCCTATTAGGGTGGTGTCAATAGAAAGGAAGTAAAACTCAACCTCTTAAGACTTACTGAAAACATTGTATTAGAGGAGAAGAAAAAACAAAAACGAAGCTAAGTGCAAGAGAGAGGAAACTCATTCTCCAAAATAAAGGCACAAGGCTTTAGCACCATGAAGATTTAGAGGAAGTTTTTTATTACTTTCTTATTTATTAACACTCAATTTACATAAACATTTATATATAAAAATTTTAAACCTAACTAGAAAAAATGCAAGAAAAGCAACAATATTGAATCTCTACAAATTAGAATAATATCGAATCTCTACAAATTAGGAACTAAATATATATGCCAAAATTTTCTAATTTTCTCTTACCACTTTTGTTTAATTTTGATAACTCCATTTATATTCTGATATAATCCTTATCTTTTATCTTTTTATTAAAATTATTTTTTTTGTTATTTTTTTGCATTTTTCATCCTATCAAAAATCTTTTAAACTATACCATACCACACCATCTTCCAAAACACACTAGCAAATATTACCATCCCACTCCACCCCAAATATAGTGTTAAGGATGATTTGTTGCCTTTCTACTTACCTAAGATCTTTATTGCCAGCTCTCTGTCTTTGGCCACATTTTAATGTGCATATTATTTAGTCATGTTACAATTCACTACTACTTCCTATCATTTAACATCTTAAACCATTAACGTATGAGGGAAAAGAAAATGCCTCTCCTAATATGACTTTGTGATTACAGCTCTAGTATCGATTACGCTTCTTATAAAGAAATACTTATTAATATTATTTAAATTTTAAAACATGGAGAGCAATATTGAACCAATTAAAATTTTATGGCTAAAATTACACTTTTCATCAAACATTAAAAGAAAATTTACACCTTTGGGCTAAAGAAAATATATGACTTAGGACTCAAAGAAACCTAAAAAATAGAAAAGAACATAATTACCTTATTATAGCAGAAATATCACTATGCAAATTTTGCACAGCTATTTCCACAACTAAATAGCCAAATAATAGGTAGATGATAAGTTTTAGGTTGAAATAGAGGGTTGTAAATGTTACTTATTAGTTCAGTTCCTATGTTTTATAACTCCCTGTATGTACCATATGTAATGAGGAACCAAAATGACTTCCACAAAGTTATAGGAAATAGTATACAATTCAAAATAGAACCTCTTATGATAAAAGTGGGTTCAATTCCAATACTAATTATTAAAAGATCCAAAACTTATATCGGTCACTTTATGATTATCGAAATTCAATGTCACTTCAAAATAAATAGAGTGGCATTATGCATTAGGGAAAAGGTTGGCAGCTGGTTTCCAAGTTCTGATATTTGGATGGAATTTTTTAAGAACTTAGGCATGTAAAAATTGCCTCACATCATTCAACCAGTTCATTCTCTTATTAGATAGGACAAGTTTCCAATTCAGCAGACATTTTACCTTAGTTATTTTTTTTCCTGTTTCTTCAAATGCTTGATATATAATGATCAATTGGAGCTCAAAATAGGTAATGAGCATTCCAAGAATGAAACTGCAATACATCCAAGAAGACCATGGACAGATGGAGAAAGAAATAGTGATTGAGACTATAATGCTTTAAGAGGGTCAATGTTAAGGTTTCTAGTTGTGATGGAGTAAGTTGGAGCAAAGCTAGAGGGGATGCAACAATTATCTATTTTATTAAACCCAAAAAAAGGAGAGAGAGAGAGATAGAGAGAGAAAACAAGGATGCTTAGGTTCAAATAATAGTAAAGCTGCAACTGCGCTCTTTCTACAAAGATTAGAGATAAATGTGTTAATGGCTGAACTTTTAGGCATTAGCTTGATAGCCTTTTGATCAAATATCACATCAATTTACAGGCATCTTTAAATGGTCAATCATCCTAGGAATATGATTATTGCACTGCAAATCAATCCTAAAACAACATATTGGAAAGTTGTACATATATTAGCACAAGACAATACCTTGTCATAAAAAAATGCATTTTCTCGAAGAATATGTCTTGCAACAATGGGGTCCGATACAACAACAAATGTTTTTGGTCCAAAAGCTAGTTTGTATACAGATCCATGCTGCCATAACAAAGTAAGTGAATCAGCCACTATTTTTAAAAAAGATAAATAACATGGAAGCCTCTAAATCTTGGACAAGAGATGGGAATAGGAAAAGTAAAAATTTCTGTTAGAATTTATCGATTACATACATCGCATACATGAGCGAAATTTTAAAATTTTTAACCATTAGATCTTATCTTGCCATGAATACACAAGATATCTATATGATGAGAATAAGAAAAATCACCTTTGATTTTTGTTGAACAATTGATTTTACTTCGCACCGGGTTGTCATAAACCACAGTGTCCAAAATCGAACATCTGTAATGAGTAATCCACACTTGAGAATGATAAATTAAACCAAAAAATTGGTGTAGAACAAGGAGTAGCCCAAAAACCCTAGAGCTAGCAAGGGAGTGGCGCAAAAGGGAGAGAGAGAATAGAAGAATAAGACTTTCTTATGTGTTTAATCACTTAACCCTAATTCCTCATTAGTTGGACTTTTATAGTTAGGTTAAAATTCCAACTTCTAATGAGATTGGGCTCTTTAAAATTGCTGGAGAATTATTAATTGGGCCTCTAGAATTAATTATAATCATTTGGGCTTAATTAAACCTTTTCATAAAATACTATGCACAAAACGCACAAACTAGGCCCTTTGTGCAATTAATCGGATTTAACCACCTAAATGGATTCCAAATTAAATATGTAGGTTCCATAATACTTATGTAACATATATAAATTAATTTGGTCCAAGAAATAGGCCATTAAGGCCTTCTGTATGGAGTTGGCATGTGGCCCTCTTCTGGAGGGCTTCTGTGCTAACTTCATTCCTCTGGCCCCCTTTATAATTCCTCTAATGAACCTATTAATTATTATATCAGTCCTATAACAATTATAGTAGTCCTATAACACATATAGGACAATAATAATCATGAAATACATTATTTCAATTAGGTCCAATTTTACAGAATAATTCTTAAAAGTTTCGCGAACAATTTTACTTGATCATAATTAATTAAACTCTTTAATTAATTATTATCTTATTCACTTCTCTACCCTCATAATAATATCAAATATTATTATCCTTGTCATTTTACCATTTTATCCTTTTCTCTATATGTATGTAGGGTTCCTATCCATGTTGGCAGTATAATATGTAATTGTGAATTCTATTCAAAACTCACATGACTTAAACTCCTTTAAATCATTTTATCAATCCCTATTGATATTCTTGATACATCATTATACAAGTCATGATTAGCCTCTAGCTAGGCATCATGACTACCTAAATGTCAGGAAAGTTAAGTGGTTTGACTATACCCTTCCATAGAAACAGTTACCGTGCAATTACTCCTTTCACCACTCTTATCTCAATTAGATTCTGAGTATGGATTTCTATCAACTCATATAAACTAATTATGTATGTTTTATTAATTTAACCATTGTTCCCAAAATGCCCTTCATGGATCTCTATCCATCTTGGCATATTACTCTGGCCAGAGATTCTCTGAAAAGGCAATTATAGAATTATGCGAGATAACTTCCCTTATTAAATCTGCGATGGTGAATCCTTTTTTAATCACTCAACTATCTTCAAGTAGGTCATGATATACCCAATCTCCTAACTATGTTCACTCCTAATTTGAAGCAATCAGTTATGGAGTCAAAGTATACCACTTGCTACTTAAGATAACTTTGGTGATCTTAAGTCTAAAGATACTTGCACAACCGCTATGAAGAGATTCCTCACTGACATAGATTTAATATCCATGTGAGGATTCTCTATGCAGGTCTCTAATGAACTTGTTCTTCTAACAAGCATCCACATGTTAGCTTTGATTATCTTCCATAATCACAGTTATAAGAACCACTGCTTGAACCATTCAAGAAGCATAACATGTGCTAGTCTGTCCGAATTAACAATATCCTTATCTTGTTAATTCTATGACTAGGGATATTCAGATATTAACACATTTGCATGCAATAGACATCTCATATCATGAACACTTTCATGATTGCCTTTGCACTGTGTTTATAATATCTAGGACTTCATTTATTAATTTAAGATTTACAAACTCATGTATTTAAACATAACATTAATAAATGAATGATGCCTTTTATTAAGAATATAAATTAATACATATGAAAAACATCCTTATTACATGGGCTCTAGGGCATACTCTCTAACAATCTCCCACTTGCACTAGAGCCAATCACTCATATGTCTCAGACCAATGCTATTTATATGGTGATCATGCTTAATCTGGGAAAGTGATTTAGTGAGGGAATCTGTCACATTGTCATCTGTGGGAACCCTTTCTATTTTCACATCATTTCTAGCTACTATTTCCCTTATGAGATGGTAGTGT
Organism: Excoecaria agallocha; assembly: GCA_037975025.1. Taxonomy (NCBI): domain Eukaryota; kingdom Viridiplantae; phylum Streptophyta; class Magnoliopsida; order Malpighiales; family Euphorbiaceae; genus Excoecaria; species Excoecaria agallocha. The sequence continues at coordinate 33,845,582 of CM075806.1, forward strand.
CTGAGAACATGCTTGGATCGCTGATGAGACCGTGGTTCCTTTGCTTGCGCAATGGCTCCATTGTTGTCACAATATAAAGGAATCGAATCAATAATGCTAGGCACCACTCCTAGTTTAGTTATGAACTTTTTGATCCAAACTGCTTCTTTGGCTGCTTTTGAAGTAGCAATGTACTCAGCTTCCGTCGTGGAATCAGCAGTGGTTTCTTGTTTGGAACTTTTCCAACTAACTGCTCCTCCTCCCATTATGAACACATAACCAAACTATGATTTACAATCATCTTTGTCAGATTGGAAGCCGGCATCTGTATACCCATTTACTTCCAAACTGTTCTCTCCATATACTAAGAATATATCCTTAGTCCTTCTCAAGTACTTAAGGATATTCTTGACAGCTGCCCAGTGTTTTTCTCCAAAATTGGATTGGAATCTGCTTGTGACACTCAAATCAAATGCTACATCTGGATGTGTACATAACATAGCATACATGATAGAACCAATTGCAAATGCATATGGTATTCTATTCATGCTCTCTTTATCCTCTAGTGTCTGCGGACACATAGACTTAGAAAGTGTTTCCCATGCACCATGGGTATAAACCCTTTCTTTGAGAGATCCATATTGAACCTCTTCAAAACTTTATCTATATATGTACTCTGAGAAAGACCTAGCAACCTATTGGATCTATCTCTATAGATCCTTATTCCCAGAATATAGGATGCTTCTCCAAGGTCTTTCATGGAGAATTGCTTGGATAACCATATTTTAACAGATTGGAGAAGAGAAATGTCATTTCCCATTATCAATTTGTCATCCACATATAGAACTAGGAAGACAATTGCACTCCCACTGATCCTTTTATACACACAAGGTTCATCTTCATTCTATGATAAACCAAACTCTTTGATTGTCTCATTGAATTGTATGTTCCAGCTCTTAGAGGCTTGCTTCAATCCATAAATGGATCTTTGAAGCTTGCATACCTTCTCGCCATTTCCTGATGTGAACCCTTCTGGTTGTGTCATATACACATCCTCAGTAAGATTTCCATTAAGGAAAGCTGTCTTCACATCCATTTGCCAAATCTCATTATCATAAAGAGCTGCAATGGCTAAAAGTATTCTTATAGACTTAAGCATCGCTATAGGAGAAAAAGTTTCATCATAGTCAATACCTTCTTTTTGACGATAACCTTTTGCTACTAAGCGAGCTTTATAGGTAACTATATTACCTTCCATGTCAGTCTTCTTTTTGAAGACCCATTTGCACCCTATGGGTTTTATCCCTTCAGGTGGTTGAGTTAAAGTCCATACTTTATTCTCATACATGGAGTTCATTTCAGACTGCATAGCCTTAAGCCATAAATCACATTCTGAACTGTTCAAAACTTCTTGATAGCTTGTAGGCTCATTGTCCTCTACTACATTTATGCCTCTATCTGAATTAATGTGAAATCCATATCTCATAGGGATAGAACGCATCCTAGTAGATCTTCTAGGATTTTGTGTGTAATCAGGTTCAACTGCAATCTCATCATTATAAAATCCAATTTCGGGTTCAATCGGTTGATCATCTTCTATTTGTGGGTCTTAAACTTCACCAAGTTCAATTTTACTCCCACTGTCCTCTCGTAGGAGAAATTCTCTTTCCAAGAAGACAGCATGCCTTGAAACAAACACCTTTGTTCTAAGGGATGATAGAAATAATATCCAAACGTTTCTTTTGGATATCCCACAAATAAACATTTGTCAGACTTAACATCCAATTTTTCTGACATTGTCCTCTTCACATAAGCAGGACAACCCCATACTTTCATATGAAAAAGTGTGGGTTTTTTGTTATTCCACATCTCATATGGAGTAACATCAACCGATTTACTAGGAACTCTGTTTAACACATAAACAGTAGTTTCTAGTGCATATCCCCAAAAGGACTTAGGCAAGTCCGCTCGGCTCATCATTGATCGAACCATATCTAATAGTATTCGATTTCTCCTTTCAGATACACCATTGTGTTGTGGTGTATATAGTGGAGTCCATTGAGATAAAATCCCATTATCTCTAAGATAATCCTGAAACTCTTAGCTTAAGTATTCTCCACCTCGATCTGATCTAAGTGTTTTAATACTTATGCCAAGTTGTTTCTCTACTTCACTTCTGAATTCTTTGAACTTTTCAAATGCTTCTGATTTATACTTTATTAGATAGATGTATCCAAACCTAGAATAATCATCTATGAAAGTAATGAAGTAGGAATAAGCTCCTCTGGCATGTGTAGTCAATGGACCACATACATTTGAATGTATTAAGTCCAAAACCATTTTAGCTCATTCTCCTTTACCAATAAAGGGAGTTTTTGTCATTTTTCCCGAAAAACAAGATTCGCATGTATCAAATGATTCATAATTAAATGATCCCAAATCACCTGACTTGTGCAATTTGGTCATGCGTTTCTCATTTATATGGCCTAAATGACAATGCCATAAGTATGAGGTATTTAGATTATCATGTTTCATTCTCTTGGTATCCACATTATGTAGTTTTTTAATTAAATCAAGAACAAATATACCATTCTCAATGATAGCTTTTGCATAAAACATATTGTTCTTAAAAATGTAACAACATTTGTCCTTTAAAGAAATATCATAATCGTTCATCAAACAACTGAAAGATATAATACTTTTGGACAAAGCTGGAACATAATAACAATTATTTAATTCCAGTACTAATCCACTAGGAAGAGGCAAATAGTAAGTCCCCACAACTGTTGTAGAGATGTTCTGTCCAGTAGTTGACTGCAAACATATCTCTGCCTTTCCAACTCTTCTAAAGGTTCTAAGCCCCTGTAGATCATTACATAAGTGAGATCCACATCTGGTATCTAATACCCAAGATTATTTTAAAGCAATAGAATAAGTATTAATTTCAATCATATGAACACCTAAAGTAGAAGCATCAGCTTGCTTCTTCTCCTTGAGAGAATCTAGATAGGCCTTGCAGTTACGCTTCCAATGACCATCCTTTCCACAATGGAAGCAAGTTCCTTTGGGATTCTCTTTTTTGGCAACCTTCTTCTTGGAGATCCCACCATTCTTTGGCTGTGCCTTGGTTATCTTCTTCTTCTTCTGCTTCTTGCCTTTAGCAGAAGTGACAACCATGACACCTTTTGGATCCTTATTAAATGATCCATCAACTATCTTGAGCATATTGATTAACTCAGGAATGGATACTTGGATCTTGTTCATGTTGAAGTTAAGCACGAAAGGTGCATAACTTGGAGCCAATGAGTACAAGATTAAATCTATGTACAGATCATTATCCATAACATAGCCAAGTCTACTCAAATGCTCAATATACCCATACATCTTCAATGCATGAGTAGCAGCTGAAGTGCCTTCCATCATTTTGCAGCTAAATAGAGCTCGAGCAATCTCATATTGCTCAGTTCTAGCCTGAGAAGAATATAGCTCCTCTAGATGCAAAACAATGGTACTAGCATCCATCATCTCATGTTGCTTTTGAAGCTCCGAGGACATAGCACCCAGCATCAGACATGCTGTTGCTTCACTATCCTCCATGTATTTTCTATAAATTCCTTTGATCTCATCAACGGCATCATCTGATGGAAGTGGTGGTGGATCTTTATCCAAAACATAGTGGATCTTTTCAGCTCTGAGAACAATTCTCACTTACCTAATCCAGTCAAAATAGTTGCTACCAACCAGCTTGTTATCCAAGATTGATCGTATATTATTGTTTGATGTGCTCATGATGATGACCTAGATGTGAAAAAGAAAAGATATGAGAGTATGTTCATATTTATGTATGCATTAATAAGGTCTTTAATTAATCCATTTTACTCCCACTATTTTATTGCGAATTAATAGCCCTCACTATATAATCTGAGAAAACCCGATGGTTTTCTTAGTGGGCCAATATCCAATCCTTGATATGTAATTTGACCTTGACTGTGGTCAACAAGCCAAATTCTATACCCTTAAAAGGTAGGTATCTATATACCAATTATGTCTCTACACAACTATTAGATCATTAGGTTATCAACTCTTGATGCATGCATATCGTATATGCATTCCCTAATCTTGCCTCTAGAACCATTAGTCTTAACTGTGGTCAACAAGCTAATGGGCTAGCTAAGATGACCCATTTAATTAGATTTGAACATATTCGATATAATGTGAGCTTGACCGTGGTCAACAACCCACACTATAAAGAACTCTGGTTCTCCTCTAATTAATGGAAGGCTTATATATCTTAGTATTTGTTTGAGGGTTTTAGTTAATTAAGTCTCATCATACATGGTTGGCATACATTAGTATGCATCCTATATCTATCACATAAATATAAGCATACAAATATGGTATAGTTATAGACTTCACTACATTGATTTTCCCGAGCCAAGAGGGAAATCAAAAGGTCACACCTAGGTAGTATGCATGATTCAAACAAGAAATATAATTACATTATCTTCAAGCTTGTTGGATCTCCATCCGGCCCATCTTGCTCCTTGATAGTGGTCTCCATCTCTATTTCTAATTCTAATCTAAGTAATCTAATTATATATTACAACTTGAAAAGAAATACAAACCAAAAACAAGTGGCCGGGACATGAAAGTCCTCATTGGGCCAAAACATGCATAATGCTCAATCACATTGGGCTTTGTCCATAACTATCCATCATGCCAATCAAACACCCTTATATGCCTTTCTAATGCATAAAGAAATGGATTACTAACTTTGTTTCAACTTTTGAAACAATCTTTTGAGTTATTTTAATAATGTGATCAAATTAGGAAACTTTTACCATTTTGGAAACTTTCGTTTTAGGAAACCTTTTTGCATGCATGTGTTTTTACCTTAATAATCAATCCAATTGATTATTAATTAATTAATAACTGATTATTTAATTAATTAATCATATTAAATAATTAAAATAATCAATTTTGGGCTTATAATCAAGGGTAGGCCGAAACCCACCAAAGGAAACCCTAAATGTGTTCACACACAAACTAGTTTTGTGTCTTTTGGACCATTTGGGCCTTTTGGAATGAGGCAAGCCCACTCCAGCCCTTAAAACCCATTAATAAACTTAATTAATGTTTATAATTTTTAATTTAAATCAGCTCCTTCGGCCCACCAAGTCATTCACTAATTTAAACCAAGTTCATAAACATAATTAAGCCCATTAAGTGGTTTTAATGAATTAAAATTAATCAAATTAATTTAAGGCCCATTTTAATTAATCCAATTAATTAAAAACACTTTAATATATCATATATATCAGATTTAGAAGATTAAAAATTATTCTAACTAAGAACACATCAAGAACATATCAAGAACACACGAAGAACACCAATTTATCGAACTTTTCGATTAAACTAGTTTTCATGCAAAACTTGTTCGATTTTAATTTCGTTCGATCCTATAGCTTAATATCATATATTAAACACATAAAATATCATCTAAATGATGTTTTAATGGATCCATAAGAATTTAAATTAGAACAGCCCCTAATTCTACATGGGTTTCGCGTAAAACCCTAATGGGTTTCACGTAAAACCCTAGTTACTTTTGTTCAAAAGTTTCGTTTTTGTTTCCATCAAATTTATTTGATCACACATACAACTAGAAATCAATATTTCTCATTCATGAACAATTAAATCTAATGTTTTAAAGTTCATGAATTAGATAACTCAAAATAAAACAAAACTTATTTCGCAGAACAACATAGAATTGTATATCCATGGCAAAACATGGCTCTGATACCATGTTAGAATTTATCGGTTACATGCATCGCATACATGAGCAGAATTTTAAAATTTTTAACCATTAGATCTGATCTTGTCATGAATACAGAAGATATCTATATGATGAGAATAAGAAAAATCACCTTCGATTTTTGTTGAACAGTTGATTTTACTTCGCACCGAGTTGTCGCAAGCCACAGTGTCCAAAATCGAACACCTCCAATAAGTAATCCACACTAGAGAATGATATATTGAACCAAAAAATTGGTGTAGAACAAGGAGTAGCCGAAAAATCCTAGAGCTAGCAAGGGAGTGGCGCAAAAGGGAGAGAGAGAATAAAAGAATAAGACTTTCTTATGTGTTTAATCACTTAACCCTAATTCCTCATTACTTGAACTTTTATAGTCAGGTTAAAATTCCAACTTCTAATCAGATTGGGCTCTTTAAAATTGTTGGAGAATTATTAATTGGGCCTCTGGAATTAATTATAATCATTTGGGCTTAATTAAATCCTAATTAAACCTTTTCATAAAAGACTATGCACAAAACGCACAAACTAGGCCCTTTGTGCAATTAATCGGATTTAACTACCCAAATGGATTCCAAATCCAACCAAATTAAATATGTTGGTTCCATAACACTTATGTAACATATATAAATTAATTTGGTCCAAGAAATAGGCCATTAAGACCTTCTGTATGGAGTTGGCGTGTGGCCCTCTTCTGGAGGGATTCTGCGCCAACTTCATTCCTCTGGCCCCCTTTATAATTCCTCTAATGAACCTGACCGGTGTCTAGCAAGTGTACTAGATCGGCTAGTAATATAGGGAAATAAGATTATGACCCAAAATATCGAACCCAAGGGAAACTTGTGCTTGTGTGTGCTATTTCAATTTCAAAACCAATTTTGTGTGTAAAGAGAGAAGAGAAATCCCAAAGTTGTGATGATTTGAAAACTAAGTTAAAATAATTGAAAAGATTAAAGTAAATAAGAAATCTATTTAAAAGCAAGTAAATTGAATGAGATAAAAATCAATGATAAAAACAACTTTCACTAAAGGACTATCCACCTTAACAAGTATTGCTATGACTTGATTAAAAGAAAACATACAAGTGATTATGGAGAATTCAGTTTAATAAACCCAGATAACTTTATTCAAGATTATCATTCCAAGTATTATACTCCCTTATTCAGAACAATCCAATACTTAGCATAAAATTCTGAATTAATCCCCTAAATGTCTATTAAAACCTTTCTCAAGAGCTTTAATTTCCAACTATTCTTGATTACACCTTTCTTAATCTCAATTTAATCAAATTAACACATAATCATAAATTATTCAGAATATCAACATGTATTAATCCAACTAAATTAACCTAAGAACATGCAAGTCATTAATTCAACTTAAACCAATTAATTAACCGATGCTTAATCAAGTTAATAATTAACTTAAAATTGAATGGAAACAAGATTAAGTTTAAGAACCAAGAAATAATATAACTTGTATTAAATTGAAGAACAAACTCAAGTCATAACAATACAAGTCAAGGATTCAAGTATCCTTTAGCAAAAGTAAAGAAAACTACTCACTAGACATTCTTAAAAACTAAAAACAATGCTTTGGAAAAAACTGTAAAAACAATGAATGTAAAAACTAACTAAGAAGGCTTAATTCTAAAAACTGATTTAAAAACTTGAATATGATGATTGATGATTTTCTCATCCCTTCTTCTGTGTTTTGGACTCTATTTATAGGCAAGAGTAGATGTGGATTCCTTCTTAAACTCTTAGAACCAAAAAGGAAGTAATTTCTGCTTAAAATAGGAAGTTCGTAAATCCTTCGCATCATGGGAGAGTTGGATCACGTGGCCACGCCTCACTATGCCTTCTTCCTCACGTGGGCATGTCCCTTGTTCCTCTTTTTCCACACGTGGCCACGTGTGGATTATCTCTTCCTCACACGTGGTCACGTGTTCCACTTGTTTTCTTCAATTTCCCTTTCACGTGGCCATGGCTTCTTTACACTTTATCAAGTTGAAGATTAATCCATCCAAAGGCATATTAAACAACATAAATGTTCTCTTGCTAAGCAAAGGTCCAAAACATGCATACTCCATATCCAAGTTCAAAGTGTTCAAATTTTTGAAGTCAACTAAGGCAAACTAAGTTCTCATGCAAACTAAGTGAAAAGGTGAACTACATAAGTCTTTAATACATTTTACAAACTCAAACAAAACACAAACAAAACACTAAACACAAAATAACAGAATTTTGATTCATGAAAAAGAAAAATAAAGCTGAAGAAAAACTTCCTGAAAGGAGGCTACCCCCTCCTCAAAACATTGTTGTACACAGCAAATGATCTATAGTGGCAGTGGTGGTGGAGGAAACCGCTGCCAAAAGTGATGAATAAAATGCTCAACTCTCCAATTTCCTTCCATGACTGTATCACGAAGTATGTCTAATCTTTCTTGTATTTGATCGAGTCTCATTTGTTGAGCATCCATCCTTCCACTTAGTTGATTGAATGGGGCTTCCCATTCCGGTGTTGTAGGCTCATTAATTGGGGAATGTACAGCCGTGGCAATATGCTCCTCATTCGGTTCCTCTTGTTTCTCTTCTTGCTGCTCAAACCGAATATTGTTCTCTCTTAAATACTCCTCCTGAGTTGCCCAATGACCACGAGGCTTAGGTATCAGAATCTTCATCCTTTTCAACATTCTATTATCAATGCATGGCAAACCTCCTGGAAGTTGCTCGCCATAAACGGGATGATTAACTGCACCTGCCAAAACTGTAGCTATCCATCCAATAGAGATATTATCACTGTTACCTGGCATTTTCTGGAAATCCTTAATTCGACTAGCTATAATGCTCGGTCCATTAATTGCAATGCCATCCATCATACATCTTAAAACCATTGCTTGAGAGACACTAATAGTACTGGCATTCTTCAAATTGTTATACATAGTTTTTGCCAAAAATCGATGAATTATTCTCAAAGCATGAGTTCTTAGAGCATGTACCTTGCATTGTCCTCCTACCCAAGGCTCATTCAATTCAATATCTTTAATTCTCTCCCAATTCTCCGCAGGTGAAGCATCTTCCAATTCCCAGGGAGCAGTTGGCACAAAACCTAACATTTCAGAAAACTGAGTGAAAGTTAGAGAATAACCTTTCTTACCGAGTTTAAAACCCACTATTCCATCCTCAGCATCCCACCTGAAATAACATTCAAAGGAATAAAGAAAATCTCTAGCCATATCCGGGTACACCTTTGGTTTCTTTTTTTATAAATTCCCCCCAGCCAATATTTTGAATCAACGGTTCGATCTCATAATCCCACAAATTTCCTGCTGGGATATTGAGGAACAAATGGCTTAAGTAGGCTGGCTGGACATAATTGCACTTGCTGAAATAATCAAATTTGTTAATCTTCGCCTTGTCTACATATGATGGAATTCATACCCCAGAAGAACTTACCACATCCGGATACTTAGTCCTTCGAGGTGCCACTACAAAGAAAGAAAAACATAATGTAAGTTTTTACAACCCAAAACCGACTAAAGTGTAAACATAGGGAGCATGGATTAAATGAATTAAACTACTCTTTGATGCAATGAGCAATGTGGATAGCATGTGTGGGGATCAAAATGATAGGCATAAAAGATGTTCAAAAATTGGAGCACAAAACAAACTATGTTAAACATAATGCCTATCATGCATGAATAATATTATGAAACAATCTTTGATGAAGTGAATTACATCATAATGCTTCCGTGCATATCATAAACATGCTACCCAAGCGTGAAAGTTCAATATTTCTAAAGCAAAAACTCATTGAGGTATTTTATCAAGCATGTTATGAGCATACATTTGAGCATTAATTTACAAAGCATAACAAAGATTGTTTACTACCTATTTACATGCCAAGCATCTATATCATGCATATAATACTCATATTTATCCAAAGAATCAAAAAGAATTAACATGCAATCCAAAATTGTTAAGTACAAAATGACCTAAAAACTTAACATTTATGAAAAATTAGCATAAATTACAATCCATGGATGTTAAGCCAACAAATTAAAGAGTAATGGGAGTAAATACTTACTTGCTAGTGAGATTTCACCAAAATTGCAGCACAAATTTGAGGTGGTGTGTGTGAGTAGTGAAAAACCTAAAATAATGAAGAAAATGTGGAGAAAGAAGAAATTATGTGTAGGAGAGAGTGGAAGATGAAAGAGAAGGCAAATGGAGATGGTGATGAGTGGTGATGATTGAAAATTCCGTGGTCACGGGTTGATTGTGTGATGGTGAGGCATGGGCACGAAGAGAACGAAATGCAAAATGAAGATGAAGAGAAGAAGTGAAGAAAGCGTGAACTTTTATAAAGGAGGGGAACTTGGAACGTGGCCACGTGAATCTTAGTGAAGATATACACGTGGTCACGTGTGGGAACATAAAATGGGCAGTGAACTTTGGCGTGGCCACGTGAATTTTCATGAGGAAAGACCCGTGGTCACGTGTGTGCAAATGAAATGTGATAAGTGACTTATGCGTGGCCACGTGAGTTTTCATGAGGAAAGACCCGTGGTCACGTGTAAAGATGCAATTGTTACAGAGTACTTGGGCGTGGACACGTGAAATTCCATGAAGAAAGACCCGTGGCCATGTATATTTTGTGAACTCACCATTATAGGAACCCGTGGCCACGTGATGGCAAAGGGAAAGCCACACGTGGTCACGTGTATGTAATGTTCTTTGCCTAACTTCTTCGATACACACTCATTCACTTGATTTTTAAATGCACATATCTCTAATTAAAACCTTGATTTACTTACTCTTTTCATGAATTAAAACACTTAAACACACAAGTATGCATAAATCAAAACACTTAAACACACAAACATGCATAAATCAAAACACTTAAACACACAAACATGCAGAAAACACAAATATTAACTGAAAATAAAACAAAGATAGAGTTCTGAGTTTTTGGAGTCTCCAGCTAGACTCTCCAAACCAATTTTTAAGTATCTTAAGAACCATGATTGCTTCAGCAACCTCTTGTTGTCCGATTTGGTATGGTTTAAGTCGGTGTCCATTGACTGTAAATTCACGTCCATCTTTTAAGCTTTTGATCGTCACTACACCAAGATTATTGCTTGTCATCACTTGATATGGTCCAAGCCACTTCGATTTCAGCTTTCCTGGAAACAAACGAAGATGACTATTATAAAGAAGCACTAACATTCTAGGGATAAAATCTTTTACCCTTAGATGCTTGTCATGCCATCGTTTGGTCTTTTCTTTATAAAGTGCAGCATTTGTATATGACCATTGTCGAATTTCATCAAGTTCATTGAGCTGCAATTTTCTTTTTTCTCCTGCATTTCTCAAATCAAAGTTAAGAAATTTAGTAGCCCAATGTGCTTTATGTTCTAATTCGACCGGAAGGTGACATGCTTTTCCAAAAACAATCCGAAATGGAGACATACCTATAGGAGTTTTAAATGCGGTTCGATAAGCCCATAAGGCCTCATCTAGCCTAAAAGACCAATCTTTTCTAGAGTTATTTATTGTTTTCTCTAAGATTGACTTTAACTCCCTATTAGATACTTCCACTTGGCCATTGGCTTGAGGGTGGTATGGGGTTGTGATTTTATGCTTAACACCAAATTTCTTAAGTAAGGTCTTAAATTGATGGTTGACAAAGTGTTTGCCTCCATCACTTATAATAGCTCTAGGTGCTCCAAATCTAGTGAAAATATTCTTCCGAATGAATTCCAGCACAATTTTTGCATTACAAGTCCTAGTAGCTATTGCCTCAACCCATTTACTCACATAATCCACAGCTACCAATATATATTCAAACCCAAATGAATTTGGAAAAGGTCCCATAAAATCAATGCCCCAAACATCAAATATTTCTACTTCTAGCACATTGTTCATAGGCATCTCATCTCTTTTGGATATATTTCCTACTCGTTGGCATTTATCACAAGTAGATATAAAAGATCTTACATTTTCAAATAAAGTAGGCCAGAAAAAACCTGATTGGAGTATCTTTTGAACCGTCCTATTTGGTCCGTGATGACCTCCAACTTTACCTCCATGACATTGGTTCATGATCGCTTCTTGCTCCGACCTTGGTACGCATCTTCTTAGTATTTGATCCGGGCATATCTTGATGAGGTATGGATCGTCCCAAAGGTAATGCTTGGCATCTGCTATGAGCTTTTTCTTTTGTTGCCAAGTAAATTCCTTAGGAAGATAGCCACCTGCAAGAAAATTAGCTATATTAGCGTACCATGGAACTGAATTCTCATAAGTGTAACAAGTATAAATAAATTCATCGGGAAATAAGTCAGAAATTTCTCCCTTTTCGATACTAGCATTATCCAATCTAGATAGATGGTCAGCCACAAAATTTTCTGCTCCCTTCTTATCTTTGATTTCAATATCAAATTCTTGAAGTAGTAACACCCATCGGATAAGTCTTGGCTTAGAATCCTTCTTTGCAAAAAGATGTCTCAATGCGGCATGATCCGACCACACCGTAATTTTGGATCCTAAGAGGTAAGACCTAAATTTCTCAAATGAGAAGACTATTGCTAAGAGTTCCTTCTCCGTAGTGGTGTAATTCACTTGGGCTCCGATAAGTGTATGACTTGCATAGTAGATGGTGTAGAAAATCTTCTCCTTTTGCTGTATTAAGACTGCTCCAACTGCATAATCACTTGCATCACACATGATTTCAAATGGTAAGCTCCAATCGGGTGAGGCAATGATCGGTGCACTAACTAACTTTTGCTTCAATAGGTTAAAAGCCTGCAAACACTCAGCATTAAAATCAAATGCAGCATCTTTAAGCAATAAATTAGAGAGTGGTTTGGCAATTTTAGAGAGATCTTTAATAAACCGACGATAGAACCCGGCATGACCAAGGAAACTCCTAATGCCCTTTATACTAGTTAGTGGAGGCAATCTTTCTATCACATCAACTTTTGCTTTGTCAACCTCAATGCCTTTTTCAGAAATTTTATGCCCTAACACAATGCCTTCTCTAACCATGAAATGACATTTTTCCCAATTAAGCACCAAATTTGTTTCTTGACACCTTTTTAAAACCAATGCTAGATTATGCAAACAAGATTCAAAATCATGACCATAAATAGTGAAATCATCCATGAAAACTTCCATAAATTTTTTAATAAAGTCATGAAAGATGGCCATCATGCATCGTTGAAATGTAGCAGGTGCATTACAAAGACCAAAAGGCATTCTCCGATATGCAAATGGACATGTGAATGTGGTCTTTTCTTGGTCTTCCGGGGCTATAGGTATTTGCATATACCCCGAATAGCCATCTAAGAAGCAATAAAATTTGTTTCCTGCTAATCTCTCTAACATTTGGTCAATAAAAGGCAATGAAAAGTGATCTTTTCTAGTGGCATTGTTTAACCTTCTATAGTCAATACATACCCTCCATCCCGTTACCGTGCATGTAGGAATTAATTCATTATTCTCATTTATCACTACAGTCACTCCCCCCTTTTTAGGTACACATTGAACGGGACTTACCCAATTGCTATCGGAGATAGGGTATATAATACCTGCATCAAGTAGTTTCAAAACCTCCTTTTTCACTACCTCTTGCATAGTTGGGTTGAGCCTTCTTTGAGGTTGCACCACCGGCTTAAAGTTGTCTTCCATTGGTATTTGGTGTGTACAATAGCTTAGGCTAATCCCTTTTAAGTCGGATGTCGCCCAACCTATTGCTCCTTTATGCTTTTTTAGTACTCCAATGAGCATTTCTTCTTCTAAATCTGTCAATAAAGATGAAATAATTACTGGATTAGCATTATCACCTAAAAATACATATTTCAAATGAGATGAAAGTGTTTTAAGTTCAGAATCTCCCTTAGGAGGGGATGGTTCATCCTCCATTTCACTATCTTTACTATGCTCTTTTTCCAGAATTTGTATCAACTTTTTCTCCTTTGTATCTAACTCTTCCTTTTCCCTTAGATGCATTAAGCAACTTTGAAGCTCATCTTTGAGAATGATTTCCTCTTACTTTGTGTTGGCACATTCTTGAACCTCATCAACAAAATAAATGGATTCTTCAAAATCATATGAGGGGTGTTTTAAAATTTTATTAACATTAAAAACCATTTTCTCCTCGTTAAATCTTAAAGTAACAGTTTGTCCATGAACATCTATTAAAGCTCTTGCTGTGTTCAAGAATGGCCTCCCCACAATTAACGGCACCTTTCTATCTTCTTCCATGTCCATAACCACAAAATCCACCGAAAATATGAAATTTCCTACTTTTACCAATAGGTCCTCGATGATTCCTTTTGGCCTTTTTATCGATCTATCTGCCAATTGAAGCGTCATTCGAGTTTCTTTTAAATCGCCTAGATTCAATTTCCTGCAAATCGAATAAGGCATCAAATTAATGCTTGCACCCAAATCACATAAAGCATTGCTAACAAAATTACTTCCTAACTCACAAGGTAAGGTAAAACTACCTGGATCTTCTAATTTTTCAGGGATTTTATTGGTTAATATAGCACTACAATTACCAGACAATTGAACCATTCCTATGCCTTCTAGCTTTTTCTTATTAGAGTATAATTCTTTCATAAATTTAGCATATTTAGGCATGTGTAATAAAGCTTCAGCAAATGGTAAGTTTATATGTAGCTTCTTAAACATGTCCAAAAATCTACTTAATTGTTCATTTTGTTTCTCTTTTCTAGCTAGAACTGGAAATGGCAATTGAGATTCATCAAGAATAGTGGATACAAGCTTTTCTTTACCTTTACCCTTCTCAATTGTAGGAGGTGCTTTTTCATTTTTTCAGAATTAGAAACACTTACCTCCGTTGTCGGTTCCACCTTTTTAGAAGAATCCTTACCAAGTTCAGTCTTCTCTAACTATTTCCCACTCCTTAAAGTGATTCCTTTGGCTTTCTCCTTTGGGTTTCGGTCTACATTAGATGGAAATGTCCCTTGAGCCCGGTTGGATAAAGAACTAGTAAGTTGCCCCATTTGGTTTTCTAGGTTCCTAATGGATGCCTCTTGGTTTCTCATCCAAATATCTTGCAATTTTCCATCTAGCATCTTGACTAGCTAAATGGAGTTTTGGGAAGCCATGAAATTTGCAATCATTTCCTCAATATTAGATTTCTTTTCTTGAGGAGGGGAAGGTTGAGGTTTTTGAAAACCTGGTGGTTGGTGGTATGCTTGTGAAGGATATTGATTTGGATAATGAGGTGAAGATTGGTTTTGGTATGGATGTTGATTATTGGAAGCTTGATTGTGGCTGAATTGGGGTCTAGGATTGGGGTTAGAAGAAGAACCTTGATTACCTTCCCTCCATGAAAAATTTGGATGGCTTCTCCATCCAGCATTGTAAGTATTGCTATATGGATTCAAGGCATTGACTTCTTTTACTATACTTTCAATATTCTTCATTTCCATAGATCCTAGAATTCCTGCATAAGAATCAACTCCATTAGATAACATAGAGACATTTTTAGCTTTAAGCTCATTTATTTCTTTTGTATATTTCTTTTCCATTAATTCTAATTGAGCTTTCAACATAGCTACTTCATCAATATTATGAACTCCCTGTTTCTTTTGAGTTGCTCTAGAGCTTGCCCATTGAGCATCATTGGTGGCCATCTCATCTAGGAGTAAAAATGCATCTTCGGGAATTTGATTCATGAAGCTTCCATTTGAAGCTGCATCTAATAAAGATCATGTTGATGGATGAGCACCTGCATAGAAAATATGCATTAGTTGAAAAATAGGAACTTCATGATGAGGACAACTTTTTAAGAGTCTCCTAAATCTTTCCCAAGCTTCATGGAATGGTTCCTCATAAAACTGCTGAAAATCACTAATTTGTTTCCTAATGAGGGCGGTCTTCGTAGGTGGGAAGAATTTGCACAGAAATTTCTCTTGCATTTGTTGCCAAGAATGGATGGATTGATTTGGTAGCATTTGAAGCCAATCCCTAGCTTTTCCTATGAGGGTAAATGGGAAGAGTTTCAACCTAATTGCATCAATCGATACATTAGGAATTTGCACAGTGTCACTCACTTCTAAGAACATATCTAAGTATTGTGCGGGATCCTCTATGTCTGAACCCGAAAATTGGTTTCTTTGTACCATAGTTATGGTAACGGGTTTAATCTCAAAGGGTTGGTGGTGAGGAATCCTAATAGTTCTATGCTCTTCATTCCACCTAGGGATAGCATAATCCCTAATGGTTCTAGGTCTATACCCATTCCCAGGAGCTTGGTGGGGTATATGTTGCTCTTCGATCCTAGGTGGTGGATCATTCATAGGTTGCTCAATTTCTGGATCCTTCATGTTGTCTCTCAATCTTCTAATCCTATGGAATGTTCTCTCAATTTCAGGGTCTAATGGTAAGATGGGGTTGTCTCTCACCATAAACCACTAGTCACTTAAAAAGAAAATCAGAAATTAGATGGAGAAAAGAAGAAGACACACAAAAATTACTTTAAAATCAAAATAAATAAACAAACACCAATGTATCCCCGGCAACGGCACCAAAAACTTGACCGGTGTCTAGCAAGTGTACTAGATCGGCTAGTAATATAGGGAAATAAGATTATTACCCAAAATATCGAACTCAAGGGAAACTTGTGCTTGTGTGTGCTATTTCAATTTCAAAACCAATTTTGTGTGTAAAGAGAGAAGAGAAATCCCAAAGTTGTGATGATTTGAAAACTAAGTTAAAACAATTGAAAAGATTAAAGTAAATAAGAAATCTATTTAAAAGCAAGTAAATTGAATGAGATAAAAATCAATGATAAAAACAACTTTCACTAAAGGACTATCCACCTTAACAAGTATTGCTATGACTTGATTAAAAGAAAACATACATGTGATTATGGAGAATTCAGTTTAATAAACCCAGATAACTTTATTCAAGATTATCATTCCAAGTATTAAACTCTCTTATTCAGAACAATCCAATACTTAGCATAAAATTCTGAAGTAATCCCCTAAATGTCTATTAAAACCTTTCTCAAGAGCTTTAATTTCCAACTATTCTTG
The DNA here is from genome assembly GCA_037975025.1 of Excoecaria agallocha. Classification (NCBI taxonomy): domain Eukaryota; kingdom Viridiplantae; phylum Streptophyta; class Magnoliopsida; order Malpighiales; family Euphorbiaceae; genus Excoecaria; species Excoecaria agallocha. Next base: position 33,862,447 of record CM075806.1, read on the forward strand.
ATTACACCTTTCTTAATCTCAATTTAATCAAATTAACACATAATCATAACTTATTCAGAATATCAACATGTATTAATCCAACTAAATTATCCTAAGAACATGCAAGTCATTAATTCAACTTAAACCAATTAATTAACCGATGCTTAATCAAGTTAATAATTAACTTAAAATTGAATGGAAACAAGATTAAGTTTAAGAACCAAGAAATAATATAACTTGTATTAAATTGAAGAACAAACTCAAGTCATAACAATACAAGTCAAGGATTCAAGTATCCTTTAGCAAAAGTAAAGAAAACTACTCACTAGACATTCTTAAAAACTAAAAACAATGCTTTGGAAAAAACTGTAAAAACAATGAATGTAAAAACTAACTAAGAAGGCTTAATTCTAAAAACTGATTTAAAAACTTGAATATGATGATTGATGATTTTCTCATCCCTTCTTCTGTGTTTTGGACTCTATTTATAGGCAAGAGTAGATGTGGATTCCTTCTTAAACTCTTAGAACCAAAAAGGAAGTAATTTCTGCTTAAAATAGGAAGTTCGTAAATCCTTCGCATCATGGGAGAGTTGGATCACGTGGCCACGCCTCACTATGCCTTCTTCCTCACGTGGGCACGTCCCTTGTTCCTCTTCTTCCACACGTGGCCACGTGTGGATTATCTCTTCCTCACACGTGGTCACGTGTTCCACTTGTTTTCTTCAATTTCCCTTTCACGTGGCCATGGCTTCTTTACACTTTATTTCTTCATTTTACTTCACATGGCCACGGCTTCTCAAGCTTTGTTCTTCATGTGGCCACGTGTGAAGCTCTTCAATAATTCACGTGGTCACGTCTCAGGGCTCTGGACTGGACGTCAACTTTTCTTGCATCAATTTTTCATAATTGCACTTTTGGCCCTAAACTTTGCCCTTTTTACACTTTAAGCCCTTTTATGTCAAATTAAACCTGAAAATCAACCAAAATACAAAATTAACCTAAAAATCATAAATATTACCAATTAACTCTAAATTAACCTAAATAAAACCAAAACAACTAAATAATTTAACTAAAAACATATTAAAATCTATACATATTTCACACTTATCAGAACCTATTAATTATTATATCAGTCCTATAACACTTATAGTAGTCCTATAACACTTATAAGACAATAATAATTAATTATGAAATACATTATTTCAATTAGGTCCAATTTTACAGAACATTTCTCAAAAGTTTCGCAAACAATGTTACTTGATCATAATTAATTAAACTCTTTAATTAATTATTATCTTATTCACTTCTCTACCCTCATAATAATATCAAATATTATTATCCTTGTCATTTTACCATTTTATCCTTTTCCCTATATGTGTGTGACCTATTGGGTTCCTGTCCATGTTGGCAGTATAATATGTAATTGTGAATTTTATTCAAAACTCACATGACTTAAACTCCTTTAAATCATTTTATCAATCCCTATTGATATTCTTGATACATCATTATACAAGTCATGATTGGCCTCTAGCTAGGCATCATGACTACCCAAATGTCAGGAAAGTCAAGTGGTTTGACTATACCCTTCCATAGAAACAGTTACCGTGCGATTACTCCTTTCACCACTCTTATCTCAATTAGATTCTGAGTATGGATTTCTGTCAACTCATATAAACTAATTATGTATGTTTTATTAATTTAACCATTGTTCCTAAAATGCCCTTCATAGATCTCTATCCATCTTGGCATATTACTCTGGCCAGAGATTCTCTGAACAAGGCAATTATAGAATCATGCGAGATAACTTCCCTTATTAAATCTGGGATGGTGAATCCTTTTTCAATCACTCAACTATCTTCAAGTAGGTCATGATATACCCAATCTCCTAACTATGTTCACTCCCAGTTGGAAGCAATCAGTTATGGAGTCAAAGTATACCACTTGCTACTTAAGATAACTTTGGTGATCTCAAATCTAAGGATACTTGCACAACCGCTATGAAGAGATTCCTCACTGACATAGATTTAATATCCATGTGAGGATTCTCTATGCAGGTCTCCAATGAACTTGTTCTTCTAACAAGCATCATATGTTAGCTTTGATTATCTTCCATAATCACATTTATGAGAACACTGCTTAAACCATTCAAGAAGCATAACATGTGCTAGTCTATCCGAATTAACAATATCCTTATCTTGTTAATTCTATGACTAGGGATATTTAGATATTAAGACATTTACATGCAATAGACATCTCATATCATGAACACTTTCATGATTGCCTTTGCACTGTGGTTATAATATCTAGGACTTCATTTATTAATTTAAGATTTACAAACTCATGTATTTAAACATAGCATTAATAAATGAATGATGCCTTTTATTAAGAATATAAATTCATACATATGAAAAACATCCCTATTACATGGGCTCTAGGGCATACTCTCTAACAATTTCCATCATTAATCGCATCATTATTAGTTCATATAGGTCACAGATCAATGAAATTTGCATGAAGTCACCTGATCACCACAACCAATTCATTATAAGGGCACATGCATTACTTTAAGAACAAAATTTATTGCAAACAGTATGTATATTACAAGAAAAAGTGGGTTGGAAACTGCAAAGCATCATCCACAAACACATATTCAAGCTATAAATAACTAAGTACCTCTAAAAACCAATTATAAAGTGAGAAAAAGAGGGGACGATCAAACAAGTCAGACATTGTACCTTATGCCAAAGGTATACCGCCTAGTCTTCCCCTGCTTAAGAAATCGGTTAGCAGGTTGCTTGCACTGTCTAGGATAGTCATTGCTTTCGACTCATCAGTAGCTTTTGACTGGCATCTATAGCACAATGACACACAAATTCATCATTTACGCATTGAAGTCAACAAATTCTAGCCCAACTAACTAAAAGTAGATTGGCATAAATTCGCCAACACTTTTGTGGCTAATATTAAATAACAACGTTGGGGGTTTAGACCATAAGGTCCTTGGTAGTTTTTATATAAGTTATTGGTTCCTCATGAAAATAGTAGTATGATCTAAATTAAGTCTCCAAATTAAGAAATGATAGTTAGGTATATAGCTTCGTGTAAGCAATAAGACGGTGTAAAAGAAAGACTTTTGGAGAGAAGGATTCCGAATTGTGAATTTGCAGAGATTTTCTCAGATTATGGACAAGACTGCATATTCACATAAAGCTTTCAAATATACATGAAGAAGTTGGATTGAATTATGCATAAATTTCTATGGAGTATGAACAACTTAATCAAATTTTTGACAAATTTCTCAACAACCAAACAGCCTTTGAGAAAATGAAATGGTGAAATTAGAATGTAGAAAGTACCTTATAAGAGGAGACCCTTTGCCTTAGGACAATGAGATTGAAATTTTGAGATATCAAAAAACCTAAAATCATTTCTATGAAAAGAACAGCCATTAACGAAAATAGAATAGAGGCGCGACATAGAAGTGAAGGTAGATGTTAAGGACATGTTGAGTGGTTTAAGTTAGTGTAATGCCATCGAGCAGGGACTTATGTTCGGATAACCAATTTATAGACTAAAATTGAATATGTGCACATGCCTAATGCATGCCACATCCGTCCACACGTGATTCGTACTCTTTTCCCTTTTCATGTAAAATTTGAGCTCTTTGATATCTATAATTCAAGTAAAAATCCTTGATACCTCACTAGTGCAGCATACGACTGACTTATTCTGCAAAGATACAGCAAGAATGATCTAAAGCTAGAAATTAGGATCTATTCAACTCAGCTAAGATAGCTAGCACATATAATGAAAAAAAAGAGTCAATATGCCCACACATGAAACCTCACAACCATCCAATGAAGTTAATTTGCTAAATGGAGATCATTGTGAACTTATGTGCACTGGATAAGTAAAATTAAAAATGTATATTGTAGTAGCACCAATGAAAATCAGTTTTAGACAAAATTCAGGGAGTGGCCTTAGTTTACTCGTTAAATTTCAATAGTCACTGCATTTAATTGTATGAGAGGAAAATATTTAACTTGTTCATCCTTGTTTAAATCGTTTCATTATTGTCTATTCTTATTAAGAATTAGCCAAGTATTCCATTTTCTGAAAAGCAAAGAAATTGTAAAGCCTACTTGTCACTAAAGAATAATTGAATTATGCTAGAACAATTATGTTTGTTATCAAGTCAAAAATCCAACTGAAATCAAATCCAAGTAAAATCTAGCTAAATTGATCGTATTGGGTACGGATTAAAGTTCAGTTAATATCATGAAATTCAATGATATGTTTGGTGACCTTCAACAATTCGTGAAATTAACTTCCCAAACATCCACATGAAGTAAATATCAAAATAAAATGGAGTAAAAAAAGATGGAATAGTTGATAATGCAGCAAGTCTTCATGATTACAAACCTTAATCACAGGTGATTCTTTTCTAACAGAACCAAAGTCATAGTTGAAGACCCCTAGCCCAATGATGTCAAGTGTTAAACTTGAAAATTTTGCTTCTAGATCTAACTCAATGGCATTCCTTCAGTGAGTATCCTCTCCTTCCAAAAGTTGTTCAAATTTGAAGATGGATATTTTTGAACAATTAGTAAATACCTTAACCATAGCTTCCAAGTATAAGGCATGAAACCCTGGAGCAATTACTGCCAATACCAATAGAAATCCATCACGTAAAAGTTATGTCTTTTACAAATATACAAACACATGCATATTTGCAGCAATGCTAGTTACATATATTATAAGCATATATACATATTTACAGCAATGCTAGTTTATTTAGTCTCTTTATCTTTCTCACACTCTCTCTCTATATATATAAACTAAGCAAATCATGATTGATATAGACACTAAAAATTGGACCGAACGTTCATTTTATCATACATCATTCTAAATGATACACTATGAAGCTAAAATCAAGAGAAATAGCGGGTTATTTTTTTATTCCGATTAATGAAACCTTGCAACCTTCTAACTTTGATAAAAACTTAACACAATCTGGGCCATGCTAGATATGTAGGACTCCTGTCAAGTTTCATAAGGCGAATTTGTAGATAAGGGTTATTGTTAATAGGACTATTTTTTTCTACAAGCTTAGTGTTCGACATGGTGAATTGAAAAAAAAAACACAACTTTCATAAAAAAAATCTCAAGCAAGAAGAAAGAACATTTGAAGTGACAGAATCCAAGTACACAAAAAACAACAAGAGAAACAAAACCTATGAAGGATATGGCTTAAAAACCAAGAAATCAACCAAAGGTTGCAAACCTGTTGGCCGGCATTAGAAATGGCAATTAAAGTTGTCGAATAAGACCCAGCAATAAAACCGCAACAAAAGAAACGTTCATGTGTTCCACACAATGGACTGTGATGAGTCCATAACCTTTAGGTGGAGCACACATGGTGCAGCGGACGCAATGATCTTCCGACTATGGGACAAATATGAATTGGAGTCCTTTCTTGGAGGGCCAGTCGGATGGTAACTTGGCCTCTTGAAACTTGATCAAAATAGCATATTGTAAACAAATTTAGAAATGAACCAAGTGTTGGAGAGAGAAAACTCTTAACTCTAGTAAAGAGCACTAGCTCTGATATCGATTGTGGATCTAATGCACTTTGCCATTTATTCCAAAATCTATTGATGTTGGGGAAAGTGCTACCATTATTCCTATACTGTCCTAAGCAACCTATAAGCATCCACAGCATTAGACTGTGACTTCGCCCCTCAATTAAGCCTCCACCACAAGACAATTGCTATCACACCCTAAATAACAATTTTTGCCCCAAAAATTCCTCTTGCTAGGAGTTAAGCCTGTGACCTCAACTCTAACACCATGAAGATTTTTGAAAAAAAAATTATTGATATTTTGAAGAATTTGAAAAAGAGATTTTATTGATATCTCGTGTTTATAAACAAGCAATTTAAGAAGATATTTATGCAAAAGAATTAAAGTCTAACTAGGAAAGACATAAGAATGATAATAAAAACAAATCTCTACAAATTAGAACTCTCTTCACAAGACATAACAAGGTAAACTCACTCTTCTCATAATTTATGTTGATGACATACTAATGATAAGAGATAATAAAGAGGAGAGGGTCTGATTGAAAAAGTTGTTGGCTTAGAAATTTGACAACAAGGATCTAGAAAAAATATAATACTTCTTAGAAATTAAGGTTGCTAGATCAAAAAAAAAATGAATCTTTATTTCTCAAATAAAATATATCCTAAATCTCTTAAAAGAAGCTGGTATGACGGGTTGCAAACCAGCCAGATTGTCCATAGAGAGCAACTACAAGTTACAAGCTGAAGTTAGAGAGTTAGTTGATAAGGATGTTAGTGTAAGCCCTAGCCCCAATGCATTGTTATAAAACACTTAAGTTAATAAATGAGGCATTTGTTTTATCTATTGTATTACTGTGCATATCAATTGATAGAACTATCCAAGAATGTTGTTTTAATTTAAGTTATCATGTGTGAGGCACATAGTTGTAAGACCTTGAAACAAATGAGACTTCATTCTAAATATCCCTTGTCAGTCATTGTTATGGGAATAACAAATGAATTAAGACTAGTATGCTCTCTCTAATAATTTGAGTTCTGTCTTATGAAAGACTGAAGTGTCAATCAGAGATCATAGATACATGTTTAGAACATGGTATCTGGATTCGATCCGTTCATGAGAACACTACATGTTACAAGTCATAAGTGTTTCTTATGTGCAAGTTTTGCATCAAAGTTCTTAGACCTAAAATCTCCATGAAACTCTTTATGAATTACTGTGTACTTTGACATACACCTAACATGCTCGTAACAGAGTGACAAGTATGGGTATACTTAGGTATGCACTAATCCATGTTAGAAAGCAAGAGAGAAGTAAAGGGATTACCCCTCTCAATAAGAGAGAAAATATCATCAGCCACTTGATCAATGAACTGAGAAGTGTGTGGCAATACCGAGATGAAATAATGAGTAATCATTATTTATCTGAAAGTTCAATGTCACTAGAATATCAAGAAAGGAATTAGTATATATAAGGATGACTGGTTCCATGCCTTATATTAATTCTGATATTTAAGGGTAAGGGACTATGCAAAATTGCATTAGGTCACTAAATGCCATTTGCATTTTCATTTAATTTGGAATGCTATAACATCTTGCTAAAGAATATATATAGCCTTTGAATTAATTTATTAATTCATTGCTAATATTAAATGGACCTATAGGATCGCACACAAAGCATTGGGCTTAAAATATTTAAATAATGTATTGGGAATTAATTTGGACTTTTATTTAAAGTCAAATTAATGTATGCAATAGGTAAATAGATTTTTCCCTTAAACAGCTTGCTGTTTTAGGCAAATCTGTTAAATAAGTTTTTTGCCTTAAACAGTTTGCTGTTTTAGGAAAATCTGTTCAGCTCCGATTTTCCCTTAAACAGCCAAATCTGTCAAACAAGGTTTTTGCCTTAAACAGCTAGCTATTTAAGGCAAATCTGTTAATAGTTGGTCACGAGAGAAATTTATTGGCATGTGCTAGGTTTAATTTCAATTAATTAATTATCTATGTATAATTAAGTTAATTGAGTATTAAATCCTAAATTGTATTTAATTAAAATATAATACTTGAGAGGGAATTAATGTAGCCAAATTTCAAGCTAGGAATCCTAGTTGAATTCGGCAACTAATCACCTTAAATAAGTAAGTTTGTTTTGATTAAATGACTAATGCCATTTGAATTTAAATTCTAATAGAATTTAAATTAAGATATATCTCTTAATTAGGAAGTGATGGAGGGTGAAATTACCACTTAATTTCGGAATTCACACTTGACCTAAAACAAGTGATATGTATATTAATGAATTAAAAGAATAAAAAGCTAGCCATTTTTGCTCTTTTTCTCTCTTGGCTGAATTACTCAAGGGGAAAGAACTCTTTATTGTTCTCTTGTGTTCTTGGGAAGCTATAGCAACCTAAAGGAAGAACAAGATCAGATCTTATGGCTTCAAACCATTTCCATTGCCGAATACACAATCATAGAGCTAGCACTCTTGATTTTAAGCTATTTTTGCAAGTGTGTGTGTGAGCATAGAGTGGTGTGGCATAAAGGTTGCTCCTTTGGCATTGGTGTACCAGATCTGAAGTGTATAAGTTTATCTTATACATTTACCATTGTAAAATCAAGTTTTCAAGAGCATCCAAGCTTGTAAGTTTTAAAACTCTAAAATTGCATGTTTCGATTCTTTATCGCATATTGCGTGGCATAAATGATCAATATTTTTATTTTTCCGCTGCGTGATCTTCATGTATATTCCATAAGATATCTCTTTAGTGGTATCAGAGCCTAACCATGCTTATTTTAGTGCTTTGGATGCATTAAATATTGATTCAAAAATCGTTACTGCATAAAATCACAATGCTGAAATTTTATGTTTTGAGTTTTTTGCATTGTTTTAGCGTAAAAATGATTTTAAATGATTATTTAGGTATTATAATTATTATGACATGTTAATATACTGTCCTAAGATGTTCTTAGAGCTGTTCATGGTCGATTTTAATTATACATACCTGATTGTACATGTTAATCTTGAAACTAGGTGCTAGTTTGTTTGATATGTGTTTATTTAACAACTAGTTTTCAAAATTAAATGTAAAAACGTGGTTGGAATGTTTGTAAGTGATTTTTAGAGATTAATAACTGGTATTTACATGTTTTAAAAATGGTTTTAATTCTGGTCCATGACAATTTAATTGATTAATTTTAAAATCACTTAAAACTATGACTAGTTTGTGTTTGTTGTATGTTTAATCAACATTGTTTGTTATGTTTTGATTAAAATGGAAAAAACACATTTTGATCAGATCTGTAAAAAACCTTAACTCAACTTTTATGACCTTATTTAAATTATTAAATATCTCATAAAACCGTTTTAAGTGTTTGTGCATTGTTTGTGGCATTATATGAGCATTAAACAACTAGTTTCATTGTTGTTTGTTTGTTTTAGTATATATGACGTGTATGACATATGTTCTTTATGAATTTTTATGTTTAATTCATGTTGGTTCATATTATATGTATTTTTAATGTTTATGGGCTGTATGACATAATATTAAAAATGACAAAATTGAAAATTATACTAGAGTTTATTTATAGTACAAATCTAACTAATTTGTGTTTTGGGCTTTTAAGAGAACTTATTCAATAAGGGGATTTAGTCCATTGTGTTTTGGCCCAAATCCATCATGGGGTCTTCTCTTAAAAGTGCAAGTGCACAATTTTCATTAATGGGCTTGGCTAAATTAATTAAAATTAGACTTTATTTTATCCATAAATATTATGTATATTTATTTGCTTGTTTTGTGTGATGAATGGATATGCATGGTGCATTCATGGACCCTGGGTTTTTGTAATTAAATATGGCTTGCATGCCATTATGGATTATTGTAAAAGTTTCATTTATTTCTTAGTATATAATTGATTTGAAGACTTTGTAAATCAAGACGAAGCCCACCGGAGTGGAGAAACCCAACTTGAAGATTCATATGTAATAGTATAGAATCTTAGTTACAGGTTTTTGGTCCCGTGTTTGTCACGCTTTACTTTATGCAATTATATATATGCATGCTATGAATGGATGACAAAGCATATGCCATGTAAGCTAGGAGTCCTAGATGCGCCCGATTATCTTTGTGAGGCATAGGTTGTGAATGTAGGTTGGACTTAACATGGAAAGGGATGCCCAAACCTAGGCAACTAATAAATAGGTTTGTGCTATTACATCTTAAGATGTTAGCCCATTTGATCCAAGAGTCATGTACGAGACATGATTGGAGTTTTCCTACCTAAGTAACTTAACTTGTTAGGTGTACAAGCTCAGCTTGACTAATAAGTTATTGTGAAAAGTGGATCTTGGCCCACATTAAATCACTAACGCGAATTATTTAAAGGGATATTAATTCAGTTTGTGGGATCGTTATAAGACCTCATTTAATCTTGCTAAGTTTTATTGTAGATTGAAAAATGGCATCTTCAAACAACAACTTTTCATTGCGATCAGTCCTAAAAAAAGACAAATTAAAAGGCACCAATTTCATAGACTGGTCTCGAAACTTGAGAATTATTCTCAAGCAAGAGAAGAAGTCATATGCTTTGGATGCACCCTTGCCCAAGGAAACTGCTAGGAATGCCTCTGCAGTTCAAAAGGAAACTTTTGAGACTAAGAAGAGTGACTCTAATGATGTGACATGTCTGATGCTAGCCACTATGGTGCCCGATTTGCAAAAGCAATTCATGGACCAAGAGGCTTATGCGATTATGGTGCACCTTAAGGAGATGTTCCAAGAGCAAGCTCGTCACGAGAGGTTCGTGACAACAAAGAACTTGATTTCTTGTAAGATGGCTGCGGGTACTCCCGTTAGTACTCATATACTCAAGATGAAAGGGTATCTTGATACTCTTGAGAAGCTTGAGGTACAAGTACCTAAAGAATTGGCCACTGACTTGATCTTGGGTTTATTGACTGATGATTATGATCCATTTTTCATAAATTATAACATGCATGCAATGAACAAGATAGTCATCAAGCTTCATGGGATGCTTAAGAATGCTGAAGAGAACATTCAAAAGACCAATCTCGTACTTATGGTTCAAGGGGGCATTAAGAAGGGACCCGCTAAGGGAAAGGGGAAGGGAAAGGCAAAACCCAAGAATGACTTGGCACGGCCTAAGTTTAGTGGGAGTGCACCTCAAGCCCGACCCAAGCCCAAGGCATAAAATTTCAAGGAGAGCGAGAGCACATACTTCCATTGCAACAAGTTGGGGCATTGGAGGAATAATTATGCTCTCTTCAAGGAAGAACAAAAGAAGAATGGAGCCAAGGCGTCCAGTTCTGGTATTTTTGTTGTTGAAATTAACCTTTCTATTTCTACCACTTGGGTATTGGATACCGATTGTGGTTCTCACATTTGTTCAAATGTGCAGGGGTTAAGAAATAGGAGGTTACTTAGGAAGAATGAAGTGGACCTCCGTGTGGGGAATGGAGTACGAGTTGCTGCCATGGAGATAGGCGACTATCAACTCACTTTACCTTTCGAACTTTGTTTAGATTTGAAAATTTGTTATTATGTGCCTGCTATGAGTAGAAACATTATTTCAGTTTCTGGTTTGGATATGGATGGATTTGATTTTGTTATTGATAATGGCAATATTCATATTCATCGCCAAGGCATTTCATATGGCAATGCCATGTTACAAAATGGCCTTTATATCCTTGATCTACAAAACAAAGAGTCCATATACAACATTAATACAAAGAGGGTTAAATCAAATGAATTAAACCCTACTTACTTCTGGCATTGTCGTTTAGGACATGCAAAACGCATTTCAAGACTCCACAAATTTGGAGTGCTTGGGTTATTCGATTTGGAATCTTATGACACATGGGAGCCATGTTTGCATGGAAAGATGACAAAGAGTCCTTTTAACAAGAAAGGTGAAAGGACTAGTGACTTATTAGGATTAATACACACCAATGTATGTGGACCATTAAGTACACAAGCTAGAGGTGGTTTTAGCTACTTCATAATGTTCACAGATGACTTCAGCAGATATGGCTATGTCTATCTAATGAAGCATAAGTCTGAAACTTTTGAAAAATTCAAAGAGTTTAAAAACGAAGTAGAAAACCAACTTGGAAAAAGTATAAAAGCCATTTGATCATATCGAGGTGGCGAATACTTAAGCCAAGAGTTTGATAGCCATCTAAAGGAGTGTGGAATTATTTCACAGTTCACTCCTTCTGGAACACCACAATGGAATGGTGTGTCCGAAAGGAGAAATCGAACTCTATTGGATATGGTTCGATCGATGATGAGTCAAGCAAATCTTCCTGTCTCTTTTTGGTGTTATACATTAGAAATTGTTGCCTTTCTACTGAACTGTACTCCAACTAAAGCAGTTGAGAAGACACCATACAAGGTATGGACTGGGAAAGAACCCAATATGTCATTTCTCAAGATTTGGGGATGTGAAGCACATGTTCAGAAATTAACATCTGACAAACTAGAGTCCAAATCTACTGTCTGCTTATTTATGGGTTATCCCAAAGAAACAAAGGGGTACTACTTTTACTCACAAGCCGAGAACAAAGTATTTGTTGATCGCAAGGCTATTTTCTTGGAAAAGGAATTCCTTCTCAAGAAAGACAGTAGGAGTAAAGTAGAACTTAGAGAGATTCAAGTGCCACAAACTCCTGTAGGGGATGAGTTAGAAATGGGATCAAGTTCACAACCAGTTGTGGAACAAGAACCCATTGCACAAGAACCTAGAAGATTTGGTAGGGTATGTCGGGAGATTGAGAGATACGGTTTTCTAATCACTGATAGTGACACTATTGAGTTAGTGGATCGTGAGGATCCAACTACCTACCAAGAAGCTATTGAGAGCCCTGACTCAAAAAATTGGCTTGGAGCCATGAAATTCGAGATGCAATCAATGTACGAAAACTAGGTTTGGACCTTGGTTGATCCACCGGAAGGTGCTAAGGTAATTGAATGCAAGTGGCTATTTAAACTCAAAGCTAATAAGACCTACAAAGGTAGACTAGTAGCAAAAGTTTTGCGACAAACTCATGGTGTAGACTATGATGAGACCTTTTCACCTGTAGTCATGTTTAAGTCCATTAGGATCTTGCTTGCCATAGCTGCATATCATGACTATGAGATATGGCAAATGGATGTCAAAACTAATTTCCTCAATGGAAATCTACTTGAGGATGTGTATATGACACAGCCTTAGGGTTTTGTCAATCCCAGGCATCCTAAGAAGGTTTGCAAGCTTTAAAAATCCATTTATGGATTAAAACAAGCATCCCGGAGTTGGAATCTCCATTTTGATAAAGCTATCAAAGAATTTGACTTCATCAAGAACGAAGATAAGCCTTGTGTGTACAAGAAGGTTAGTGGGAGCATAATAGTATTCCTAGTTCTATTTGTGGATGACATCCTTCTCATTGGGAATGACATCCCAACATTACAAAAGGTTAAGCAATGGTTGGGGACGTGCTTCTTAATGAAAGACTTAGGTGAAGCCGAGACAATACTTGGTATTCGGATCTATAGAGATAGATCGAATCGACTTTTGGGACTAAGTCAAGAAAAGTACATAGACAAAGTACTAAAGCATTTTAGTATAGGAGACTCAAAGAAAGGATACATACCTTTGGCTTTGGGAGTTCCTTTGACAAAAGAACCATGTCCTAAAACTAAAGAGGAAAGGGACAACATGAGTAGAATCCCATATCCATCTGCTATTGGATTTATCATGTATGCTATATTTTGTACTAGGTTGGATGTTACTCATGCACTGAGTATAACCAGTAGCTTTTAGTAAGACCCTAGTGAGAAGCATTGGTCTGCTGTAAAGGGGATTCTTAAGTACCTATGAAGGACTAAGGATCACTTCTTGGTGTATGGTGGTCAAGAAGAGCTCGTCATACAAGGTTATGCCGATGCTACTTTTCAGACCAGCACTCAGGACTCAAGATCACAATCTGGTTTTATTTTTATTTTAAACGATGGTGTTGTCAGCTGGAGAAGCTTGAAGCAAGAGACCATTGCTGACTTAACTATAGAATCTAAGCATATTGTAGCGAGTGAGGCTGCAAAGGAGGCTGTTTGGATTAGAAATTTCATTTTTAGATTAGAAGTGGTCCCAAATATCCTAGATCCATTAGAAATTTTCTGTGACAATTACGGGGCCATTGCACAAGCCAAGGAGCCTCGGTCACACCAGAAATCCAAACACATACTCAGGAGGTACCACCTGATTAGAGAGATCATTGATCGTGGGGACATCAAGATTAGCAAGATAGCAAGTGAAAACAATGTAGCAGATCCTTTGACGAAATATTTGCGTCCAAACTGCATGAAGCTCATTTGAGAGTGTTCGATTTTAGGGCTATGGCCAATTGGGACCAGTGCTAGTGGGAGATTGTTAGTGTAAGCCCTAACCCCAATGCATTGTTATAAAACACTTAAGTTAATAAATGAGGCATTTATTTTATCTATTGTATTACTGTGCATATCAATTGATAGAACTATCCAAGAATGTTGTTTCAGTTTAAGTTATCATGTGTGAGGCACATAGTTATAAGACATTGAAACAAATGAGACTCCATTCTAAATATCCCTAGTCAGTCATTGTTATGGAAATAACAAATGAATTAAGACTAGTATGCTCTCTCTGATAATTTGAGTTCTATCTTATGGATCATAAAGACTGAAGTGTCAATCAGAGATCATAGATACATGTTTAGAACATGGTATCTGAATTCAATCCATTCATGAGAACACTACATGGTACAAGTCATAAGTGTTTCTCATGTGCAAGTTTTGCATCAGAGTTCTTAAACCTAAAATCTCTATGAAACTCCTTATGAATTACTGTGTACTTTGACATACACCGAACGTGCTCGTAACAGAGTGACAAGTATGGGTATGCTTGGATATCCACTAATCCATGTTAGAGAACATAAGAGAAGTAAAGGGATTACCCCTCTCGATAAGAGAGAAAATATCATCGGCCACTTGAATAGTGAACTAAGAAGTGTATGGCCATATCGATATGAAATAATGAGTAATCATTATTTATCTAAAAGTTTAGTGTCACTAGAATATCAAGAGAGAAATTAGTATATATAAGGATGATTGGTTCCATGCCTTATATTAATTCTGATATTTAAGGGTAAGGGACTATGCAAAATTGCATTAGGTCACTAAATGCCATTTGCATTTTGATTTAATTTGAAATGCTATAATATCTTGCTAGAGAATATATATAGCCTTTGAATTAATTTATTAATTCATTGCCAATATTAAATAGACCTATAGGATCGTACACAAAGCATTGGGCTTAAAATATTTAAATAGTATATTGGAAATTAATTTGGGCTTTTATTTAAAGTCAAATTAATGTATGCAATGGGTAAACAGATTTTTGCCTTAAACAGCTTGTTATTTTAGGCAAATCTGTTCAGCTCTGATTTTCCTTAAACAGCTAGCTGTTTAAGGCAAATCTGTCAAACAAGGTTTTTGCCTTAAACATCTAGCTGTTTAAGGCAAATCTATTAACAGTTGGTCACGAGAGAAATTTATTGGTATTTCTAGGTTTAATTTTAATTAATTAATTATCTATGTATAATTAAGTTGATTGAGTATTAAATCCTAAATTGTATTTGATCAAAATATAATACTTGAGAGGGAATTAATGTAGCCAAAATTCAAGCTAGGAATCCTAGTTGAATTCGGCAACTAATCACCTTAAATAAGTAAGTTTGTTTTGATTAAATGACTAATGCCATTTGAATTTAATAGAATCTAAATTAAGATATATCTCTTAATTAGGAAGTGATGGAGGCTAAACATTCACACTTGACCTAAAACAAGTGATATTTCTATTAATGAATTAAAAGAATAAAAAGCTAGCCGTTTTTGCTCTTTTTCTCTCTTGGCCAAATTACTCAAGGGGAAAGAACTCTTTCTTGTTCTCTTGTGTTCTTGGGCAGCTATAGCAACCTAGAGGAAGAACAAGATCATATATTGTGGCTTCAAACCATTTCCATTGCCGAATACACAATCATAGCACTCTTGATTTTAAGCTATCTTTGCAAGTGTGTGTGTGAGCATAGAGTGGTGTGGCGTAAAGGCTGCTCCTTTGGCATTGGTGTTCCAGATCTGAAGTGTATAAGTCTATCTTATACATTTGCCATTGCAAAATCAAGTTTTCAAGAGCATCCAAGCTTGTAAGTTTTAAAACTCTAAAATTGCATGTTTCGATTCTTTGTCGCATATTGCGTGGCATGAATGATCAATATTTTTATTTTTCCACTGCGTTATCTTTATGTATATGCCATGTGATATCCCTTCAAAGGAGAGATATCAAAGGTTGGTTAGAAGACTCATTTATCTCTCACACACTAGGCTATACATGGCCTATTCAGTCAGCTTGGTGAGTCAATTTATGCATGATCCACAAAACTCTCACATGCAAGTTGTCTTCCATATTTTGTGGTATTTGCAGTCTACCCTAAGAAAATGTCATCTTTTCTCCAAACATGGTCGCCTCCAAATAGAAGCCTTTACATATACGGATTAGGCTGAATCTCTAGATGACAGAAGATCTACATCTGACCATTGTACACTTGTAGGAGGAATCTTAGTTATTTTGAGAAGCAAGAAGCAAACTATAGTGGCTAGATCTAGTGCTGAAGCAAAATATATGGTTATGGCTTAAGGTGTTTGTGAACTTATTTGGATGAAAAAGCTACTTGAAGAATTGAGATTATTTAAAAAAAATGAGACTATCCTTATATTATAACAATAAAATCGCCATCAGTATAGCTCATAATCCTGTTCAGCATGACCAAACCAAATACATTGAAATTGATCGGCACTTCTTCAAGAAAAAGCTTACAAATGGTGCCTTGAGTTTGTTTCATGTGTCATCAGAAAAGCAACTAGCATTACTGTGTTTACAAAACGGCTCAACAATCGGACATTTCATACCTTGGTGTGCAAGTTGGACATGTTTGATATCTTTGCATCAACTGAGGAGGAGTGCTGATAGATATATTTAGTTCCTAATTTGTAGAGTTTTAAAATTGTTACCTTTTATCTTTCCTAGTTAGGCTTAAATTCGTTTGTATAAATACCTATGTAAATTAATTTTCAATGCATTAAGAGTAATAAAAAACTTCTCAAAAATCTTCATCCAGTTATGTCAAAATCTAGGTACAAATATTTTGTTACTTTTGTGGATGAGTTTTCTCGTATGACTTGAATTATTTTATAAAGAATCGTTCTAAAGTATTTTTCCATTTTTTGTTATTTATGCTGAAGTTAAAACCCAGTTTAATGCATCTATGACTATATTTCGAAACGATAATGCTAAGAAATACATCTCAAATTCTTTTCAGAGGTACATGTCTCAACATGGTATTATTCACCAGCCCTCTTGTGTTGATATCCCTTCTCAAAATGGAGTTATTGAGAGAAAAATAAGCATTTACTTTAGACAGCTAGAGCTTTATTGTTTTAAATGAATGCTCCTAAGCATTTTTGGGTTGATGCTATTTCTAAAGCTTGCTTTCTGATTAATTGGATGCCCTCTACAATGTTGAATGGTGATGTACTCGATAGTGTTTTGTTTCCCAATAAAACACTATTTCCAATAGAACCACGGATATTTGGCAGTACTTGTTATGTTCGCAGCATACGTCCCTATGTTATTTGTTACAAAATTGATTATAATTAGCTGTAGAATATTTAGTTTCCTTGTACAAAATAGGATGTTTCCAAG
Organism: Excoecaria agallocha; assembly: GCA_037975025.1. NCBI lineage: Eukaryota > Viridiplantae > Streptophyta > Magnoliopsida > Malpighiales > Euphorbiaceae > Excoecaria > Excoecaria agallocha. The sequence goes on from CM075806.1 coordinate 33,879,800, forward strand.
TTTGTTTTTTATTCTTATATAAATACCAAAGTTTTTCTTCAATACAGTAAGTTGAAAACCTTTTCACATTCTTGTTCTCTTACATGGTATCAGAGCTATAGGCTTATTTGGATTTTCTAGATTTTTCAGAATTTTTGGGTTTTCTATTTTGAATTTGCCCCTCCTTGGGTCACCAGTCCCTGTGACCAGTTTGTCTCACTGTTGACATTGGAAGAAGTGCAGATGTATTTTAGACCTCTCCACAAAATCAAGTGTCCACCCTGCCGGTAAGTGATCCACACGCGCTGCCATAAGTTCCTACCTCCTTCCTTACATGCCAACATGTGAGAGAGCATGCGGTGTCCAGCGATCCTCCAATTTATTTTTCGGCGTATCCTAGTTGTCCCCAATCAAATCCTTAGGTCGTATTCTTCATCTGGTCTCTTATAAAGGTACTTCCATCGGTGGTTTCTATTCTTGGGAGTTTTCAGTCTATTCACTTGTTTGAGGAGCTGTTCTATTGGCTTGTTTGAGGAGCTGTTGGAAGTTTTTTGGTTTTGTTTTTTTTTTAGTTGTGGTTGTAGTATTTGAATGGTGGTTGTTTTACCCTTGTAATTGCCACCAGTGCTTGTGTTTTTGTTTGTTGCTTCAATTTTCTACAACTATGTTGAGTGCATCACACTTGCTGTGGTAATTTCAGGTTCAATATGAACTGATGCAAAACCTCAAGGCTAAATGACTAGAAATCCCTTAAACATATAATATGGAATGAATGTAAACAAGAATAAATTCTAACCCTAATGAACCCCCAATCAATTTATGAAAGGAAACACATAAAATTAAGTTGATTTAAAAACAAAATAATAGAAATTTGCCACAAGTAAATACCTTGATAAAAATAAATTTCTTGATACAAAAAATAAGATAAGCAATCCTATCCAAAAAGGAATTTCGGCCAAACTAAAAGAAAATACTCTAATTTCATAAATTGCATAAATCCACCTTACAATATTTATAATGAGGTATTTATAGCCTCTTAAAAGAAAAAGCCCTAAAATAAGTAAAAGGCCTTTAATTATAGGCCTCCCACCAAAATAACTTAAGCCACACTAATTAATTCTAAATACAGCCCACAAACCCAAAAGAATTAAATTAAATGAGCCTAAGCTAATCAAAGCCCAACTTACTTAAATAAGCATATTAAGCTAGATTAAAATCCAACAAAACAAATCAAAACAAAACAAGCCCAACATAATAAAATAAGTTCCTTGGGCTAACCATAGCTACTCTACTAGCTTAAAATAATTAATCAAGCTCATTTGAATCTTCTTTTGTCCATTCGGTCCCATTGGATTAGACATGGCATAATTTAGCCCCATTCTCTCTTGAATGTCCATAGCCTTCACAATTCATCTTTGAACTCATTCCTCTTTTGATGTTCATTAGTTGTGCTTGCATCATCCCTTCCCTCTTCAAAAGGATTCATCCTCGAATCTAAATCAAAATCTAAAGGAGATAATTCAAAAACATTAAAAGTGGCACTAATATTATACTCACTAGGTAAGTCAATGTTATATGCAGTTTCATTGATGCTTTCCAACACTTGAAATGGTCAATCACCCCTCGTATTAAGTTTTGACTTCCTTTGCTGTGGAAACCTCTCTTTTCATATATGCACACAAACCTAGTCACTTGGTTTAGAAATAACTTATTTTCTCCCTTTATTAGCCTTTTGTGCATAAATACATCACATTCACAAGCTCGATACACATTAAAAAAAATCAGCATCATCAACATACATCTCTTTCAAATGCTCAAATCCAAATAACTTAGAAGTAAGCATAGAAATCAAAGCGTACCTTCTTTATAGTGCATCAGCCACCACGTTTTCTTTACCTTGATTGTATTTGATCACATGTGGAAATCTTTCAAGATATTCCACTCAACTTGCATGCCTTTTGCTCAATTTGCCTTGTATCTTCAAATACTTGAGAGATTGATGATCATTATGTATCACAAACTCTTTAGGTAGCAATTAGTGCTCCCACACTTCAAGAGCTCTCACCAATGCATAAAGCTTCTTATCATAGGTAAAATAATTCAATGGTGGCCCACTCAACTTCTCACTGAAATATGTTGTGGGATAATTCTTCTGTATCAAAACAACACCTATACCAATCCCAAAAGCATCACATTCAATTTCAAAATATTTAGAAAAATCAGGTAATTGCAAAATAAAAGTAGTACATAATTTATCTTTTAAAGTGCAAAATGCATTTTCTTGCTTTTTTTCCCCATTTAAACATTTCATTTTTTTGACTATTTCATTCAATGGTGCAGCAATAGTAAAGAAATCTTTAACAAATCGCTTATAGAACTAGCTAAGCCATGGAAATTTCTTACCTCACTAGTGTGTGTGTGTGTGTGTGTGTGTGTATATATGTATGTATGTATGTATGTATGTATGTATGTATGTATGTATGTATGTATGTATGTATGTATGTATGTATGTATGTATGTATGTATGTATGTATGTATGTATGTATGTATGTATAGATTCCCAACCTTCAAGGGCAAAAATATTCAAAATTAGAGAGAAAAACAAAAAAATCCCTTGTAATATCAACTTTCCTTTGTAATAGAACCTTAGATTTGTAACTTATATTTTCAAGAGCTTGTACTTGTACTCCAATAACCTCATTAGAAACTTCTTGTATATTATCATTAGATTATAATTCATCAGGTATTTTCTTTTAAATATGTCTTGGTGTATAGATAAATTTTTAAATGGTTTATGTTCTATTGATTTTGATAATGATAAGATATGTTTTTACTCAAAAGAGAATTAATTAGTTTAAAAAATCATTTAATTGAGTTGCATGAAAGTTTACATTGTTTTCATTCAAATGAATTTTGTAATTGTCAAGATTTTCATAAGAAAATAAATTTAATTAATATTTTAATTGATTTTATTCCTACTATCCCTGCAGATCATTTTTCATATTTATAGAATATTTTAAATATTGGATAGAGAACAAAAAAGGAAAAAACTCTTAGAAGTTTATCAAAAGATTTATAATGTTAAAAGAAAAATTATAGAATCTAGGAATCATATTGGTAAATTAAAAATCCATCTTATAGTTTATCATCATTTATTTCATGATATTAATATGTGTGACTGTAGAGAATTTCAAATTAATATAATATTAGTTAATTTAATGTTAGAATTGTTTGATCTAATTATAAATATTTATGGATTATCTTAAAGATTTATTTGGACGATTAAATAGTGAAATAAATAGGTTACATTCAGAAATAAAAAAAAATATAAATGCTAGAAAAGAATTATTAACAAATATATATTTAAGTCCTAGAAAATATACTTTAATGCTATATAAAATTAACAAATATATAATTGAAATTACGAGATAAAACGGTTAGAAAATATATTAAAACTGATACATTTAGGTTAATAATATGGAAAATATTAAAAGAAATTTAAAAATATAGATAGATTGATAAATGAGTTAAAAGAAGAAATAAAAATTCTTGAACCCAGATTAATAGAATTAGAAGAAAATTTAGTAAAAATAGAAAATTTAAATTTATCTCTATTTTCAAATTATTATACTATTGTAGAAATTATTAAATATATGATCAATAGAAATAAATATTTAATTATAAAATTAGAAAATAATAAAAAAGAAATACCTATATGTTAATTATTATGATAGAGTTATAACTTATATATGAATATTTAACTTTATTAATCCTCCAAACTAAGTGGTAGACCCGATCTTGAGTTTTTGGTATCAGAGCCCGATGGGGATAGTATGAGTGTACCTTGGTTAGTATGAGCGTACCTTGGTTAGTATAAGCATACCTTGGTTAAATTTTGAGCCTCAATTTCTTTGAAAATTTACTCAGAGTGAAGTTATATTAGCATTAGTAGAATTATATCGGGAACAAGAAATTGTCCTAGATATATTAGAAGAAGTGTTATCTAGCAAAATTGAATTAGATATTTAAAGTCTTTCTAAGAAAATTATTCTAATTAAGATATCCAACTGAGTATATTTAATTGAGATAAATTTAAAGAGAATTTTGAGATTGTGCTTGGAGTGATGAAATGTTGGTCAACCCTGAAGGCTTAGCGTTGGTCAGCCCTTGAAAGCCGAGATGGCGTGTTGGTGGTCCCGATAAGCTGGGTGGTCCCATGATTCACATAGATTTTATTCTTAACTTCTTTTTAAATTTAGGTTGATTAAATATATTTGGATGGAAATATTAAGTAGAATATTTTCTATTAAAAATTCTAGATCTGGTTCAACTAGCGAAGATAATATTAGAGAGTTATATGAAATTAATTTCGTAAAGGTAAATATTGAAAAAGTAGAAAATAATTTTTTTAATTAGACTACATCTAAACAAGATATTCGAACAAATTAATATTCAATAGGGACTTTTGAATTTTTTCATGATTATTCTATTAAACAAACAGAATAGACAATAGCTATTAATCAGGAATATGAAACTATTCAATTGTTATCAGAAAAGGGAATAAATGAACATAAGAATCAAAAATATAGATTTTTGCATATAGGATCAATACAGATAGTGATAAAACCTTTATTCATACTAGGATTAGATACTCTTATTTTAATGTATTTAAGAGATGTTAGGCATGTTAATTTTTCTAATTCTTTACTTGCTATGATTGAAACTAATTTAGCAAATGGACCGGTATATTTTAATTGTTTTCTAGAATTTACTATTAGTCTATATGATTCGAATATATTAGATACTTTAACTTTAACTATTAAAATAAAGAATTTAAATTTTAAGAAAAATGTTAGAGCAATAGCAGTAATATATAGAATATATTATAAAATAATGTCCATGACCATAGATCCTAAAACCAGGAAACCTTTTAAAAGAAATGAAACTTTATTATTTGAAGCAAATAGAGCCCATTTTAATATTCAAATTCCAAAACGTCTTAGATGGGATGAGATTACTAGATCGAAAAATTGGAAATTAAAAGAAGTATGTGAAACTAAACAAATTAATATTAATAATCAATTTTCAAGAATATTAGAACATAGTGATGGATAAGTTCATATAGATTTTTTTCTCAGATAATAGTCAATCGAGTAGTTCTTCTATATATTCAAACAATAGATCTTCAATACCTAGATCATTATCTATAAAAAAAATTAGAATTAAAGGGATAGATTTTAACATAATTATTCCAAGATTATTATTTACTGAAGAAAAACAAAGTGAATATTCAGTTAGCCCAACTATATCTCAAATGGAAGCTTTTTCTCAAATTAATTAATAATTTAAAAATGACTAGTTTTCAGATAAATAAAAAAAATTTAAGAAATGATTTAAAAGAAGAATATAATAAGCAGAAAGATGAATGGTATTGTAACACCCTTATCACTTAATGGTATAACCAAAACTGTTCCCACTAGCCATAAGCAAAAAAAAATTTTTTCTATCAACCTTTGCTTAAACTTCTAAGTCCAACTTTTAAAATCCTAAGATTATAACTTAAGTTCAGAAATATTTTAAAGATTTTCCAATGACCTATAACTGTCTAAATCACTATGCACTTAATAAAATTTCAACAATATAACGGCTATATATTGCACTAGCCCCCTGAAAAGCAAACAACACTCAGCCTCTCAGAGGCAAAATAATATCATATAATCATTCAATACTCATTATCTCATCATATCATCTATTTCTTTTCCATAACACATTCACTTATATATTACACATACATTCATTCATATCTACTAAATCTCAATTTACATCACAGACCATTCAATATTACAACCCAAAATGTTAGCTCTTACAATACATATTTACAGGTATCCAAGCCTATACTTATTATTTACATATATACATGCCAAAAATAAATATAAGTTCTATTGCCATCAAAAGAAATCCTGCAAGGTGTACTCTTGCCCCCACTCCTGCGTACCTGCATGCAGTAATAACTACGAGCTGAGCACTTGACATGCCCAGTGGTGACTAACAATCTAAATATTGCCTACAATTATCTTGCATAGTTTAATTATGCAAAAATTTTCATCTTTAACTTTTCAAATAAAACTTAAATAAACCATTAACCTTTCCTTTTCAAATATCATTTTAATCTTAGTACATTTTTATTCATCCAATACTTATTTATTATTAAATTATACATTTAATTCAAAACTTTTATTTTTATTCAATTTTAGTCCCTTTTTATCGTTAAATTACGAATTTAACCTTATTATGCTTCTTTTTGATATTTAAGCTATTAATTAAGGCATTCAACCTCAATTTACACTTAGTTGGGTATTTTTATGTAAAAATTATATTTTTGTCCTTGTTGACTATAAAACTTTATTTTTAAATAATTTAACCATTAATTGACCGTTTTATCCTTAATTAAGCAATTCTTGATTAATTTGCTTAATTTTAACTTACATAACCATTTATTAAACTTTAAAATTCCCAAATTAATTTCATAAATCTCTTAAAAATTTATGGACATTAATTATAATATTTATAATTGATTTAGGCTATTATGTATCAATTTCAAGCAAAAATCACTATTTTTCCCTTAAGGATAATTTCGGCCATCGCACTATCTTTACCTTAAAAATTTTTATACTTCCTTCTAAGCATTCAAATAGCATCATACATGATCCAAATTCATTTCCCCCCATATCCATTGCATTATTTAAGTAATTTAACAATTTTTTTCCTAAATACATAAAGAAAATTAATTCAATTAAATAGAAAATATTAAGATTTATTAGCCGCATACCAATTTCTTTTGCTCAAGAGTGCTTAGACTTCCTTGCCTTTGCCCTTAACCCTTGATTGCTTTTCTTCCTCTTCCTTACCTACCATGGCCGGCCACTTAAGCTTAGAATTTCTTTTTTTTTTTGTTCTCAAATGTAGAATTTAAGCTCATATTTATAATCTACACCTTAAAAAATATAGGAAAATACTAAAGAATTAATTAAAAACACTAATTATTTAATGGTTACCTTAAAGCCCTAAGCTTTGTAACCTTGAAATCCTTACTTTCTTTTATCAAATCAGATGTTTGAGGCTATTCTTATGTTCTAGAGAGATGGAATATTAGTTTCTATGCTGGGTTTCAATAGAGATTTAGAGTAGATGAGAAGAAAATCAATGAGAGGGAGGGAGTTTTGGCCTTAATGAACAAGGAAGGAGGTGAAGGACTTTTCTGGAGTCATCTCCAAAAATGCACCTCTTATATACCTCCTATATGGGCTCAATTTTAGGCTTGAATATTGGGCTTAGCCTATTTAAAGATTAAGGCCCAAATAAGACCAATTTAGACCTAATCCGAATTATTCCTCTTCCTAACTTCAAATTGCTCTAAAAATAATTCCATCACTCTTATCACATCAAAAATAGGTAGTATGCAAATTTTTGGCTCAATCGAAGTTCGTTGTTAGTCCAATTCAAACTTATCGATCCGATTCGCCAACTGCCGGTATCACCAAAAATTTTAATTTTTACTACCAAAATATTCTACATAAAAATTAATGAAGATCTTCAAATTTTGATAATTTTTAGATTTTATTTACTATTTTTAAAAATTTATGCAAAACCAAGTCACCTTCCCTACTAGGGAAATTGACTCTCTACTTTTTTCGTATTTTTAACTTTTCGAGACCTATTAGACCTCAATTTCACTTCAAATTTCAACCTCGGGCTCACCATGACCAATACTTTCCGATGGTCCAATAAAATATTTTTAACTTCCGGATGTACTTTCCAGCCTAAAAATCATTATTCACCATCGGAAAGTACTGTTCATGGCTGACCCGGTTTTGAGTGTTAGAGAGTATGCCCTAGAGCCCATGTAATAGGGATGTTTTTCATATGTATGAAATTTATATTCTTAATAAAAGGCATCATTCATTTATTAATGCTATGTTTAAATACATGAGTTTGTAAATCTTAAATTAACAAATGAAGTCCTAGATATTATAAACACAGTGCAAAGGCAATCATGAAGGTGTTCATAATGTGAGATGTCTATTGCATGCAAATGTGTTAATATCTAAATATCCCTAGTCATAGAATAACAAGATAGGACATTGTTAATTCGGACAGACTAGCACATGTTATGCTTCTTGAATGGTTCAAGCAGTGGTTCTCATAACTGTGATTATGGAAGATAATCAAAGCTAACATGTGGATGCTTGTTAGAAGAACAAGTTCATTAGAGACCTGCATAGAGAAACCTCACATGGATATTAAATCTATGTCAGTGAGGAATCTCTTCATAGCGGTTGTGCAAGTATCCTTAGACTTGAGATCACCAAAGTTATCTTAAGTAGCAAGTGGTATACTTTGACTCCATAACTGATTACTTCCAACTGGGAGTGAACATAGTTAGGAGATTGGGTATATCATGACCTACTTGAAGATAGTTAAGTGATTGACAAAAGATTCACCATCCCAGATTTAACAAGGAAAGTTATCTCACATGATTCTATAATTGCCTTATTCAGAGAATCTCTGGCCAGAGTAATATGCCGAGATGGATAGAGATCCATGAAGGTCATTTTAGGAACAATGGTTAAATTAATAGAACAAACATAATTAGATTTATATGAGTTGACAAAAATCCATACTCAGAATCTAATTGAGATAAGAGTGGTGAAAAGAGTAATTGCACGATAACTGTTTCTGTGGAAGGGTATAGTCAAACCACATAACTTTTCTGACATTTGGGTAGTCATGATGCCTAGCTAGAGGCCAATCATGACTTGTATAATGATGTATCAAAAGTATCAATAGGGATTGATAATATGATTTAAAGGAGTTTAAATCATGTGAGTTTTGAATAGAACTCACAATTACTTATTATACTGCCAACATGGACAAGAACCCAATAGGTCACACACATATAGAGAAAAAGGGTAAAATGGTAAAATGACAAGGATAATAATATTTGATATTATTATAAAGGTAGAGAAGAGAATATGATAATAATTAATTAAAGAGTTTAATTAATTATGATCAAATAAAATTGTCCGCGGAACTATTGAGAAATGTTATGCAAAATTGGACCTAATTGAAATAATGTATTTCATGATTAATTATTATTGTCTTATAAGTGTTATAAGACTACTATAAGTGTTATAGGACTAATATAATAATTAATACGTCCATTGGAGAAATTATAAAGGGCCAAAGGAATGAAGAAGTTAGAGGAAGCCCTCCAGAAGAGGGCCACACGCCAACTCCATACAGAAGGGCTTAGAGGATTTTTTCTTGGACCAAATTAATTTATATATATTACATAAGTGTTATGGAACTCACATATTTAATTTGGTTGGATTTGAAATCCATTTGGGTATTTAAATTCAATTAGATGCACAAAGGGCCTAGTTTGTGGATTTTGTGCATAGACTTTTATGAAAAGGATTAAATTGGATTTAGTTAAGCCCAAATGATTATAATTAATTCCAGAGGCCCAATTAATAATTCTCCAGCAATTTTAAAGAGCCCAATCTCATTAAGGAGTTGGAATTTTAACCTAACTATAAAAGGCCAACTAATGAGAATTAGGGTTAAGTGATTAAAACAAAAAGAAAGTCTTTTCTCTTAATCTCTCTCTCCCTTTTGCGCCAACTCCTAAGCTAGCTCTTGGGAATTTTTGCTAGCCCTAGTTAAACACCAATTTGTTGGTTCAATTTACCCCTCTCTAGTGTGGATTACTCATTAGAGGTGTTCGATTTTGGACACTGTGGTTTGCGACAACCCGGTGCGATGTAAAATCAACTGTTCAACAAAAATCAAAGGTGATTTTTCTTATTCTCATATAGTTATATTGTGTATTCATGGCAAGATCATATCTAATGGTTAAAAAATTTTAAAATTCCGCTCATGTATGTGATGCATGTAACCGTTAAATTCCAACATGGTATCAGAGCCAGGTTTTGCCATGGATATACAATTCTATATTTTTCTGCGGAATAAGTTTTGTTTTGTTTTGAGTTATTTATTTCATGAACTTTAAAATATTAGATTTGATTGTTCATGAATGAGAAATATTGATTTCTGATTGTATGTGTGATCAAATAATTTTGGTGGAAACAAAAACGAAATTTTTGAATGATTGTGATTAGGGTTTGGCATGAAACCCTAGGTGATTTATGGGGCTGTTCTAATTTAATTTCTTATGGATCCATTAAAACATCATTTAGATGATATTTTATGTGTTTAATATGTGATATTAAGCTGTAGGATCGAACGGAATTAAAATCGAACAAGTTTTGCATGAAAACTAGTTTAGTCGAAAAGTTCGATAAATTGGTGTTCTTCATGTGTTCTTGATGTGTTCTTGGTTAGAACGACTTTTGATCTTCTAAATCTGATATATATGATATATTAAAGTGTTTTTAATTAATTGGATTAATTAAAATGGGCCTTAAATTAATTTGATTAATTTTAATTTATTAAAACCACTTAATAGGCTTAATTATATTTACGGACTTGGTTTAAATTAGTGAATGACTTGGTGGGCCCAAGGAGCCGATTTAAATTAAACATTATAAACATTAATTAAGTTTATTAATGGGTTTTAAGGGCTGGAGTGGGCTTGGCTCATTCCAAAAGGCCCAAATGGTCCAAAAGACACAAAACTAGTTTTTGTGTGAACACAGTTAGGGTTTTTCTTCTGTGGGTTTCGGCCTACATTTGTTTTAAGCCCAAAATTGATTCTTTTAATTATTTAATATGATTAATTAATTAAATAATCAATTTATAATTAATTAATAATCAATTGGATTGATTATTAAGACAAGAACACATGCATGCAAAAAGGTTTCCTAAAATGAAAGTTTCCAAAATGGAAAAAGTTTCCTAATTTGATCACATCATTAAAATAACTCAAAATATAGTTTCAAAGGTTGAAACAAAGTTAGTAATCCATTTCTTTATGCATTAGAGAGGCATATAAGGGTGTATGATTGGCATGATGGTTAGTTATGGATAAAGCCCAATGTGATTGAGCATAATGCATGTTTGGCCCAATGAGGACTTTCATGTCCCGGCCACTTGTTTTTGGTTTGTATTTCATTTCAAATTGTAATATGTAATTAGATTACTTAGATTAGAATTAGAAATAGAGATGGAGACCAATATCAAGGAGAAAGATGGGCCGGATGGAGATCCAACAAGCTTGAAGATAATGTAATTATTTTCTTGTTTGAATCATGCATACTACCTAGGTGTGACCTTTTTCCCTCTTGGCTCGGGGAAATCAATGTAGTGAAGTCCATAACTATACCATATTTGTATACTTATATTTATGTGATAGATATAGGATGCATACCAATGTATGCCAACCATGTATGATGAGACTTAATTAACTAAAACCCTCAAACAAATACTAAGGTATATAAGCCTTCCATTAATTTGAGGAGAACCAGAGTTCTTTATAGTGTGGGTTGTTGACCACAGTCAAGCTCACATTATATCGAATATGTTCAAATCTAATTAAATGGGTCATCTTAGCTAGCCCATTAGTTTGTTGACCACAGTCAAGGCTAATGGTTCTAGAGGCAAGATTAGGGAATGCATATATGATATGCATGCATCAAGAGTTGATAACCTAATGATCCAATAGTTGTGTAGAGACACAATTGGTATAGAGATACCTACCTTTCAAGGGTATGGAATTTGGCTTGTTGACCACAGTCAAGGTCAAATTACATATCAAGGATTGGATATTGGCCCACTAAGAAAACCAGCGGGTTTTCTCGGATTATATAGTGAGGGTTATTAATTCGCAATAAAATAGTGGGAGTAAATGGATTAATTAAAGACCTTATTAATGCATACATATATATGAACATACTCTCATATCTTTTCTTTTTCACATCTATGTCATCATCATGAGCACATCAAATATACGATCAATCTTGGATAACAAACTGGTTGGCAGCAACTATTCTAACTGGATCAAGCAAGTGAGAATTGTTCTCAGAGCTGAAAAGATCCATTATGTCTTGGATAAAGATCTTCCACCACTTCCATCAGATGATGCCATTGATGAGATCAAAGGCACTTATCGAAAATACATAGAGGATAGTGAAGCAGCAGCATGTCTGATGCTGGGTGTTATGTCCTCAAAGCTTCAGAAGCAATATGAGATAAAGGATGGTGAGGTTTCTAAGAAAAAGGTTGCCAAGAAAGAGAATCCCAAAGGAACTTGCTTCCATTGTGGAAAGGATGGTCATTGAAAGCATAACTGCAAGGCCTATCTATATTCTCTCAAGGAGAAAAAGCATGCTGATGCTTATACTTCAGGTATTCATATGATTGAAATTAATACTTATTCTATTGCTTCAAAATAATCTTGGGTATTAGATACCGGATGTGGATCACATTTGTGTAATGATCTACATGGGCTTAAAAGCTTTAGAAGAGTTGGAAAGGCAGAGATATGTTTGCAGTCAGCTACTGGACAAAACATCTCTACAACAGTTGTGGGGACTTATCATTTGCCTCTTCCAAGTGGATTTGTACTGGAATTAAATAATTGTTATTATGTTCCAGCTTTATCCAAAAGTATTATTTCTTTCAGTCATCTGTTGAACGATTATGATATTTCTTTAACTGACAAATGTTGTTACATTTTTAAGAACAATATGTTTATGCAAAAGCTATCATTGAGAATGGTATATTTGTTCTTGATTTAATTAAAGAAGTACATAATGTGGATACCAAGAGAATGAAACATGATAATCTAAATAACTCATACTTATGGCATTGTTGTTTAGGCCATATAAATGAAAAACGCATGACCAAATTGCACAAATCAGGTAATTTGGGATCATTTGATAATGAATCATTTGATACATGCGAATCTTGTTTATTGGGAAAAATGACAAAAGCTCCCTTTATTGGTAAAGGAGAACGAGCTAAAATGGTTTTGGACTTAATACATTCAGATGTATGTGGTCCAATGACTACACATGCTAGAGGAGGTTACTCCTACTTCATTACTTTCATAGATGATTATTCCAGGTTTGGATACATCTATCTAATGAAATATAAGTCTGAAGCATTTGAAAAGTTCAAAGAGTTCAAAAATGAAGTAGAGAAACAATTTGGCAAAAGTATTAAAGCACTTAGATCAGATCGAGGTGGAGAATACTTAAGTCAAGAGTTTCAGGATTATCTTAGAGATAATGGGATTTTATCTCAATGGACTCCACCATATACACCACAACACAATGGTGTATCTGAAATGAGAAATCGAACACTATTAGATATGGTTCGATCAATGATGAGCCGAGCAGACTTGCCTAAGTCCTTTTGGGGATATGCACTAGAAACTACTGTTTATGTGTTAAACAGAGTTCCTAGTAAATCGGTTGAGGTTACTCCATATGAGATGTAGAATAACAAGAAACCCACGCTTTCTCATATGAAAGTATGGGGTTGTCCTACTTATGTGAAGAGGACAATGTCAGACAAACTGGATGTTAAGTCTGACAAATGTTTATTTGTGGGATATCCAAAAGAAACGTTTGGATATTATTTCTATCATCGCTTAGAACAAAAGGTGTTTGTTTCAAGGCATGTTGTCTTTTTGGAAAGAGAATTTCTCCTACGAGAGGACAGTGGGAGTAAAATTGAACTTGGTGAAGTTCAAGACCCACAAATAGAAGATGATCAACCGATTGAACCCGAAACTAAATTTCATAATGATGAGATTACAGTTGAACCTGATTATACACAAAATCCTAGAAGATCTACTAGGATGCGTTCTATCCCTGTGAGATATGAATTTCACATTGATTCGGATAGAGGCATAACTGTAGTAGAGGACAATGAGCCTACAAGCTATCAAGAAGTTTTGAACAGTTCAGAATGTGATTTATGGCTTAAGGCTATGTAGTCTGAAATGGACTCCATGTATGAGAACAAAGTATGGACTTTAACTCAACCACCTGAAGGGATAAAACCCATAGGGTGCAAATGGGTCTTCAAAAAGAAGACTGACATGGAAGGTAATATAGTTACCTATAAAGCTCGCTTAGTAGCAAAAGGTTATCGTCAAAAAGAAGGTATTGACTATGACGAAACTTTTTCTCCTGTAGCGATGCTTAAGTCTATAAGAATACTTTTAGCCATTGCAGCTCATTATGATTATGAGATTTGGCAAATGGATGTGAAAACAGCTTTCCTTAATGGAAATCTTACCGAGGATGTGTATATGACACAACCAGAAGGATTCACATCAGGAAATGGCGAAAAGGTATGCAACCTTCAAAGATCCATTTATGGATTGAAGCAAGCCTCTAGGAGCTGGAACATACGATTCAATGAGACAATCAAAGAGTTTGGTTTCTCACAGAATGAAGATGAACCTTGTGTGTATAAAAGGGTCATGGGAGTGCAATTGTCTTCCTAGTTCTATATGTAGATGACATATTGATCATGGGAAATGACATTTCTCTTCTCCAATCTGTTAAAATATGGTGATCCAAGCAATTCTCCATGAAAAACCTTGGAGAAGCATCGATTATTCTGGGAATAAGGATCTATAGAGATAGATCCAATAGGTTGCTAGGTCTTTCTCAGAGTACATATATAGATAAAGTATTGAAGAGGTTCAATATGGATCTCTCTAAGAAAGGGTTTACACCCATGGTGTATGGGAAACACCTTTCTAAGTCGATGTGTCCACAGACACTAGAGGATAGAGAGAGCATGAATAGAATACTATATGCATCTGCAATTGGTTCTATCATGTATGCTATGTTATGTACACGTCCAGATGTAGCATTTGCTTTGAGTGTCACAAGCAGATTCCAATCTAATTTTGGAGAGGAACACTGGGCAGCTGTCAAGAATATTCTTAAGTACTTGAGAAGGACTAAGGATATATTCTTGGTATATGAAGAGGGCAGTTTGGAAGTAAATGGGTATACAGATGCCAGCTTCCAATCTGACAAAGATGATTGTAAATCACAATATGGTTATGTGTTCATAATGGGAGGAGGAGCAGTTAGTTGGAAAAGTTCCAAACAAGAAACAACTGCTGATTCCACGATGGAAGCTGAGTACATTGCTGCTTCAGAAGCAGCTAAAGAAGTAGTCTGGATCAAAAAGTTCATAACCAAACTAGGAGTGGTGCCTAGCATTGTTGATCCGATTCCTTTATATTGTGACAACAATTGAGCAATTGCGCAAGCAAAGGAACCACGGTCTTATCAGCGATCCAAGCATGTTCTCCGACGCTACCATCTCATAAAGGAAATAGTAGCTAGAAATGATGTGAAAATAGAAAGGGTTCCCACAGATAACAATGGGGCGGATCCCCTCACTAAAGCACTTTCCCAGATTAAGCATGATCACAATATAAATAGCACGGGTTTGAGACATATGAGTGATTGGCTCTAGTACAAGTGGGAGATTGTTAGAGAGTATGCCCTAGAGCCCATGTAATAGGGATGTTTTTCATATGTATGAAATTTATATTCTTAATAAAAGGCATCATTCATTTATTAATGCTATGTTTAAATACATGAGTTTGTAAATCTTAAATTAATAAATGAAGTCCTAGATATTATAAACACAGTGCAAAGGCAATCATGAAGGTGTTCATGATGTGAGATGTCTATTGCATGCAAATGTGTTAATATCTAAATATCCCTAGTCATAGAATTAACAAGATAGGACATTGTTAATTCGGACTGACTAGCACATGGTATGCTTCTTGAATGGTTCAAGCAGTGGTTCTCATAACTGTGATTATGGAAGATAATCAAAGCTAACATGTGGATGCTTGTTAGAAGAACAAGTTCATTGGAGACCTGCATAGAGAATCCTCACATGGATATTAAATCTATGTCAGTGAGGAATCTCTTCATAACGGTTGTGCAAGTATCCTTAGACTTGAGATCACCAAAGTTATCTTAAGTAGCAAGTGGTATACTTTGACTCCATAATTGATTACTTCCAACTGGGAGTGAACATAGTTAGGAGATTGGGTATATCATGACCTACTTGAAGATAGTTAAGTGATTGACAAAGGATTCACCATCCCAGATTTAACAAGGGAAGTTATCTCACATGATTCTATAATTGCCTTGTTCAGAGAATCTCTGGCCAGAGTAATATGCCGAGATGGATAGAGATCCATGAAGGTCATTTTAGGAACAATGGTTAAATTAATAGAATATACATAATTAGATTTATATGAGTTGACAGAAATCCATACTCAGAATCTAATTGAGATAAGAGTGGTGAAAGGAGTAATTGCACGATAACTGTTTCTATGGAAGGGTACAGTCAAACCACATGACTTTCCTGACATTTGGGTAGTCATGATGCCTAGCTAGAGGCCAATCATGACTTGTATAATGATGTATCAAAAGTATCAATAGGAATTGATAAGATGATTTAAAGGAGTTTAAATCATGTGAGTTTTGAATAGAACTAACAATTACTTATTATACTGCCAACATGGACAGGAACCCAATAGGTCACACGCATATAGAGAAAAAGAGTAAAATGGTAAAATGACAAGGATAATAATATTTGATATTATTATAAAGGTAGAGAAGAGAATATGATAATAATTAATTAAAGAGTTTAATTAATTATGATCAAATAAAATTGTCCGCGGAACTATTGAGAATTGTTATGCAAAATTGGACCTAATTGAAATAATGTATTTCATGATTAATTATTATTGTCTTATAAGTGTTATAAGACTACTATAAGTGTTATAGGACTAATATAATAATTAATACGTCCATTGGAGAAATTATAAAGGGCCAAAGGAATGAAGAAGTTGGAGGAAGCCCTCCAAAAGAGGGCCACACGCCAACTCCATACAGAAGGGCTTAAAGGGCTTTTTCTTGGACCAAATTAATTTATATATGTTACATAAGTGTTATGGAACCCACATATTTAATTTGGTTGGATTTGAAATCCATTTGTGTATTTAAATTCAATTAGATGCACAAAGGGTCTAGTTTGTGGATTTTGTGCATAGACTTTTATGAAAAGGATTAAATTGGATTTAGTTAAGCCCAAATGATTATAATTAATTCCAGAGGCCCAATTAATAATTCTCCAGCAATTTTAAAGAGCCCAATCTCATTAAGGAGTTGGAATTTCAACCTAACTATAAAAGGCCAACTAATGAGAATTAGGGTTAAGTGATTAAAACAAAAAGAAAGTCTTTTCTCTTAATCTCTCTCTCCCTTTTGCGCCAACTCCTAAGCTAGCTCTTGGAAATTTCGGCCAGCCCTAGTTAAACACCGATTTGTTGGTTCAATTTACCCCTCTCTAGTGTGGATTACTCATTGGAGGTGTTCGATTTTGGACACTGTGGTTTGCGACAACCCGGTGCGAAGTAAAATCAACTGTTCAACAAAAATCAAAGGTGATTTTTCTTATTCTCATATAGTTATATTGTGTATTCATGGCAAGATCAGATCTAATGGTTAAAAAATTTTAAAATTTCGCTCATGTATGTGATGCATGTAACCGTTAAATTCCAACATTGAGACCATTACAAGTATTTTAATAACTTTTTTCAAAAAAAAATTAAGTAATTTTAGAAGTTTATGGTATAAAGATATGGAAGATAAACAAGTTAATATTACTTTATTTTTTAGGGTTTGAAAATTAATGTTATTATAATAACATAAACTATCCATTTCAAAAAAAATTAATGTATCTTTTAAAATAGGTAAACAATGGAACACTTTAGAAAAAAAAACAATAGTATCTATACATCCTCCGTTAGAGTGCATTCAAGTAAAAAACAAAGAAAAAACTTGTTTTGCCGAACCATTTAAAGAAATAAAAGCAGAAAATAAAGACGCGGGGAAAAGACTTACAACACATGTGATATTGCAAAATAAATTTTCAAATCAAATATTAGATATTATAGCTAATCAATAAAATAAAGATGAGAAAATAGTACAAACACCCAAGCCATAATTAAAAATATGACAGACATAAAAAATATTAGCAAAAAATCCACCTATTAAACTAGAAACACCACTATTCAAACCTTTTGAATTTTCACCAAGAACAATTATTAAGTTAAAGATCCTATATTAAGAAAAATAGAAGAAAAATTAGTAAAGCTAAATATTAAGGATAAACAGATTATGACAATAGATGGAGAAACTATATCAGAAATAGAAACTACATCAGAAGTAGAAAATCTAAAAGAACAGTTTAAGCCAAATAATAAGGTTGAATTTTCAATTAAAAATTTACATTTTGATACATACATACCTAGACCAAAAACTCAAAACTATTATCCTAGACCTACACCTTCAAATACTCAATACGAAGAAACTAAATATCAATTAGAATACGATGGTAGATCTTTATACGAATGGAATATAGATTATTTATCAGAATATCAGATATTAAACTTATTACAAGAAATGGCTATGGAAGCTAGTGCTTATAAATCAAAAGGAAATAATGAAACTGCAATATCTTAGATGTTAATATTGGGATTTACTAAACAGTTAAAAGGTTGGTGGGATCATTATGTAACTGAAATAGATAAGAATTTTATATTAATAGCACGCAAAAGGATTGTTAAGGTAGAAAATAATGTTCAAATTGAAACAGAGCAAGTTGATATAATAAGTACTTTAATATTTACTATTACAAAAAAAATTTGTAGGAGATCCTCATTTATATCAGGAAAGAAGTTCAGAAATTTTTCAAAACTTCACTTATCCTAAATTACAAGACTTTAGATGGTATAAGGATTTATTTTTAATTAAAGTAATGACTAGATCAGACTGCAATAATATTTATTAGAAAGAAAGATTTTTAGCAGGATTACCTAAGCTATTTACAGAAAGAGTAAAAAGTAGATTAAAAAGAGATAATAATGGTACAATACCTTATAGTGATTTAACTTATAGACAACTAATAAATATAGTTAACATAGAAGGATTATCAATTTTCATTGACTTAAAATTAAAAGCAAAACTAAAGAGAGATAGTGTAGTAGGAAGAAAAGAATTAGGTTAATTTTGTGAACAGTATGGTTATCAATAGATTAGAGCTCCATCATCTGCTAAAAGAAAAATAAAACCTAAAAGAAATACAAATATAAAAGAAAAAGATATAAGCCAAAACAAAATTATAATCAGGATAAACCCATCAAAAGAAAATCAAAGTATAAAAAATTTAAACCCAAAAGTAGTAAGAAAGATATAGTAATTTGTTATAAATACAGAAGGCAATGACATTATTCAAGAAATTGTAGGATAAAGAAACATACTAATAAACTAGATATTTTAGAAGAATTAAAAAGGAAATAGTTAAAATTATAATTAATAAAAATTCTAGTGGTAGTGAAGAAATTACCGATTATTCAAAAAATGATTTAAATGCAATAAGTGAAAAAGTTGAAACTAATAATGAAGATAGTAATTCTGATTTAGAATCTTATAGTTGCTTAAGACCATGTCAATGTAATAATATAAATATGATAAGTGATAAAAAAGAATTTTTATTAGACATTATTGATAAAATAGATGATCCGAAAATAAAAAAGAATTATCTACTTAAATTAAAAGAAATAATAAATACTAAAGAAAAAAGAGATTTTACATCTTGTAATTTAGCTAAAATATATAAAAAAAATTTTCAAATTAAAAAAGAATCAACTATTCAAGATATTCAGGAAGAAATTAAAATATTTAAACAAGAAATAAATATATTAAAAGGAAAAGTTCAAAATTTAGAAGAAGAAAGTCTAAAGAATACTTTTAATACAACAAAAAAAGATAAAAATTAAAAAAAAATAGTATCCTCTAGTCTTATCATTAAAGATACACAAGACGAATATATAAATAGTTTATTTCAAATAAATTATCAAAAGTGGTATGTAAAATTAGATATAGTTGCTAATGATGATTTTTATTTAATTACCTTAGCTTTAATAGATAGTGAAGCAGATCAAAATTGTATTCAAGAAGGTTTAATTCAAACCAAATATTATCAAAAAACTTCCAAAAGACTAGATACTGCTAATGGATCTAAGTTAATAATTAATTATAAATTATCAAGAGGTAAGATTTGCAATAAAGGATATTGCTTTAAAACTCATTTAATGTTAGTTAGAAACTTAAATTATGGAGTTATATTAGGAACACCCTTTATTAGGGGTGAGAAAAAAATCAAAAATATGGTTAACCGTAAAATCGATCCGAAATCTAATCGATTTTTATGGTTAATCAATCCGATAGATTTGATTACGGTTTTTAATTTTTATATTTTTGGTTAATAGTTACGATTTAGATTTTTAAGTACCGGTTAACCGTTAGTCCAAGGTTAACCGGTTCAGTCGTGTGTGTGTGTGTGTGTGTGTGTGTGTGTGTGTGTTGTATTTTTAATTTTATATCTTCAATTTTTTCTATTTCTCTTTAAAATTTACATAAAATAATATTTTAAAATATATTTAAATTTTATTTTTATTTTTATACCTTAATTTTTCATATTTTTCTATAAAATTTATATAATACTTTAAACTAAATTTATATTATGTCATTCTTTTTAATTATATAGTAATATTTATATATAGTATCCGATTAATTTATATATATACTATTTTTTATCATATATTGGTATTCATATTTTACTTAATAGCATTTAATTATATTTTTTATATTTTAAAGTTTATGTTATAACATTTAATATTATTCAAAATTTTATTTGACTTAAAATCAAATATATTATAATTTTCAACAAATATCAAATATGTTTTATAATATTAGCTATTAATCTATATAACATGAATTTTGACTAGTAAATTATGTTTGTTTCTTAATTTTTATATTAAATTATTTACACATTTGAAATTAAATTGAACTTTATCTAATTTTTTTAATAATTTTATGTTATAAATTTTAATGGCTAACCGAAAAATATTGGTTAACCTAAGCAAAAAACCGAAATTGATAGATTGGTTAACTGAATGCAATGAACTGGTTAATTGTTAATAATTTTTAAAAAATTGATATTACCAGACTAGTTAATTTTTTTTGCTAATGGACTGGTTAACCGGTCCATACTTACCCATATCCTTTATTATAATGTTATATCATTTTCAGGTAGGAGATAATGGTATTATGACAAAAATTTTAGATAAAGAAATTCTTTATGAATTTGCATTTTCTATAGTATCTAGAGATATTAGTCATGTAAGAAAAAATATTCAAGAAATTAATTTGTTAAAAATAAACAAAAACAAATCAAATTTTTCATAAAAGAAACGGAAGGAAAAAGAATAAAAGAATAATTAGATAGTCCAGAGATAAAAGAAAAAATCAAAGAATTTGAAAATACATTTTCAAAGAAATTTGTGCACCAATACTTTTTTGGAATAGAAAGCTACATGTAGTAAAATTACCTTATATAAAAGACTTTGATGAAAAGAAAATTCCAACAAAATCTCAAGATATCAAAATGATACCAAATTTAGAAAAAATTAAGTTTACCATATTTAAATATATTGTATCCAAAAGCTTTTTTAATAATAGAAATAGATGCTAGTAATATAGGTTACAATGGTATTTTAAAACAAAAACGAAAAGAAACAAACAAAGAAGAATTAGTAAGATTTTATTCAGGAAGCTGGAGTCAAACTAAAAAGAAAATATTTTATTCAGGAAGCTAGAGTCAAACTCAAAAGAACTATTCTATTATCAAAAAAGAAAATTTAAGCATTATTTTATGCTTAAAAAAGTTTGAAGACGATTTATACATGAAAAGATTTTTGCTACATATTGATTGTTTATCAGCAAAATATGTTTTATAAAAAGATGTCAAAAATTTAATTTCAAAACAAATTTTTGCAAGATAACAAGCTTTACTTAGCAACTTTGATTTCGAAATCGAATTCATCAAAGAGAAAAATAATAATTTACCTAATTTTATTTCTCGTAAATTCTTACAGAGCAAA
The DNA here is from genome assembly GCA_037975025.1 of Excoecaria agallocha. Lineage (NCBI taxonomy): Eukaryota > Viridiplantae > Streptophyta > Magnoliopsida > Malpighiales > Euphorbiaceae > Excoecaria > Excoecaria agallocha. Next base: position 33,901,806 of record CM075806.1, read on the forward strand.
TGAATTCTAATAAAAAAGTTTTGACAAAAGCTACATTATCATCAGAGAATTTATTATTATCAAGAAATTGTCAACAGAATCCTCCAGTTACATCTCTTGTTAGAACAATTACTCTTAGATTTATACCCTTTTTTCCACCATCTTCTTCACCTTTAAGACCACAGGCCTTTATACCTTTTACACCTTCTAGACCATATTCAACAGCACTTACTTCACCTTCTTCTTTCTCTTCTCCCACTATATACTCTCCTTCTCCTTTAACAACAAAAATTTCTTTTCCTTATTATTTAAATGAGAAAAAAAAATTGTTGTTAAAGTTTTAGAACCAGAAGAACTTAATTTAGCAGAAATCCAAAGTTTTTAGTCCCTGCACATTTGTAAAAATGTGAGATCCACATCCAGTATCTAATATCCAGGAAGTAAAAGTAGATAAATTAATTTCTATAACATAAATACTTGTACATGTAGTCTCATTATTCTTCTTCTTCTTTAGTTCCTCCAAATAAAGCTTGCAAATCCTTTTACAATGATCAAGTTCATTGTAATGGAAGCAAACTCCCTCCTTTGGAGTTTTTGCCTTAAGTTTAGGTCCAACTCTTACCTTAGGCTTAGTAGCAACTTTTTCCTTAAAAGAAGTAAAAACATAAGAGTTAAAGCATAACAATTCTCACTTGAGATTACCAAAATGACCTCTTGTATTAGGATACTTATACCATTAATATGTATAAATTTTTAACTTGACATAGGATGAGTATCAATGTTAAGATTTTTGGGTCAGGTCTTTAATGTTCTTATTTCTCAAAAGAAATATCCACATATTTACTCCAAGTATCACAATACATGTAGCTTGTAAGAACTACTAATTGACTAGGTCAAGATGTACAATATGTACTGGTCTATCTATATTAATAATATCATATCTTATTAATGGTATAATTAGAGATATTTTAGGTATTAATATGCATGTAATATGAATCTCACATCATGAAATGAATATATTTGCACTATTTTTACACACTTGAAACTTCATTATAAGTTTAAAATTATATCAAACACATGTCACATTGAAGAATACCACAAAAAATGACTTTTATAAATAAACTATGAAAGTTATAAGATATATAAAAAATCATTTATAAATGCATGGATTATATAGCATAACATTAACAATTACCTTGCAAAAACCAAGAATAAAAAAAATTAAAATAACCCCATAATAGATATTAATCGATTGAAAGAAAAAAATGAGAAAAAAATGAAATTTATTGGGCAAAAGATGAAGTTATCAAGCCAAAAGATATCGAAAGAACCAAGCTCCACATCTATAAGGAAAAAAAAAAAGGAAAACCAAATCATTTAGAATGCATTCGATAAAATTATGGATTTTTAGTTTTTTGTTTTTAAAATTCAAAAACTAATTTCAGTTTTTATTATCTATTTTCTAAAAATTATTTTATATATTTAAAAACTGTATCATACTTTTTTAATTATTCATGTATATTTTTTAATTATTCATATATATTATGATAATAATTATTGTGGTGGCAGCTATGGAGGCGGTGGTGGTGAAAGTGGCAGTATGGTGGTGGTGGTGGTGATGGTGGTGGTAGCAGCAGCGGTGGGGTGATGGCGACATCGATAATGGTGGTAGTATGGTGGTGGTGGCAATGGGGTTAGTAGTGGTGGTAGCGATGGCGATGTGGTGGTGCTGGTGGCAGTAGTCTGGTGGTGGCGATAATGGTGGTGGCGGCAGCGGCAGTAGCAGTAGTGATGGCAGCGATAATAGTGGCAATAATGGTGGTGGTAGCGATGGCAATTTGGTGGTAGTGGTTGCGGCGATAATGGCAATGGCAATAGTGATAGTAGCAGTCTGATGACTGTATGGAGATAGTGATAACAGTGATGTTAATGAGGATAAAGTAATTAAATTGTTGTTAAAAGCAAAAACCTAAAAACCATATTTTAAAAATTTTTATTTTTTATTTTTAGTGTAAAAATTAATTTTTTAAATTTTATCAAAAACTAAAATGAAAATAAATCTGTTAAACGAATTTTGATTTTATTTTTAAGAAAAGAAATAAAAATAAAATGCTCGCCGAATGCAAAACACAAAAATAAATTAAAAAAACAAAGTGCTCAGAATTTCAAAAAAATTATTAAACCAATTGAAAGATATAAAAAAATTGAAATTTCCAGTCTCAACCATAGACAACCAAAAAAATCATAAAATCGATTTTTGGTTTTTGTTGCCGATCAGCCATGAAAGTGCAAGAATAAGCTTTATTTTCTTGAAATTGCAAAGATCTTGATGGGAAAAGAAGAGAGAGAGAGAGAGAGTTGTGGAAAAGATAGAAAATAGAAAGATGAAAGGAGAAATAAGAAAGCATAAGATCAAGTGTCGAAAGATTAAAAAATAAAAGTTTGGAAAAAATACCGAAAAACTCATGTGTAAGAATTATGTAACACCATATCGCGTATTTAATGGTGACCCTAAAATATATACTTTTTATTGTAAAACTAATTAAAGTAAAGATATATATAATATGAATGGAGAATTTTTTTCTTATTGATTATCCCATTGAATGACCATAATAGGGTATTTATAGGTATAAAATATAAGAGGTAGACCTCTACTAAAATTGGGAGAAGGATGAGTTTTATAGTCATCCATATACCTCATAATTATCATAATACTTCCCCTTGTATGACTATACATTATAAATATGTCTCATTAAAACCTTGCTAAAAAAATTCAGTTAGATAAAAACTTAACGAAGGAGAAAGAGTACAATATTCATAGGCTATATACTTCCCCTAAAAATACAATAATTATTTTTTTAAACTGAAGCATCCCAACATTGCTTACATGCTTTCTGAAAATCGAAGTTGACAGAGTTTTGGTGAAGAGATCAACTAGTTTGCTGCTTGAGAAAATTTTATGATTTCTTCATACTTTAATATTGTTGGTCGTTGTTCTTGAACAATAATCTACACATTCCTTTATTATAGTGATTTATAACTTTCAACCACATGAGCTTTCAACTAACTTAATGAATAGCCAACATCGAGTAATTTGATAATTACAACTCTTATAACTAAAATATTTGACTTCTTTCGATGTCTAAACTTATAATCCAAATATTTTTTGAGTTTAATTAACATTCATTGCATCTTTCCCTTTTGCCCATCATCTTGATATCGACTTTTGATAATTAGATACTCATACTCATTACATTATCAACAACAATTATCATCCATTTTCATATAATTTATATAGTTCACCACTAATAGAACCACTTCTCGTGTTATTTTTATAGAAATATGGAGTTGTTGATCGGTATTGCTTTTTATCTCTTCTATAGTATCACTTTGAAAATTTTCATTTTATTTTCTTTTAAAGATTGATATATTCCCCATTAAAAGATCTGCCACGCTTTTGGCAGACTTTAAAATCATTGATAATATAAAATATCCTACATGGACAATAATTGTTTGCCTTTTCCATTTGATAAGTATGTTATCAATTTTAAGGAGTTATGGACATTCATAATCATGGGATTTATAGTACACACTTTCTCTTGAATGTCTATTAATACATATTGTGCCTCATTAAAATCCTATTGGAAAAAATCATATGGGATAAAAATCTAATAAAAGAAAAAATAGTACACAATATCTATAATACACATCATAAGTTGTCTCATTAAAAATTTTAACAAGAAGATCTAGTGGGAAAAAACCTTAGTTAAGAAAAAAAGAGTACAACGTATATTTTTCATCCTCTTATAATAATATCGGTGCATAATTTTAAATTTGTGCATGCAGGATTTCGATACGTAATATTATAAAGTTGTTTTTCTAAAATGAACCACATATCTTCTAGATATGCTGATCATATATCTTCTGGATAAATTATGCATGATCATTTCTTTAAAATGAGAAATTTTATAAAATATAATAATATAGTCATACATGCAACGAGTACATGATCAATGTGCTTTTATTATAAATAAGTTATCTATTCTCAAATGGCTTTTTTAACCATTTATATTCTTTCTCTTAATTATCGACCGCTTCTGGTGGTGAAAATTAATCATACAATATTAATAATTATCATTTCTTAAACATGCCATTTTTATGGCCATAATTCAAAAATATTTCATTCACTTCAAGGAATGAAATTGATGTAATAAAATAATTTCATAACATGTATATAACATAATCATATAATAGCTATAATAAATGAATGCATTTAGTAACTTAATTCAAATATTTCTAAATAATTACTTAAAGATAATAAAATTATCCAAATAAAATATGTATAATTATATGAAAAACTAAATTCTTTAAAAAAATATGTAATTTTAAGTAACAATTTGATAATTACCATGTAATTCATGATTACATAATGCATTAATAGCAATAATATATGATCATGAAGTATATTGTATCTAGTAACTTTACAACCATTGAAGTACTCAATGGAAGATAATATAAAAACATATAATCACATTATAAAAAAAATTCTTTCAATCAAATAGTACTTGATATTTATATCGAGATAAAATTTAGTTTACAAAATTCATTAAAGCATTTTGAACTTTTCAAGAGTTTCTGTAATTAAAATCATAAATAAATCATGACAATAGGTAAACTATAACACTTCAAAATCATATACATAAAATTCAATGCATATATTAAAATAAAAAATTTTCAGAAATATTTATATGCTTCAGACATAATAAATTTTTTAGGAATTATATGTAATTTTATCATCAAATAGGTAAATAGTATCAATTAGTTACACACTAATATATTACTAAATTGGCAAATAGTAAAAACTTATTACATATGTATTTTTACAATCAATGTCAATACATTGTAATAGCATATCATAAAATAAATCATATTTTATGACTTTATTATTTATTGCATGAATATCAATTGTACTCTTTTAGGTCATATTTTTCAATATTTTGAACTGCAAGTCCAAAAATTCATATCGAATACAATTAATATCTTATTTTTCAACGTATTTAATTTTAAAATTCTCATTGTGTTGAAAATATCAATATTAATATTTTTATACAGAAATATTGTCAACAACTTTATCCTTTCCGATTCTTTTTAATGACAAATGATATGTTGAGATCTCTTATTTAATTTCAGGTACCTGAACCACTTTTGAAATTTAAAAATTAGTTATGTTATAGGTTTCTTCAAGTGTACCTGCCTCCATAATATGATCATATAGATTTATTTGCTTTTTTTCATTTGTAGATTTTATTTTTATTTAGAATCGAATAGTTTATCCTATGAGGCAAATTATCCTACTAGAACATTATTCTGAATTGGAGCATTTGTAGCTAATACAAATAAGATTTAATAAATCTCTACACACTAACAAATACATCGGTATCATAATTAACTAATTTTTTGAACTTCAGGTTCATGATATGATGATCTAAATTATACATAATGTATTTATTATTTTATTTATTTTTAGCTGTTTTCTTTCCTTAACATTAGGAAATCTATTAATCAAAATATATTTTTCAGCTAAAAATTGTAGTAGAGAAATTTTATAATTTTTATTGGCATAATGCATTTAATATTGCTTACATCAATATTATGTATTCATATATACAAATAATACTATTGTTCTTATAAAAAATGTCTAGTAATTAACCGAAGGCATTTAGTAAAACATTTTGCTAGATTTTGGAGTATAAACATGTACAGGTGGCTTAAAACAATCTTTTAGCCACGACAATGATCGCTAGCATTATCAAGAAAAATATCTTGATTGTATAATTTGAAAATTGTGCACTTAATTTGAATAATCTCACAAACTACATGTTGTGAGTTGATAATAAATACACATATGATCATTTTATTGATGTATCTTTTAAAAATTATAAATAATTTAAATAGTTCATATGATGGATAATGGGTCCACATATATTATCTTTATTCATTCTAAAATGAAGGGAATTTAGTTCCTTTATTAGTTAGTGATGCTTTAGTAATACCTCTTGAGAACAAATAGATTGTGAGAATTCTTTAAGTTGAACTAAAGAAATTTCTGATTCTCTAATGAATATGTGAATTCTCAATACTTTATGCATTATAATTAATCCGGAATGGTCAAACCGACCATACTAAATAATTAATTGTTAATTCATAAATTTTAGGATTACTATTTTTTATTATACCAATATTTATATCAATTGATAAACATCAAGTTTCTTAATATTAATATCAAACAATTAGTAAAATTCAAATTTACTAATATTTTTGACAGTTAATGTGTAACGTCTGCTCTTAATACCTTTTTATTTACTTATTATTCTGTTAAATTGCTTGTACAAAAGTACATTTATACATATGGCATATAATACACTTAACATATAATTACAACTTAGTTCATTACATATATGTCAAATATTTTACATTACACATTTTCAAAAAATGTAATACATTATCAACCTTCACTCGCTATCCTTCTAGTGGCCTGCAGATGTTGACTCGAGAAAAGCACTTTTTCTTACACCTGTGTACCTACACGGGAAGAACACTCGTGCTAAGTAATGGCTCAGTGGAGAGTAAAACAATGCAATTGACTTCTTGTCGAAGTCTCACATACAGATAACATAGTAGCATGCCTTTTCATGTTCCAAACACATATACTATAACAATAGTCAATGCATTAAGAAAACATTGCAATACAATTTCTTAATAATGCATGCAGTAATACTTCAATACAACTCCTTAATTGCACATCATTATTCAATAAGAACATTAACACTATCATGAAATACTAAAACATTTACACTATTAATCACTTATCAATATTCATTAATCAAATTACTTTCATTGCCTGAATTCTCATAAATGGTGGATATGGGTACAAACACGCGACACTGACAAGTAGTATCGACAAACGAGACATAATAGTCTCAAATCGGGCAACATCGATAAAAGGTATCGAACAGATGAGATATGATAGTCTCGAATACAGGCGACACCCTGAGGTATCGAATCAATAAGCAGCTGCAATAGCTATCCCCTTTATAAGCATGCCTATCTATCCACTACTATGTGAAATTCAGGTTTTAACAAGTCACTAGTCACTCAACGATATTACACTTGTTACATTAAGAATCATAGATTTTTCGCATTTCATAAAAGCATACAATAAGATCACTATACAATGTACACTCACAGTTCAAATATATTTAAATCACACGTTAACATGATTATTATGTAATACCATGCATATCATGTACCAGGTTCATTCTCATTCATTACTTGCACATTTTAATGCTTACTTTTAAAACATGACATTAATACACTCAATATATCATGAAATCCTTTTACTATACAGGTCATTCATATTCATATTCATTCATATTCATTAACTGTATAAATTTTCATATATTAAGGTTTAACATTTAACCTTATCTCACTAATTTATTACGCTTTAGATTCATTTCATATCACTTATTACTCTTGATTTTACATTGAAAACACTTTAAACGTATTTGTTAGAGCTTTGGTATCAATTTGGAACCTTGAAAATAAGTTTTAAAAAAGGTAGGGAAGGGTCATGGTCATTAGGTAAAACCTGTTGACCGTGACCTAAGTTACATTTTGGTTCTGGACTGAGTGAAACTACCTCACAGTCAATACCAAAAGAGTGTTGACCGTGACCTATATTATGGGAGGGGTTCACGATCATTAGGTAACACCTGATGACTATGACATAGGTTCCAATTTGGTTTTGAATTGAAAGTTGGGCTATGTCACGGTCATTGGGTTTGTAACATCCTCAACTGAACGGTCTTTTTCGATACGAAATTATGCGATAAGCCAAAAAAATTTTCTCCCACTTTACCCAAATAATCCATTGATTATCAATACTAATATACTATTCAAATTTATACACTTAACTCGTCAATTCATAGTTGTCTAAAATACTATTTATTTTATCAAAAATCCGATAGCACAACAGCTACAAACTTACTAGCCCCCTAAAAAACCAGATAAAAACACAGCCTCTTATAGGCACAACAGTCTATAGCAATACATATATGCATTCCGAACACTCATTCACATGTCGAACATATCCATACTAAAACACTTACTGGCAATCACACATTTATAGACATAACAATATTTACTATCCCATCAAGCAGTAGTTCAAATACAATCCAATCTTTTACTTCAAATATCTAAATATATACATGCCAAAAATGTTAACATAATCATAACTATCTTTTCCTCTTCAATCTCTACTCCACTATGTACCATGCTTCTGCTACACTTCAGAACCTGCACGCAGTAAACACTACGTGTTGAGCACCAAATATGCTCGGTGGTGACTATTGATCAAAGAATTTTCCCAAAAGAGCATAATTATGTTAATTATGCTAAAAATTATTTTTGTCTTATCAAAAGCTCTTTTTAACATTTTTTTAACAATAATTTCAAAGCATTACAAAAATTTTGGCAACTTATCACTTTGGTCTTAAATTTTTTAATTATTTACGAAAATACCCTTTTTGCAAATCTAATTACAAAATTTGGCATTACTATTCTTATTTTTACTTTTTTTCTTGACTTTTAACGTTTAATCTTTTAATTAGGCTTAACTTTTATTTTTTAGGCAAAATTTCTTATTTGATCAGTTCAATACAATTATTATTTTGTTTGGTATTTACACAATTAATTGCTACTATTATCGCACAATTTCCAATTAAATTCTCAATTTTCACTGAATTTCAGAATTATCCTTTTGTACTTTAATTACAGTTTTACCATTGGATCGCTTAGTTCACTTTGACTTTTTAATTGTTTATCAAAATACGCTTATCAATACCTTTAACATTCAAGACCAAGCAATACAATTACTTTCAAAAATTTTACAATTGGATCTTTAATTTTTCATTTCATTACAAGAGATCCTTTTTACACAATTATTACAAAATTACCATTTTTACGTGTTAATTGTAAAATTATCATTAACTTGCTTATTTTTACTTTTCAATTGACTTTTGATTTATAACAGTTCTGTTTGGTCCTTGATTGACCTTTTTATATAATATGTCATTTTTTTATCCTTAATTCTCAATTAATTACGGAATTGTTATTTTTGGACATTAATTACGATATTAGCATTATTTCACTAACTTTTCACTTACAAATTATTAATTGATATGCATTATACCAATTGATTTTTATTTTGACTTTTTCATGTAAAATTATATTTTAGTTCTTTTTTTACAAAAGCTTATTTTTGGCTGTTTGATCATTAAATTACCATTTTACCCTTGCAAAATATTTTCTTTTCATTTTTTTTCATTAAGTATAATTTTTAAAAAAATTACGATTTTACCTCAAAACTTTTCATTTTTTCAATTAAGTCCTTTTTCACATTTGACTTTTACTTTTAACTTACTTTTTTTGAAATTCTGTTTTATTCTTATCAATATGCCCCTTGTACAATTCGATAGGAACTCTCAGATAAGATATACGGGACTTGGACCCCACAGAACTACATACAAAACAGTATTGAGAAATGATCTCAAATGACCATTTCTCAGAGAGCATATAACGATAAGTATGACAGAGGGTATGGAGATCAAAGATCATACCATAGCAATGTAACACCCTCTATACTATTGTTGAAGCTATACTATTCTATGAATATCCCTATTATTAATTAATCGTTGTCTAATGTAAATAAAAATTTGGAAATATTACGGCTTAATTTTTTTCATTTTCCAAACCTGTAAAAGTCAAATAACACTCCCAATTTTAATCCTTCAACTCCCATAACTCCAATAAATAACACAACACTTTTATATTCTCAACCATCATGCAACATCATCAATCATTCATATTCATATTCACATACACAACTCATATTATTTTCGTTGACTATATTCATCAACTCACAAAATATTTAATTTACATATTACACTATAAAATTTCTCATAAGCCATCACAGTATTCATAAGTAAATACATAACAAAATCTTCAAAATATTATACTTCAAGGTACATGCCACATAAATTCTTCACTGCTTGTCCCGTGGTACTTGTCCCTGAATGCAGTCATAAAAACTACACACTAAGCAACATAGTCGCTTAGTGGTGGATATATTTACATAAAATTTCATTTAATTAATCTTACTCACTTAAATTAATTAATTCACTATTATTTTTATTAAACTCCCACAACTAAATAAATTCCTAATTTATTCTTTTTATACCAAATTACTCATTAAATTGTTTCAAAAATTTTTTCTCTTATTTAATTTAGTTTGTAACGGCCTCAACACCGGGTTAGCCGTGAACAGTATTTTCGACAGTGAATAGTATTTTTCGGACCGAAAAGTGCACCCGAAAGTAAAAAATATTTTATTGGATCATCAAAAAATATTGGTCATGGAGAGTCTGGAGTTGAAATTTGAAGTGAAATCGAGGTCAAATGGATCACGAAAAGTCAAAAATATGAAAAATTTGCGAGTCAATTTTTATTAGCGGGAAATTGATTCAATATTGTATAAATATTTAAAAATAGTAAACGAATTCCAAAAATTTTCAAAATTTGTCGTTAAGCCTAAAATAATATATAGATTATTTTGGCTACAAAAAGTAAATTTTTCTATAACAACGGTATTTTTGTATTGGACTGATAAATTTAAATCGGATCGATAACAAACTCCAATTGAGTTGAAAATTTATGTCCCACCTATTTTTGATGTGATAAAAATTATGAAATCGATTTTAATGTGAATAGGAGCTTTGAAAGTAATAGCAAAAGTTTTAGGTACCAAAATAGTAAAATTATAGATAAATAAATATATATAAATAAATATATGAAAATTTAAAAAAAAGGTGGGGGCCTTAAAAATCGGGAGTTAAGAATGGCCATTGAAATAGAAAGGGGATAAAATGAGTAAAAGAAAGGAAAAGACAAAAAGATGGTTAAATGAACAAAAAAAAGTTGTCAGCAAATTGATTGTGGCCACTGGCCACAATCTTAAGGGAAACAAAGAAATAAAATAAAGAAAAAAAAGATACAGAGGCGTGAAGCAGAGAAAGAAAGAAAAAGAAAGAAAAAAAAAAAAGAGGACCGATTGGCAACCGTCAGCTGCCCCTCGCATCGGCCACCACCGCGACGGCGATGAGCGGCGTGCCCTCTCCCTCTCACCGGCATTCGACCTTCGTTGTGGTGGTCCGATCGTTGATTTTTTTATTTTTATTTTAAATGGGTTTTTTGTTCGTTCCGACGAATCAAGGCATCGGACGGGGACACCACCACCACCGATCAACTCCTAGCGACGAAGCAAGTCTTCTAGTGTATTACGTCGCTCCTCAAACGCCGGTGATTGGTAGATCGAAAATGGATTTGGCGGGTGATTCAAGTCAAGATTTCGGCCAACCAAGAAAGAATTTGGATGCGTGACCACCAAAAAATGAATGAAGGGATCCCGATATACAAGGTGGCAGTGTCGGATTGTCACCGACGAGATTTCGGTGACGCTCCGGTGAACAAATTATTAAGCAAATCGAAACGAATTCAACCGTTAAGATATGTGACTACGAAATCTTTTAATTTTCCTTAATTTGTTTAATTTTTCCTTTAAATTTGTTAAGGAAAAATATTAAATTATTGATTAAAATTGAAATTAATATTATTATTGTTCAATTAAATTTTAATTAAGCCTAATATAGTGGATAAATTAAGTTAAGGAAATTTATTAAGAAATTTCCTTTGTCAATCAAAACTTTTTTTGTTAAAGAAATGAATTATTGTATTATAAATTAATGAAATTAAGTCCTAATTTGATAGAAGATGAAATAATATATATCCATAAATTGTTATGGAATTTATAGAAATTTATATGATTATTTTGGAATATGTATTGAATAATGTAATTAATAAAGTAGATAATTTTTGTTGATTATGTTTTATAATGATAATAAGCATAAAATAAATTGCCATGAATTTTTAATAAAATTTATGGAAATTTAGAGAATTGTTAAGTGTATGTATATATTGTATTTGATGAATTATGTTAAAAAAAATTCATAAAATAAACAAAGAAGACAATAATTGAAGAGCAATGTTCACATAAATTTTTATGGAATTTATGTGATATATGGATTCATTTAGAAAATAAATATGGAATATGGTTAAATGAAATATTGAATTATTGAGAAATAATCCAAAAAACAATTAAAAGTTGATAATTTAATGTAATTTAATGTACATTTCGTATAAGGAAAAAGAATAGATTAAATGATAAATTTTTAGAAAATAAAAAGTATAGTAATTAAATAAACCATAGTAAACGATTTGTGAAAAGTAATCGTATGAGTGAATAGTAACCACATAAGTGAATATTAATCAAATAGTATCGTATAAGTGAATAGTAACTGTATAAATGAACAGTACCCAAAGGAAAAATCTGATTACAAAATAATTCATAATTTAAATAAAATGATGAATTATTATAAATAATTCACAACCCGTATAAAGTATTGCAATTTTCAAATAATCACAAATTCAGATAAAAGTATATTTTTGAATTATAAAGAAATAATTCAATAAGTGCCAAGAAAGAAATAGTGAATTATCCTGACATAATTCACAAAATATGAAAAAAAATATATCGAGAAAATAATTAATTAAAAATCGAAAAAATAATAATTATTTATAGTGAATTATTGTAAAATAATTCACGCAAAAGTGATTGGGAAGAAAAAGGAAACGAAAAGAAAAAAGTTATTGTATAGTCAAAGCACTGAAAAGAGTGCGATTAACAAAATGCATTGTTTTAAGCAAAATAAAAGAAATTAAAATTATTGAAGTTTGAAAAAAATCATTCAGAAAGTTCTTAACTGTTTTTGCCCTTAGCAATAGTCAGGTAATGATATTCTTATTCAGGATATAATTGGCTAGCCGTAGGGATACCTTATACCACGGTGCAAGTCATGGCGACTTGCTTTGCTATGGGTAGGATCTTTGATCTCCATAGCTTCAGTGTAAAGTGAAAGTGAAAATGCATCTGTTTTCTGATCTGTGAGACTTTATCTTCCGAGATCATTTTTCTATTTATTTAGTGGGACCTTTGGGTCCATGTCTCGCATATCCTTTTTGAGATCCTGTCATATTGCATTAGGGGCATATTGAAAAGTATAAATCGGAAGTGTAAAAGTAATTTAATGTAAATGTTATAAATGACAAAGAACTTGATTGAAAGAAAATGAAATCTTTGGGATAAAACCGAAATTGTTCCCAAAGATTGTAATTAATAAGCCATAATGATAAGAAAATGGTTATAAAAATAAAATGTTTATGAAAAGACCCATGAGATTGAATTTATAATTTGTGTACCAATTATTATTTTAAGAAAATAAAGAGTTCGAAAAATAATGCTAATTATGTATTTAAAGTCAAATTTGATAATATTGTATTTAAGTATAAAAATATGACTAAATAATAAATTCTGGAAGAAAAGATTAAGTGAAAAGAAAAATGAGCAAAAGACAAACAATTGTTTAGTTAAAATGAAAAAGGTTCATTTAAAAAGAAAAGAAAATAAAGATTTGTATACAGAGTGATCCAAAATACTTATATAACTTTGCAATAAAGATTATAAGCTTGAATTAAAAGAATAGATAATAAAAATCGTATTTGAATTGCCTAATGGAACTAGGAACGAAAAACTTGCCATTTAAAGACATGAGTATCCATGTAACTCGTTAAATGACACGAAAACTACATCTAGTGATCAAAAATATAGGATAAAAGATAAGTAAAAGTAGAAGTAAGAAACAAAAAAGTAAAAGTCAATTTGTAATCGAAACACAAGGAAAGTAGTGTAAAGTAAATTGAAAAGTATAAGATCAAAGTAAAACGATTACCAAAAATGTTGGTAAACAATAAAAATAGTGTGAAAGAAATTGAAAGTAAATTTCTGATAAATAAAAAAAATAGAAGTTTGCATAATTTATGTAATTATGTTGAAATTGGGAAGTTCTAGGATTAGTAGTCACCACTAAGCATTTCTAGTGCTCAGCACGTAGTGTTTACTGCGTGTAGGTTTTGAAGTGTTGATGGAGCTTGATACATGGAGAAGCAGAATGAGAAGATGAAGAAAGTTAGTTGTACTTTAATTTTTAGTATTATGGCATGTATATACTCAGACAGTGAGAGTATAGAATTGAACTGTATTAAAGGTATTGCTTGTTAAATAATAAATATCGTTGTTGTTCTTATAATGTCAGTTAAAGAATTGTAAATGACTATCATTGATATGTGATTTGTTGTGCCTTTGAGAGGCTGTGTGGATTGTTTAAATTTTTCAGGAGGCTAGTAAGTTATAGTATTATGCTGCCAAAATTTCATAAATTGAATAAGATATTAAATTGTATCAAAGTTGTTTGGCAATGATTTAAGTTTGAAAAAAAAATTTTACCGGTTACCGCTAAGCTTCACATCGAACAATACTATTCTGATAAGGGTGTTACATTTATTGGTATCAGAGCAAAGGTTTAAGCGGTTCTAAGATCGAAGTGGAATAAGGATAAATGATAGGTTTGTCTGTATATACATGCCAGTTATAGGTGGATAAGTGTTGGGAATCTGACGTGTACGTGCTCCCCTCTTTGTTTGACTGAGATTGTCAGATGTGAAAGGATTGATTCTGTACAGTAAAGACAGTAGTGAGTGAGAATGAAAGTATTGCTGCTTGAGGCTTCTTAGAGGTCAAAGCAGGAAAATAAAGTATTGACCTGAAACTGAATGTAAATGTGAGAGTTTAAGTGCCTATGTGGATGAGAAACAGTCCAAAGAGGGACAAAATAAAGTGTATACTAGGAAGTTAAAAAAGAATTGTATATTGTGTTCAGATAAATTGTAAAGGACATAGAGATACTTTGACTGGATTGTCTTGATATAAAATGCTATTGAGCAAATTGATACAAAGTTGAGATTATTTAAGATGCTCCGTACACATGTCAGTGATTCCTTTATAGATGTGGGGATTTAATTGTACATTACATAGTATCGGGATGGGTTGTAACATCTGCATTATATGAGAATACGTGACAGTATTCTATTGCGTGCATGAAATCATACATTCATTGCATAGCATTTCACCTTGTTTAACAGCATATGATTTACATCATACTGTGTGTATAGACCCCACTTGATAGGATGAAACTAACAAGGGATGTGATGAGCATAGGAATGACCTGAGAATGAAATGAGAAATAGTGTACCCAATATTGTTTTCTGTATCTGATGTAGCCCTTATAAGTTATTGGCCGTGTCAGTTAGATTTGCTAACGCACCGACCACCTTTGTGAATTGATAGGAAAGAGTTTTTCACCTTTACTTATATCCATTTTAGTGGATTTGAGTAATCACCATCTGATATGTCTTGAGATACAGAAAAAATATGATAAGTATTTAAGAATTGTTCTGCAAGTATTGAAAGAAAAGCAACTATCTGCTTAGTTTAGTGAATGTCACCTGTGGTTAAATGTGAAATTCTTGGATTTAGCCGGGTACTGTAGAAAAGTTAACGAAGTGGCTGAAACCCTCATCAAAGGAATCCGTATGTGATAAGGTGAATGTACTTAAATTTGTGCTGTAAACGTCAAATTAAGGTTGGCTCCAGATGAGGCATTATTAGCTAAATGATAAGTGAAACTGATATTATATATCGGGTAAGAACAAAATAGTTCAGAAAGAGAATGTTTGTGTGATAGTAAATGTTAGTACATTGAAAGATTCTTACTGAAACCTACTGAGATAGTTATACTTTGCATCCTGAAAATTATCAGATGTATCAAGATTACAAGCTTAGATTGAAAGTCAGGTTAAGTGTAATGTGACAGATATTGTAAGTGAATGTTTGATGTGACATCAAATGAAAGAGAAGCATTAGATACCTTCGGGACTTGCTTCGACTTATAATGATATCTGACTAGAAATGGGATAATGTGATCAGAGATTCTAATATTGGATTGTATGAACTTTTAAGAGAAAAGATGCTAGATAAGAGATTAGCGATAATCTCAATATTAGCATAGTGATCCACCCTTATACTAATGATCAGTCAGAGTGGATAATTTAGATAATAAAGGAATGCTTGTGAAATGTACTTGCTCTTAGTAGAGGTTGTATGTGACAAGAATATCAAGTTCAAGAGAAATCTGACTCTTATTGATGTATTGTCAGAAAGAAAATGACGAGTCTCTTATATTGGATTTAATTAAGTGAAAAGAAATAAATAAGGTTTAAGTTGATTTGATTTGAAATATGAAAGAAATCTGTACACAGGGTTGCATGACTTGTGCAAGGAAAGTGATAATGAGTTTTGATATCGAGATTGGTTGGCTTAAAAGTATATGGGTTCCAGTAGCAAGGATGCTTCGGAACTATTGATTGAAAAAGAAGTTTCGATAATTATATAATATCCTCTACTCTTCGATATAAGTAAATTTCGAGGACGAAATTTCTTTTAGTATGGGATAATTGTAACGGCCTCAACACCGGGTTAGTCATGAACAGTATTTCCGACAGTGAATAGTATTTTTCGGACTAAAAAGTGCACCTGAAAGTGAAAAATATTTTATTAGATCATTAGAAAATATTGGTCATGGAAAGTCTGGGGTTGAAATTTGAAGTCAAACCGAGGTCAAATGAATCACGAAAAGTCAAAAATATGAAAAAAGGTAGCGAGTCAATTTTTATTATCGGGAAATTGACTCAATATTGTATAAATATTTAAAAATAGTAAACGAACTACAAAAATTTTCAAAAATTGCCGTTAAGCCTAAAATAATATATATATATATATATATATATATATATATATATATATATATATATATATATATATATATATATATATTATTTTGGATTGGAAAAACTAAATTTTTCTATAACACTGGTATTTTTGGATTGGACTAATAAATTTAAATCGGACCGATAACGGACTTCGATTGAGTTAAAAATTTATGTCCCACCTATTTTTGATGTGATAAAAATTATGGAATCAATTTTAATGTGAATAGGAGCTTTGAAAGTAATAGCAAAAGTTTTAGGTACCAAAATAGTAAAATTATGGATAAATAAATATATATAAATAAATATATGAAAATTAAAAAAAAAGGTGGGGGCCTTAAAAATCGGGAGTCAAGAATGGCCATTGAAATAGAAAGGGGATAAAATGAGTAAAAGAAAGGAAAAGACAAAAAGATGGTTAAATGAAAAAACAAAAAAAAAGTTGTCGCCAAATTGATTATGGCCACTGGCCACAATCTTAAGTGAAACAAAGAAAAAAAACAAAGAAAAAAAAAAGATACAAAGGCATGAAGCAAAGAAAGAAAGAAAGAAAAAGAAAGAGGACCGACTGGCAACCGTCAGTCGCCCCTCACGCCAGCCACTACCGCGATAGCGACAAGCGGCGTGCCCTCTCCCTTTCACCGACGTCCGGCCTCTATTATGGTGGTCCGATCGTTGAGTTTTTTTATTTTTATTTAAATGGGTTTTTTATTCGTTCCGGTGAATCAAGGCGTCAGACGGGGACACCACCACCACCGATCAACTCCTGGCGATGAGGCGAGTCTTCTAGTGTATTACATCGCTCCTAAAATGCCGGTGATTGGTAGATCGAAAATGGATTTGGCGGGTGATTCAAGTCAAGATTTCGGCCAACCAAGAAAGAATTTGGGTGCGTGACCACCAAAAAATGAATGAAGGGATCCCGATATACAAGGTGGCAGTGTCGGATTGTCACCGACGAGATTTCGATGACCGATCCGATGAGCAAATTATTAAGCAAATCGAAACAAATTCAACCGTTAAGATATGTGACTACGAAATCTTTTAATTTTCCTTAATTTGTTGGATTTTTCCTTTAAATTTGTTAAGGAAAAATATTAAATTATTGATTAAAATTGAAATTAATATTATTATTGTTCAATTAAATTTTAATTAAGCCTAATATAGTGTATAAATTGAGTTAAGGAAATTTATTAAGAAATTTCCTTTGTGAATCAAAAATTCTCTTGTTAAAGAAATGAATTATTGTATTATAAATTAATGAAATTAAGTCCTAATTTGATAGAAGATGAAATAATATATATCCATAAATTGTTATGGAATTTTTAGAAATTTATATGATTATTTTGGAATATGTATTGAATAATGTAATTGATAAAGTAGAGAATTTTTGTTGATTATGTTTTATAATGATAATAAGCATAAAATAAATTGCCATGAATTTTTAATGAAATTTATGGAAATTTAGAGAATTTTAAGTGTATGTATATATCGTATATGATGAATTATGTTAAAAAAATTCATAAAATAAACAAAGATGACAATAATTGAATAGCAATGTTCACATAAATTTTTATGGAATTTATGTGATGTATGGATTCATTTAGAAAATAAATATGGAATATGGTTAAATGAAATATTGAATTATTGAGAAATAATCCAATAAACAATTAAAAGTTGATAAACTAATGTAATTTAATGTACATTTCGTATAAGGAAAAAGAATAGATTAAATGATAAATTTTCAGAAAATAAAAAAGTATAGTGAATAAATTAACCATAGTAAACGATTTGTGAATAGTAATCGTATGAGTGAATAGTAACTATATAAGTGAATGGTGATCATATGAGTAAATAGTACCGTATAAGTGAATAGTAACCATATAAATGAACAGTACTCAAAGGGAAAAACTGATTACAAAATAATTCATAATTCGAATAAAATGGTGAATTATTATAAATAATTCACAACCCGTATAAAGTATTGCAATTTTCAAATAATCGCAAATTCAGATACAAGTATATTTTTGAATTATAAAGAAATAATTCAATAAGTACCAAGAAAGAAAATAGTGAATTATCCTGACATAATTCACAAAATATGAAAAAAAATATATCGAGAAAATAATTAATTGAAAATCAAAAAAATAATAATTATTTATAGTGAATTATTGTAAAATAATTCACGCAAAAGTGATTGGGAAGAAAAAGGAAACGAAAAGAAAAAAGTTATTGTATAGTCAATAGCACTGAAAAGAGTGCAATTAACAAAATGCATTGTTTTAAGTAAAATAAAAGAAATTAAAATTATTAAAGTTTGAAAAAAATTATTCAGAAAGTTCTTGACTGTTTTTGCCCTTAGCAATAGTCAGGTAATGATATTCTTATTCAGGATATAATTGGCTAGCCATAGGGACACCTTATACCGCGGTGCAAGTCATGGCGACTTGCTTTGCTATGGGTAGGATCTTTGATCTCCATAGCTTCAATGTAAAGTGAAAGTAAAAGTGCATCTGTTTTCTGATCTGTGAGACTTGATCTTCCGAGATCATTTCTCTATTTGTTTAGTGGGACCTTTGGGTCCATGTCTCGCATGTCCTTTTTAAGATCCTGTCGTATTGCATTAGGGGCATATTGAAAATAATAAATCGGAAGTGTAAAAGTAATTTAATGTAAATGTTATAAATGACAAAGAACTTGATTGAAATAAAATGAAATCTTTGGGATAAAACCGAAATTGTTCCCAAAGGTTGTAATTAATGAGCCATAATGATAAGAAAATGGTTATAAAACTAAAATGTTTATGAAAAGACCCATGAGATTGAATTTATAATTTGTGTACCAATTATTATTTTAAGAAAATAAAGAGTTTTAAAAATAATGCTAATTATGTATTTAAAGTCAAATATGATAATACTGTATTGAAGTATAAAAATATGACTAAATAATAAATTCTAGAAGAAAAGATTAAGTGAAAAGTAAAATGAGCAAAAGACAAACGATTGTTTAGTTAAAATGAAAAAGGTTCATTTAAAAAGAAAATAAAATAAAGATTTGTATACAGAGTGATCCAAAATAGTTACATCACTTTGCAATAAAGATTATAAGCCTGAATTAAAAGAATAGATAATAAAAATCGTATTTGAATTGCCTAGTGGAACTAGGAACAGAAAACTTGCCATTAAAGACATGAGTGTCCATGTGACTCGTTAAATGAAACGACAACTACATCTAGTGATGCAAAAGTTTAAGATAAAAGATAAGTAAAAGTAAAAGTAAGAAACGTAAAAGTAAAAGTCAATTTGTAATCAAATCACAAGAAAAGTAGTGTAAAGTAAATTGAAAAGTATAAGATCAAAGTAAAACGATTACCAAAAATGTTGGTAAAAAATTAAAATAGTGTGAAAGAAATTGAAAGTAAATTTCTGATAAATAAAAAAGATAGAAGTTTGCATAATTTATGTAATTATGTTGAAATTGGGAAGTTCTAGGATTAATAGTCACCACTGAGCATTTCTAGTGCTGAGCACGTAGTGTTTACTGCGTGTAGGTTTTGAAGTGTTGATGGAGCTTGATAAACGGAGAAGCAGAATGTGAAGATGAAGAAAGATAGTTGTACTTTTATTTTTACTATTTATGGCATGTATATACTTAGACAGTGAGAGTATAGAATTGAACTGTATTAAAGGTACTGTTTGTTAAATAATAAATATTGTTGTTGTTCTGATAAAGTCAGTTAAAGAGTTATAAATGACTATCATTGATATCTGATTTGTTGTGCCTCTGAGTGGCTGTGTTGATTGTTTAAATTTTTTAGGAGGCTAGTAAGTTCTAGTCATTATGCTGCCAAAATTTCGTAAATTGAATAAGATATTAAATTGTATCAAAGTTGTTTGACAATGATTGAAGTTTGAAAAAAAAATTTTACCGGTTATCGCTAAGCTTCACATCGAACAATACTGTTCTGATAAGGGTGTTACATTTAGTGGTATCAGAGCAAATGTTTAAGCGGTTATAAGATCGGAGTGGAATAAGGATAAGTGATAGGTTTTTCTGTATATACATGCCAGTTATAGATGGATAAGTGTTAGGAATCTAACGTGTACGTGCTCCCCTCTTTGTTTGACTGAGATTGTCAGATGTGAAAGGATTGATTCTGTACAGTAAAGACAGTAGTGAGTGAGAATGAAAGTATTGCTGCTTGAGGCTTCTTAGAGGTCAAAGCATGAAAATAAAGTATTGACCTGAAACTTAATGTAAATGTGAGAGTTTAAGTGCCTATGTGGATGAAAAACAGTCCAAAGAAGGACAACATAAAGAGTATACTAGGAAGTTAAAAAGGAATTGTATATTGAGTTCAGATAAATTGTAAAGGACACAGAGATACTTTGACTGGATTGTCTTGATGTAAAATGCTATTGAGCAAATTGATACAAAGTTGAGGTTGTTTAAGATGCTCCGTACACGTGTCTGTGATTCCTTTATAGATGTGGGGATTTGATTGTACATTACATAGTATCGGGATGGGTTGTAACATCTGCATTATATGAGAATACGTGACAGTATTCTATTGTGTACATGAAATCATACATTCACTACATAGCATTTCACCTTGTTTAACAGCATATGATTTACATCATACCGTGTGTATAGACCCCACTTGATAGGATGAAACTAACAAGGGATGTGATGAGCATAGGATCGACTTGAGAATGAAATGAGAAATAGTGTACCCAATATTGTTTTCTGTATCTGATATAGCCCTTATAAGTTATTGGCCGTGTCAGTTAGATTTGCTAACGCACCGACCACCTTTGTGAATTGATAGGAAAGAGTTTTTCACCTTTACTTAGATCCATTTTAGTGGATTTGAGTAATCACCATCTAATATGTCTTGAGATACAGAAAGAATATGATAAGTATTTGAGAATTGTTCTACAAGTATTGAAAGAAAAGCAACTATCTGCTTAGTTTAGTGAATGTCACCTGTGGTTAAATGTGAAATTCTTGGATTTAGCCGGGTACTGTAGAAAAGTTAACGAAGTGGCTAAAACCCTCATCAAAGGAATCCGTATGTGATAAGGTGAATGTACTTAAATTCAAGCTGTGAACATCAAATTAAGGTTAGCTCCAGATGAGGCATTATTAGCTAAATGATAAGTGAAACCGATATTATATATCGGGTAAGAACAAAATAGTTCAGAAAGAGAATGTTTGTGTGATAGTAAATGTTAGTACATTGAAAGATTCTTACTGAAACCTACTGAGATAGTAATACTTTGCATCCTGAAAATTATCAGATGTATCAAGATTACAAGCTTAGATTGAAAGTCAGGTTGAAAGTGTAATGTGACAGATATTGTAAGTGAATGTTTGATGTGACATCAAATGAAAGCAAAGTATTAGATACCTACGGGACTTGCTTCGACTTATAATGATATCTGACTAGAAATGGATAATGTGATTAGAGATTCTGATATTGGATTGTATGAACTTTTAAGAGAAAAGATGCTAGATAAGAGATTAGCGATAATCTCAATATTAGCATAGTGATCCACCCTTATACTGATGATCAGTCAGAGTGGATAATTTAGATAATAAAGGAATGTTTGTGGAATATACTTGCTCTTAGTAGAGGCTGTATGTGACAAGAATATCAAGTTCAAGAGAAATCTGACACTTATTGATGTATTGTCAGAAAGAAAATGACGAGTCTCTTATATTGGATTTAATTAAGTGGAAAGAAATAAATAAGGTTTAAGTTGATTTGATTTGAAATATGAGAGAAATTTGTACACAGGGTTGCATGACTTGTGCAAGGAAAGTGATAACAAGTTTTGATATCGAGATTGGTTGGCTTAAAAGTATATGGGTTCAAGTAGCAAGGATGCTTCGGAACTATTGAATGAAAAAGAAGTTTCGATAATTGTATAATATCCTCTACTCTTTGATATAAGTAAATTTCGAGGACGAAATTTCTTTTAGTATGGGAGAATTGTAACGGCCTCAACACTGGGTTAGCCGTGAACAGTATTTCCGATAGTGAATAGTATTTTTCGGATCGAAAAGTGCACCTGGAAGTGAAAAGTATTTTATTGGATCATCAGAAAATATTGGTCATGGGGAGTCTACGGTTGAAATTTGAAGTGAAATCGAGGTCAAATAAATCACGAAAAGTCAAAAATATGAAAAAGGTAGCGAGTCAATTTTTATTATCAGAAAATTGACTCAATATTGTATAAATATTTAAAAATAGTAAAAGAACTCCAAAAATTTTTAAAAATTATCGTTAAGCCTAAAATAATATATAGATTATTTTGGCTGTAAAAAATAAAGTTTTCCATAACACCAGTATTTTTGAATTGGACTGATAAATTTAAATCGGACCGATAACGGACTTCGATTGAGTTAAAAATTTATGTTCTATCTATTTTTGATGTGATAAAAATTATGGAATCGATTTTAATGTGAATAGGAGCTTTGAAAGTAATAGCAAAAGTTTTAGGTACCAAAATAGTAAAATTATGGATAAATAAATATATGAAAATTAAAAAAAAAGGTGGGGGCCTTAAAAATCGGGAGTCAAGAATGGCCATTGAAACAGAAAATGGATAAATTGAGTAAAAGAAGGGAAAAGAAAAAAAATGGTTAAATGAAAAAAAAAGTTGTCGGCAAATTGATTGTGGCCACTGGCCATAATTTTAAGGGAAACAAAGAAATAAAACAAAGATAAAAAAAAAAAAAGATATAAAGGCGTGAAGCAAAGAAAGAGGACCGACAGGCAACCGTCGGTCGCCCCGGACGCCGACCACCACCGCGACGGTGACAAGCGGCATGCCCTCTCCCTCTCACCGGCGTCCGGCCTCCGTTGTGGTGGTCCAATCGTTGAGTGTTTTTATTTTTATTTTAAATGGGTATTTTGTTCGTTCCGGCGAATCAAGGCATCGGACGGGGACACCACCACCACCGATCAACTCCTGGCGACGAGGCGAGTCTTTCGGTGTATTCCATCGCTCCTCAAAATCCAGTGATTGGTAGATCGAAAATGGATTTGGCGGGTGATTCAAGTCAAGATTTCGGCAACCCAAGAAAGAATTTGGACGCGTGACCACAGAAAAATGAATGAAAGGATCCCGATCTACAAGATGGCAGTGTCGAATTGTCACCGGCGAGATTTTGGCGATGCTCCGACGACCGATCCGGTGAGCAAATTATTAAGCAAATCGAAACAAATTCGACCGTTAAGATATGTGACTACGAAATCTTTTAATTTTCCTTAATTTGTTGAATTTTTCCTTTAAATTTGTTAAGAAAAAATATTAAATTATTGATTAAAATTAAAATTCATGTTATTATTGTTCAATTAAATTTTAATTAAGCCTAATATAGTGTTTAAATTGAGTTTAAAAAATTTATTAAGAAATTTTCTTTGTGAATCAAAAATTTTTTTGTTAAAGAAATGAATTATTGTATTATAAATTAATGAAATTAAGTCCTAATTTGATAGAAGATGAAATAATATATATCCATAAATTGTTATGGAATTTTTAGAAATTTATATGATTATTTTGGAATATGTATTGAATAATGTAATTGATAAAGTAGAGAATTTTTGTTGATTATGTTATATAATGATAATAAGCATAAAATAAATTGCCATGAATTTTTAATGAAATTTATGAAAATTTAGAGAATTGTTAAGTGTATATATATATCGTATATGATGAATTATGTTAAAATAAAAAATTTATAAAATAAACAAAGATGAAAATAATTGAATAGCAATGTTCACATAAATTTTTATGGAATTTATGTGATGTATGGATTCATTTAAAAAATAAATATAGAATATACTTAAATGAAATATTGAATTATTGAGAAATAATCCAATAAACAATTAAAAGTTGATAATTTAATGTAATTTAATGTACATTTCGTATAAGAAAAAAGAATAAATTAAATGATAAATTTTCAAAAAATAAAAAGTATAGTGAATAAATTAATCATAGTAAACGATTTGTGAATAGTAATCGTATGAGTGAATAGTAACCACGTAAGGGAATATTAATCAAATAGTATCGTATAAGTGAATAGTAACCGTATAAATGAACAGTACCCAAAGGAAAAATCTGATTACAAAATAATTCATAATTCAAATAAAATGGTGAATTATTATAAATAATTCACAACCCGTATAAAGTATTGCAATTTTCAAATAATCGCAAATTCAGATAAAAGTATATTTTTGAATTATAAAGAAATAATTCAATAAGTGCCAAGAAAGAAATAGTGAATTATCCTGACATAATTCACAAAATATGATAAAAAAATATATCGAGAAAATAATTAATTAAAAATCAAAAAAATAATAATTATTTATAGTGAATTATTGTAAAATAATTCACGCAAAAGTGATTGGGAAGAAAAAGGAAACGAAAAGAAAAAAGTTATTGTATAGTCAATAGCACTGAAAAGAGTGCAATTAACAAAATGCATTGTTTTAAGCAAAATAAAAGAAATTAAAATTATTAAAGTTTGAAAAAAATTATTCAGAAAGTTCTTGACTGTTTTTGCCCTTAGCAATAGTCAGGTAATAATATTCTTATTCAGGATATAATTGGCTAGCCATAGAGACACCTTATACCGCGGTGCAAGTCATGGCGACTTGCTTTGCTATGGGGTAGGATCTTTGATCTCCATAGCTTCAGTGTAAAGTGAAAGTGAAAGTGCATCTGTTTTATGATCTGTGAGACTTTATCTTCCGAGATCATTTCTCTATTTGTTTAGTGGAACCTTTGGGTACATGTCTCGCATTTTTTGAGATCCTGTCATATTGCATTAGGGACATATTGAAAAGTATAAATCGGAAGTATAAAAGTAATTGAATGTAAATGTTATAAATGACAAAAAACTTGATTGAAAGAAAATGAAATCTTTGGGATAAAACTGAAATCGTTCCCAAAGGTTGTAATTAATAAGTCATAATGATAAGAAAATGGTTATAAAAATAAAATGTTTATGAAAAGACCCATGAGATTGAATTTATAATTTGTGTACCAATTATTATTTTAAGAAAATAAAGAGTTCGAAAAATAATGCTAATTATGTATTTAAAGTCAAATATGATAATACTGTATTTAAGTATAAAAATATGACTAAATAATAAATTTTGGAAGAAAAGATTAAGTGAAAAGTAAAATGAGCAAAAGACAAACGATTGTTTAGTTAAAATGAAAAAGGTTCATTTAAAAAGAAAAGAAAATAAAGATTTGTATATAGAGTGATCCAAAATACTTATATCACTTTGCAATAAAGATTATAAGCCTGAATTAAAAGAATAGATAATAAAAATCGTATTTGAATTGCCTAATGGAACTAGGAACAGAAAACTTGCCATTAAAGACATAAGTATCCATGTAACTCGTTAAATGAAATGACAACTACATCTAGTGATGCAAAAGTATAGGATAAAAGATAAGTAAAAGTAGAAGTAAGAAACGTAAAAGTAAAAGTCAATTTGTAATCGAATCACAAGGAAAGTAGTGTAAAGTAAATTGAAAAGTATAAGATTAAAGTAAAACAATTACCAAAAATGTTGGTAAACAATAAAAATAGTGTGAAAAAATTGAAAGTAAATTTTTGATAAATAAAAAAAATAGAAGTTTGCATAATTTATGTAATTATGTTGAAATTGGGAAGTTCTAGGATTAGTAGTCACCACTAAGCATTTCTAGTGCTTAGCACGTAGTGTTTACTGCGTGTAGGTTTTGAAGTGTTGATGGAGCTTGATACATGGAGAAGCAGAATGAGAAGATGAAGAAAGTTAGTTGTACTTTTATTTTTAGTATTATGGCATGTATATACTTAGACAGTGAGAGTATAGAATTGAACTGTATTAAAGGTATTGCTTGTTAAATAATAAATATTGTTGTTGTTCTTATAATGTAAGTTAAAGAGTTGTAAATGACTATTATTGATATGTGATTTGTTGTGCCTCTAAGAGGCTGTGTGAATTGTTTAAATTTTTCAGGAGGCTAGTAAGTTCTAGTCATTGTGCTACCAAAATTTCGTAAATTGAATAAGATATTAAATTGTATCAAAGTTGTTTGGCAATGATTGAAGTTTGAAAAAAAAAATTTTACCGGTTACCGCTAAGCTTCACATCGAACAATACTATTCTGATAAGGGTGTTAAATAGTTAATTTGTTAGTTCGGATGAAAATTACCATTATGTCCCTATAATTGATTTTTTCGTATTTTGACCCAATGTTTTTGATTTAAAGTTGACTTTTTCTATTTTAATCACTTTAACTTAAATTTTTAACTCAGAAAATATCTTTTTACTCGCATTTGACCTTAATTCCATCCTTTAAGTCCTTGAAATTTTTTTTCAAATAAAAAATTACAATTTAGTCCTTATAATTTTTCTTTATTTACGATTTTATCCTTTTTAGTCAAATTGATTGTTTTAACCATTTTAATGACATTTCCACTACTACTTGATCCTTTTATCCCTAGCTAATCGAGTAATTACAATTTTACCCTTATTAAGCATATATACTTCATTTTTCATCTTAAATCATTTTTATTCAAACTTTCAACATCTCTAAAGCCAAAATTCTTATTTTTACACAATTTTATATAAAATTACCATTTTATCCCTAGTTATTAATAGTAAAAAAATCATGAATCGGATAAGCGAATAAGCAAATCTAGTAAGTTGGAGTGTCTTTACCATTTAGGGATATACATTACTCCCTAATATATCAGTAATGAGCCGGCTAATAGAATTGTTAACTTTTTTCCAGAATAGTATCAAAAAATGATAGAACAGTAACAGAACACCGCGAGGTAAGTGCTCCTATGGCTAACCATACTATCCTAGGATCTTGGGTTACCCACTGAAACTAAGGGCATAATTATTCTTCATAATTTCATACTCCACATTATCTTTACACAATTACATGCATTAATTACATGGCATTCACTTCACTATAATTTAATTTCTACTCCATTACATTTATTAGTTATACATTACATATATTTGCCCTTAATATTACATGAATACCATTAAATCATGTTATTACATACACTTTGGCCATTCGGCCACTTGAAGATCACACACTTACGCATTTTTTTTCTTCTCCCATCTTGTGTTATACACACTTCTCCATTCATTTTAGGCATTAATATAACATAATTCACTTAATTTATCTTAAAATTCTTACATATCATAAACTTTCATCATTATGTTTGCATATATATTTATGTTCATTTATGATTTTTCATTTCTATCAAGCCTAAAAGCTTCCTTACACCTTGTATAGTCTAATTATAACTAAATAGTTTAATTAACATTGAATTACACATAACTATTCAAAGAACACCATTCGGCCACTACTAGGGTTCCTATTTTTATTTTGATTTCTTCATTAAATTAAGTTTATAATAGCTCATTTCATCATAATATCAAGTTATATCAAATTATTTCATCAATTCACACTAGTTTATATAGTTACATAATGAAAAATTTAAGGAAAATTCACTGAAATAAATGAAATTAAATGTAAATTGTATCCACTAACCTTATTTTGGCTTGTTTATCACTTATTCTTCTTTTTATTTTCCCTTCCCTCTTTGAGTTTGGCCTTTCTCCTTTTGTTCTTCTTTTGGATGAATATGAAAGGAAATAAAACACCACTTTAATTCATCATTTTAAGCAATTTAAATACACTACCATGATTCTTTAGTCCTATTCTACATGCTTATACAATATCTCTCTTAAATTTTGACTCAAACTCATAAATTCTATTCTACATGATTCTTTAGTCCTATTCTACATGCTTATACATACTCTTATAAAGTATGCCTTAAGGTTTTTACCTTAATTCTTAGGTTTCTTGGCCTTTCTTTGATGCAAACTCTTTCCTATGTGCAAGAGCACGAAAATTTGAGTATATGGATAAATTTTGAGCTAGAAATTCAAAGTAAGAAAGCTTAGTTGAGTGAAAATGGAGAGAAGAGAGAGAAAAAATGAGGATTTCGGTCTTGTTGAAGAAAGAGAAAGAAATTGCAGGAATTTTGAGGAGATTTCTAGACATCTTGCTGCTTATATAGGGTGCTTTAAGTGTGGAAAAGGATGGGCCAAGATTCATTTTGTAACTATTGAATCCAATGGCTTTGATTTTTGCCACTTGTCACTCATATAGGTGCTTAGACTCGCCCTACTTCCCTAGGCTCACACAAACTTGATCTCTACCCCAAATTAGTAACTCATATGATATTTTATGGTCAAATTCTCGGATTTGACCCTTCAAATGACCCGATCTTGGTTTTGCATATCGAAATATGAATTTTTGTTTTCGATGTTGGATTGCCCTGAAATTTTGCCTCGAATGTCACTACATATTCTAGAACATATGGTAAATATTTTAGCTCATTATGACATCGTTTTGATATACTTTTAGCTTGGACGACCTGTGCAGCCAGTTCGAAATTCAAAATTTCATAATTATCAAAATTGCTATTTTTCTGTTCTTCGGGTATCATTGCACTACTTATAACATGTATGTGAAATTTGGAGTCAATTGGAGGTCTATAAGGCCTCCAAATATTTAGTCAAAGTATTGATCAAACCTACGCCGAACCTGAAATTTTTCTTCATTTGTCCTTTTAGAGGTCTATTTGACCCCAATTTCTTCTCAAATTATACCACTAGACTCCATTTAACATGTACTTTCATATTTTATATTAAATTCATACTGTCGTCGGATCATCCATCCTTGGATTTCTTGGCTCGGGCATGTTTAACTGTACACGTTTTTCAAATTTTCCATCCTATTCAATTCCAATCAATCCGAAATTCGTCCTAGGGTAATTAATCATGCTCTAAAATATGTAATGCATGATAAATGCAAATTTGAAGGTGTTACAAGCAAAGCAAGTCGCCATGACTTGCATCGCGATATAGTGTATCCCTATAATTAATTTATCCTAAGCAAGAATTTTACTGTCGGACTATTGCTAAGAGTAAAATTACTTACTTTCAAAACACTTTTGAATTTCAAACAATTATAAATACTTTTTTAATCAGTATATTTTGTCAATTAATCTTTTTAGTACTTTTGATTATTTTAGGAGTTTTTCTTTTCAGTCACTTATTTTTTCTATTATTCTGACAGTCACTTTTTTTTTTTGAATTATTCTATAATAATTCACCATGATCACTTTAAACTTAATACTTTTCAGTATCTTTTCATTTCAATACATTAGTCGATTACTCTTTCAGTACTTTTTATATAATCTGTGAATTATATCATTATAATTCACTATTTCTATTTAATTTATGAATTATTTATTAATAATTCAATATTTTGACTTTACATTTCATTTTACCTTTTTGACTTTTAACAATTTGTTTACTTTTTATGTTCGGAATTGCAGTCGTTCGGAATGTTCAATACTTTTATACAATTTGTGAATTATTTTATAATAATTCACTATTTTATTGTCAAATTATGAATTATTTCGCAATAATTTATCGTTATCACTTACACGCTGTACTTTTTATTGTCTTTTATTTCGATAAATTAGCCGGTCAATCTTCTAACTAATTTTAGACAGTTTATGAATTACATCAATATAAATCATTATTTTTCACTTAAATTACGATTTATAATCAATAATTCCTCACATTTATTTTACGCATATTTAACTATTCCTTCAAAAATATTCAAATAAATTCTATAAAAATTCATAAATATATTATTTACCCATGCCTTAATTCATAAAAATTTATTATTTTCATTAATTACATAATTCAATAATTATTTCAAAAATATTCAAATAATTCCTATAAATTTCATAAAAATTTATGGACAAATTATTTTATATCTATTATCAATTTAAGGCATAAATTCAACAAAAATATACAAAATAACCCTTAATTTTCCTTAGGTATAATTTCGGCCATTATAGAAGAATTACTTTACAAAATTTTTCAAATCAAATTAAGCTTAAAATTAGACTTAATTAAGGTCTAATTATACTTTTCTAACATTAATTTCAATTATACACATTTCTATTAAATTTTTTTCCTTATAAAATCTAAAGAAAAATCATGTAAATTATAGAGAAATAAAAGAATTTGATAGTCACTAACTATTTTCACTTGATTCACCTTTCTTGGACTTCCTTTTCCTTGCTTTAAACCAAAGAAATTGTTCATCCTCTAAGAAATCCAACCTTGGCCGAAATCTTCACCCAAAAAAATACCAAGATAACAATATTTTTAGTTCAAATAAACCTCAAAATGGACTTTAGGCACCTAAAATTACTTATAGGTACCTTTAAATAAAATTAAAATCAACAATTTTCCTTACCTTCAATTAACACATAAGCCTTCATTACTTGATTTTTCTTGTTTATCTTCCTCTAATCAGTGGTTTGAGGTTGGATCCAACAACTAAAAAGGCTGAAAATGATTTCTTATGCTTGGATTTAGAGAGGAAATGAAGGAAATCACAAAACAATGAAGGAAAATGGAGTTTTGGGTGGTTCGATTAGGGAGAGGAAGAAGAAGCTGGAAAAATCTATAGGTTCCCACGTTTCCTTATTGCCTTTTATAGGGTCTTCTAATGGGCTTGGGTTTGGGCTGAAATCAATTAACCAAAGCCTATTAATTATCCAATAATCAATCTTAATTAATTTCTCTCACTTTTCAATTTCAAATTACTCCAAAATTGATTCCATCATTTTTATCACATCAACAATAGGCTGTACACAAAATTTTAACCCAATCGGAATTCATTTTTGATCCGGTTCGATTAAATAGACACGATTCAATTTTACTATTGGACTATTGCTAAGAGCAAAATTACTTACTTTCAAAATACTTTTCAATTTTAAACAATTACAAATACTTTTTTAATCAGTATATTTTGTCAGTTAATCTTTTCAATACTTTTGATTATTTTGGGACTTTTTCTTTTCATTCACTTTTTCTTTTCTATTATTCTGACGGTCATTTTTTTTGAATTATTCTATAATAATTCACCATGATCACTTTAAACTTAATACTTTTCAGTATCTTTTCATTTTTATACATTAGTCGGTTACTCTTTCAGTACTTTTTATACAATATGTGAATTATATCATTATAATTCACTATTTCTATTTAATTTATGAATTATTTCTTAATAATTCAATATTTTGACTTTACGTTTCATTTTACCTTTTTGACTTTTAATAATTTGTTTACTTTTTATGTTCAGAATTGTAGTCGTTCGGAATATGCAATACTTTTATACGATTTATGAATTATTTTATAATAATTTTCTATTTTATTGTCGAATTATGCATTATTTCGCAATAATTCATTGTTGTCACTTACACGCTATACTTTTTATTGTCTTTTATTTCGATAAATTAGCCAGTCAATATTCTAACTAATTTTAGACAGTTTATGAATTACATCAATATAAATCATTATTTTTCACTTAAATTACAATTTATAATCAATAATTCCTCACATTTATTTTACGCATATTTAACTATTCCTTCAAAAATATTCAAATAAATTCTAAAAATTCTATAAAAATTCATATATATATTATTTACCCATTTCATGCCTTAATTCATAAAAATTCATTATTTTCATTAGTTACATAATTCAATAATTATTTCAAAAATATTCAAATAATTCCTATAAATTTCATAAAAATTTATGGATAAATTATTTCATATCTATTATCAATTTAAGGCATAAATTCAACAAAAATATACAAAATAACCCTTAATTTTCCTTAGGTATAATTTCGGCCATTATAGAAGAATTACTTTAAAAAATATTTCAAATCAAATTAAGCTTACAATTAGGCTTAATTAAGGTCTAATTATACATTTCTAACATTAATTTCAATTATACACATTTCTATTAAATTTTTTTTCTTATAAATTCTAAAGAAAAATCATGTAAATTATAGAGAAATAAAAGAATTTGATAGTCACTAACTATTTTCACTTGATTCACCTTTTTTGGACTTCCTTTTCCTTGCTTTAAACTAAAGAAATTATTCATCCTCAAAGAAATCCAACCTTGGCCGAAATCTTCACCCAAAAAAATACCAAGATAACAATATATTTAGCTCAAATAAACCTCAAAATAGACTTTAGGCACCTAAATTATTTATAGGTACCTTTAAATAAAATTAAAATCAACAATTTTCCTTACCTTCAATTAACACAAAAGCCTTCATCACTGATTTTTCTTATTTGTCTTCCTCTAATCAGTGGTTTGAGGTTGGATCCAGCAACTAGAAAGGCTGAAAATGATTTCTTATGCTTGAATTTAGAGAGGAAATGAAGGAAATCATAAAACAATGAAGGAAAATGGAGTTTTGGGTGGTTCGATTAGGGAGAGGAAGAAGAAGCCGAAAAAATCTATAGGTTCCCACGTTTCCTTACTGCCTTTTATAGGGTCTTCTAATGGGCTTGGGTTTGGGCTTAAATCAATTAACCAAAGCCCATTAATTATTCAATAATTAATCTTAATTAATTTGTCTCACTTTTCAATTTCAAATTACTCCAAAATTGATTTCATCATTTTTATCACATCAACAATAGGCTGTACATAAAATTTTAGCTCAATCGGAATCCATTTTTGATCCGGTTCGATTAAATAGATCCGATTCAAAAATTCCGATGATACTGAAAAATTCACTCTTTGCAATCAAAATAATCTACACATTATTTTAGGCATATCTGCAATTTTTGACAATTTTTAGATTCTATTTGCTATTTTTAATGGCTTGGTCAAATTTTGGTCAACACAATTAACCAAAAATCGATCCGCTTCGCTTTTCGTATTTTTTATTTTGGAGGCCTATTTGACTTAATTTCACTTCAAATTTTAATCGCAGACTTCTCGTGACCCATATTTTTCGATAGTCCAATAAAATATTTTTTAACTTCGGATGTACTTTTCAGCCCAAATTTACTATTCATTATCAAAAACTACTGCTTACGGCTAACTCGACGTTCAGGCCATTACAAATTTCTCCTACTAAAAGAAATTTCATCCTCAGAATTTACCTATATCGAAGAGTAGATGATACTGTACTATTATTTCATCGATACTTCTTTCATGTTTTATGGTTCCAAAGCATCTTTACTAATGGAACCTGTTTGCTCTTAA
The DNA here is from genome assembly GCA_037975025.1 of Excoecaria agallocha. NCBI lineage: Eukaryota > Viridiplantae > Streptophyta > Magnoliopsida > Malpighiales > Euphorbiaceae > Excoecaria > Excoecaria agallocha. Next base: position 33,935,872 of record CM075806.1, read on the forward strand.
ATTGACTGATCTCTATCACTAGAATTTTCCACTAATCTTTCTTCATAGTTCACATCAACCTGTATTTGGACCCCTACCGAGTCATGGATAAAATCATATCCTAGCAACTTTTTTGCACTCAATTATATCCAACATGAAGGACCTCTACATTTCCTTTTTGACAATACCTCAAAAGAGCCATCTTCCTGCTGAGCTGGCAGTTATTGTTATAAGCAGACTCTGCTAAAGATAAATACTTTTCACAACTATTACGAGATTCAAATACATGTCATCATAATAAATCTTCTAATATTTGAATCACCAATTCTAACTGATCATCAGTCTGAGGGTGAAACATTATGCTAAAGTGGAGATTATCAATAACCTCACATATAACAACACATTCTCTTTGAAACACAGTCAATCCAATAGCAAAATCCATAATCACTCTGTCTTATTTCCACTCTAATATCAACCTAAGTCGAAGCAATCTCAAAGGAACCTGATACTCCGCTTCCATTTACATTTTAGCTAACCATACCTCATCTGGGGCCAAACTTAAATTGACATTCACAGCTCGAAGAGCTGTAAATACTATCATTAATCATTTACACTTATCCATCATTTATACACATTCATTTGAAAATATTCATATTACCAGATATACAATCTCATGCGGAGTACATTAGCCACTACATTAACTTTCCTGTAGTATCCAATTAAATCCAGGAACTCCTCATTTAATCAAAAATCACATTAGCTAATCTTAACAAAGGGTTACTTTTTCTTCAATGTTAGCAGAACAAATCTCAAATACTTTTCATATTCTTCCGGTGTTTTAGAATGCATCATAATATCATCAATAAAGATCCTATTTACCAAATCCATAAAGACGGTCGGTGCATTTACACATCTAAATGACATGACCAATAACTCATAATGGCCACATCTAATGTGAAAAGAAATATTGGGTACATTATTTATTTTACTTCATCACATTAAAAGAATTGTAATGCCCCCAAATTTCCATTTGTTGTGCATAATTTATTATTACGTATGATTAATTATTTTATGATAAGTTTCGGGGTGATTAGAATTGATAATGATAGAAAAATTTGAAAGAGTGCACCATTAAACGTGCCCAGGCTAAGGAAATTCGAGGATGGGTGATCCAACGGGCAATGTGAGATTAACGTCAAATATGAAAGTATGTGCTAAATGGAGTTTAGTAGTAAAATTTGATTGATAAATGAAGTCAAATAGACCTCCAAAAGAGCAAAAAAAGAAAAATTCCACAGTTCGGCGTAGATTTGACTAAAACTTTGACTAAGCAATTGAAGGCATTAGAGATCTCCGATTGACTCCAAATTTCATATACATGCTAGTCATAGTGTAGTGACACATGGAAAACTAAAAAATATCAATTCTGACAATTTTAGAAATCTGAATTTCGAACTGGCCACACAGGCTGCCAAAGCTAAAAGTATATCAAAATGATGTCGGAATGAGCTGAAATTTTTACCATATATTCTTAAATATATAGTGACACTCGAGAAAAATTTCAAAGCAATCCGACATCGAAATTAAAAATTCATATTTTGGAGTGAAAAATCAAAATTGGATCATTAGGAGGGTCAAATTCGGGAATTTGGCCAAGATATTTTACATGGGGTGATATTTTGGTGTAAGAATCATGTGTGTGTGAGCTCATGGTGGTAGGATAAGCCTAAGGCCCTAGATGAGTGACAAGTGGCCAATTTTGAGGCCATTGGATTAAGTAGTTACACATCAAATCTTGGCCTCTCCTTTTGCAGATTTTGAGTACCCTATATAAGGAAGAAACACACAAAAATATTTGGAAAATTCGACCATCTTCTTCCCTTTTTCTTCTCAAAACTGAAATCCCTTCTAAGTTCACTCTCCTCCATTCTTTCTTCTTCTCAAGCTTTATCTCTCCATAACTTCAACTCAAATTAGACCCTTATACTCAAAAATTCTTGCTCTTTCATATAGGAAAGAGTTTATAGCAAGGGAAGACCAAGAAACATAAGAATTGAGGTAAAATCTCTAAGGCACATTTTGATAGTTTTGTGAGTTTGAGCTTGAATTTGAGGGAAATTTTATACTAGCATGTAGAGTAGCGTTAGGTGAGCTTAGTAGTGATTTTATATTATTTAAATTAATGAGCTAAACTACTGTTTTTATTTCTTGAAATTTTGGCCAAAAGAGGAACCAAAAGGGGAAGGCTATTCTAAGGAAGGAAAAGGCAATGATAAAGTGGAATAGACATCAAGAAGACTCAAATAAGGTCAGTGGATACAAATTATAATTAATTTCAATTATTTTGATAAATTTCTCTTGAAATTCTTATTATGTAATTATGTGAATAAGGGTTAATTGATGATTTAATTTAAGATAAGTTGATATTGTGATGATTTAAACTAGTATGAACTTATTTTAGTGGAGAAAACAATTTAAAAGAGGGAATCCTAATGATGGCCGAATGATCTTCTTTAAGTAATTGTTATGTAATTTGATATTAAATGCAATATTTAATGTTATTTAGACAATACAAGACATGAGAAAGGTAGTAGACTTGATGAAAAAGAAAAATAATAAGTGTATGTGAATATGTATATGTATATAAGTACATAATGATGGAGTTGTGGTACTTTGAGAAATTTTATGTAAATTAAGCATATTTTGCTATAATGGTGTTTAAATAAGTAAGAAAACAAATATAGTATAAAAAGGAATAATTAAAGGCCATGAATGTGAAAATTTCCATTGTGGCCTAATGGCCAATATGAGTAAAATAGTTTTATTTAGCTATATTTTGATGATATTCTGCATATCCCTAAAAATTTACAGTTGATAAGTTTAAATGGTTGGAAAATTTATTCCGTGTAGGTTGCTATAAGATAATTGTCATGAAAAATAATATAATAATGACATAAAATATAAAAATGTAATAAAAAGTTATGCTCTTAGTGTCAGTGGATAATCCAGGACCTTAGAATAGTATGGCTAGCCATAGGGGTACTTACCCCGCAGTGTTCTATCTTTGTATTATTTTACTCTGTTAATTTTCTGAAAATATTGATTATTCTGCTTCTATTAGCCGGCTTATTATTAATAGTCCGAGAAGTAGTCGTATACTCCCAAGTAGTGTGAACACTCTCGATGACTGGATTTGCTTATCCACTTATCCGGTTCATGGTTTTTTTTGCTATCAATAACTAGGGGGAAAATAGAAATTTTATATAAAGCTATGTGAAAAGGAGAATTTTGGCTTTGGAGATATTGAAAATGTGAACAAAATGATATAAGATGAAAAATGAAGTATATATGCTTAATAAGGGTAAAATTGAAATTTTACATCCAATGAAAGGTAAAATAGTCAATTGTCGGTAAAAAATAATATAATCAAAAGAAATAAAAATACTCCATTTGACTAAAAAGAGAAATTTGTAATTAAGGAGTATAGGGACCAGAAGGTAATTTTATACTTAAGAAAAATTTTCAATGACTAAATGGTAATTTACTAAATTAAAGTTAAATTGGCGTCGGAAGAAATTTATTAAGTCGAAATCGGAGTTAAAATGAATAAAAATAGAAAAAGTCAACCAAAAGTCGAAGTCGATCAACATAACAGGAAAAGTCAAAAGTAGGGATAAAATGGTAAATTTCTACTCTGACTGATAAATTATTGAAATTAAATAAGAAAGAAAAGTTTTGAGACTATTTAATGAGTAATTGGATATGAAATGAATAAATTATGAGTTTATGAAATTATAAGAGTTTAATAAAATAATATACTACAAGAAAAATGTAATTTAGCAATGAAAAATTGATATTTTCCGTTGCTAATCCAGCGGTTACTATTTTTTAGCAACAGAATTTTTTTTCCGTTGCTAAATTCAACCAACTCATTTTCGGTGAATTGGTAATTTTTAGCAACGGAACATGAAAATTCCGTTGCTAATTTTAGCAACAGAAAAGTCAATTCTGTTGCTAAAATTAGCAACGAAAAAGTAAATTCTGTTGCTAATTTTAGCAACCGAAAGTCAATTTTGTTTTTTTATAATCATATTATATATAGATCCAATACTCAATTATTGGTAATTGTGAGATTGCCAAAATCGTTTGTACTTAATTTGTGAGCATATTGGTTGAATATGCTTATGCAGTAAGCACAAGCACAAAAATAACGGTATTTATATATTATCTTTGTTCATGCAAATTTGGTCAAGAATGGTCCACTTGCAGGTAATTTAAGAACAAAACACTAAATTTAAACTTAAATTGAAATAATCAATTCAATTGCACCAAAAGACAAAATGATCAGCCATAGAAATAACAAATGAATCATTCACTACACACTCTCTCTCTTTCTGTTTCATAGCAACAAACCAGTTACATTGATTCAAACAAGTTTAACAATAAGATAACTGACATTCTCTTTCACGGACGTCTCCACCGCAAATTCGGTGGTTATCCTTTTCCAATTATTCGCCAATTCTTAGATGCATTAAAAAAAATTCACATGTTAGTCCCACCAACATCCAGCATCAATGTGGGTGACTTAAACATGTCATTTGCTCATCAAAATATTTGATTCATGAATAAATTTATGATCTTAGTCTAGGTAAAGAATTTTCATAAAAAATTAAACCATATATAATGAGTTCTCATGTAAATACCTGCAATCAATTGAGATAATAATGAAACAAAAAGGCATGGATTTGCTGTTAATCAATCTGAGTCTAATTCTAAGGGGGTTTGGGGTGGAAGCAATCATGGATCTCATCCTTGCCAAAGAAGTATATATAATTCTTTTTTAGGATATAAGTATATATAACTCATCATATGTAACATATAATTGAAAATGTAGTATATGTAAAATCTTGGTCATCATCATATATTGTAAAATTGCCACAGAAGAGACCAATTACAATTTATCATAAAAAATATAGATAATAAAAATCCTAAATTAAATTAGAATTTGAGAAGAAATGAAGAAATCTAAAATAAAGCCTAAATAGATTATTTTTACGGTACAGACTATTCTGGTCATAACTTTTGCTACAAGTGTCAGATTTCTTATTATAATATATTTTCGGAAAGCTCATTTCGAGACGGTCATTTGCATAAAGCCTTGCTCCCGTAATGGCATTTTTCGGGCCCTAAAAATAACATTTAGGTTGTCATTTTTCAGTTTAAAGTTTTTAGAGTTTTTCAAGGACATTTGGTCTTTTCTTGTTTTCACTCATATAAATTATTTTATTTCCCTAGTTCAAGTGAAAGGAATCCATATCTTAATCACATAATTTAATAATAAAATAATTATTTATTATTTTTACTTAAACCAGGATTAAACCTATGTGTTGGATACACGAAAAAATAAGTTTCTTCTACATAATCACAACACCAATATTATGTGCATCAGTATAGATACAAATATGTGTGGATAAATATTTGCACATCCACTCCAACAGAACTCAGATACTTAAAACTTCAGGTAGCTTCTGACCCAAGTATGTGCACATGTGCATGCACACTCATGAATTCACAAATATTAGATGCAAGTGTCTGCCCTTATTTTACCAATTCACTCATTCTGAGGTTGTTAAAATCATGAAGAAATTATTTGCAATGATTTCCAAGAAATTAACTGCAATTCTGGTACAAATCTAGGCTAGTTCTTTTATGTAAATAAGCATTAATTTGGCTCTGACTAGTGCAACTGCACACGAGTATTACACCTATTCATATCAACATTGAAATATGTGCATAGACTTGGCTAACCAACTCTGCCACTTCAGCTTTAGATGGTCAAATTTTGTAACCAACCATTTCAAATGGTTTTCAAGAAATTGCAATTCTTTTTAGGTTTTGAGATTTTTTAACCGTGCATGAATTTAAATGCATTCCTATCTGATGTAATGCATGTGAAATTGGTTAATCAATTGACTTTCAGGTTGTCCAACTTTATGAACAAATCATTTTAAAAATGAAATTCACCGTAAAACTTTGCATAAACAACAAGCACACCTAATATATGGTCACCACAAGAATTAATGTAAAGAGGCATATAGACCGCACCAGCTAAAATAAGAGAATGCTGATTCCATCAAAACCATATATCTAAAGCATGTTGATTTATGATTCCATAAACAACCATGCATATAAATTGAGTGGCTTCACATCCAACACAAAAAGTAACTCCAAGCAAAAATTATGTCCACTCTCTCTATCTAACGTGCAAGTGTGTGTCCACATAAGAGCAAGCATATGCACAAGAAAAGGGATTAAAAAGTAAAATTAAAGAGCAAATTTTCATGACAACAAAGCAGACTCACTTACAGAAGGATTCGGCTTGTCCACAATCATTTCTAGCATATTGCTATCAGCCAACCATTGCATCACATTAATAAAATTGGGATATACATGGTCATCAGCCCCTTAGTTTCATGTTACCTCCATGATGGATGTGATTCCTATTAAATCAACTAGTTGACGGAATACATCTTGATGGGCCTGTAAAAGTTAAATAGTCAATAAATCAAACTACTCTCAATAATGACAATGGTAAATCCCACAATTGATCATACCCTGTTCCAGTAAAATATACCAGTTATCTGAAGCTATTGAATTCACATGGAAAACAGGCATCGCTAGTTTATCAGTATTGGGAAACAATTCAGAGTTCCAGCAAAAACAGTTTCTCACCTGAACAAAGTTCATAATGACAACCTAAAGCACAATAGCAAATTGCATCAAGCAATATATGGATAGATAGATAAGCATCAAAAAGTGGATATGAAGCACTTATCAACATACCTTGCTAAAATAGCCAGCCAGCAAAGCACTGTGAGGTCGATTGGGTTCTAAGAAAGAGAAAAGTAAGCTCATTAGCTACAGTAGCATGAAAGAAGAACTAAGATTAGAAAAAATGTGATAATTGATTAATTAATCTCCAAACTTGACACATAGGAATCAAGAAAATTAAAAACTACCTGCTCTTTTTCCACTAAAGTCTGAAGAATGACATCAATTTCGCATGTAAATATCTCACAAGCAATGAAAGGGAACCTATAGAAGGAAGTGGTCAGAGGCAAACAAAGAGATGCTGCAACGCTGAAGAAAATTATATTTTATGAGTCAATGAGACCTACTTAAATGCCCGTTTGCTTTCAGCATCCTCTGGGGCTTCTTTAATAATATACCACAATAATTACTCTACTTGGGATCTATCATGTAGACTGCAAATAAAGAAGAATCATGCAATTCCATGACAAACAACTTTATAAAATATTTGTGAAGAAAATAAACATTCTTAATGGCAAATGAGTTGGCATGAAATATATTACAAATTGATTAGACGACTATTTAAAGCTTTGCATTCTTGGATTATTTCTTCTTCGTCCAGAAGTTCTTCCAATGTGAAATTTTCCGTGTCTAATATTGACTCCACCTATAAAAACCAGTGGCAGTTCAGTACGGATCACCAAAAAAGCAAGTACAGAAAATAATTAATTCTGTAACTGAAAAAAAAGAGGGAACGGTAAACATGAAGAACTCGAATTCATCAAAAAACTATACCCAGTACGATGGGCCACGGAATTAAACTGATTAATTTTTAGCAATGCAGCTTTCAATTCAAAATTCAACCATACACGATGTATGTAATAAAACTTTAAACATATTCCACCCATACCCCCCATTTCAGGAACATATAGACAGCATATGTACATTAAAACAACATTTTTGCCAATTAATAATAATTAAATAGCAAACACCAATTTGTAAAATCCACTAGTTAAACATCCGCAATACTCTGCAGCTCTTCTGGTATTAGAAGCACATTGACTAATTAAAATAAGCAAACCATAGGAAAGCAAATCTCAAGTCAATAACTCGAAAGCAAAATCCACCCATAGTCCAACATCACCAGTGAGCTCAAAACAACAATTGAACAAAAAAAAAGTAGACAAGCAAAATTGAAATACTCGAAGCTTCACAAATAATTCACTAAAAACACAATTAACAAACCTCAAAACAGAAAAATTAGCAAAGCTGAAAAAAGAAAGAAAACAATAAGAATCTCACTTACAGGAGAGGAGGCAGAGAGAGATGTGAGCTTCCAGAACATGTTAAGAAAAAGAAAAGAAAGAGCAAGAAGTAGAAGCAGAAGGTAGTGTAGATCTGTAAACTCTAAAGGAGGGAGTAGAAATCTAGGTCTAATTGAAAAAAAGGATTGGGTTAGAGGGCAAGAATCGAGTATAGAGCTGGCGAGAGAGTAAAGTAAGAAGAGGAAACCCTAATAACTATGAATAAGGGGATCGAAAAACAGACACCGTGAAGAACAAAAGGAGTAAAAAAAGTACAAAAGAGGAATTGTGAAGAGAAGAACAGAAATGAAAGAAATAGGGTTTTTTTCTTATATATATTCTTTTTTAGTAACAGAATTTAATTTCGTTGCTATTTTAACAATGATTTTAAATTTAGCAACGAAAAAATTTTTGTTGCTAAATATGGCGGCAATTGACAGTGGAAAAAAATTTGGGATGAAAATTAGCAACGAAAATTAAATCCGTTGCTAAAATAGCAACGAAAATTAATTTCATTGCTAAAATAGCAACAGAATTTAAATTATGTTGCTATTTTATGTTGAATTTAGTGAAGGCATTATTTTTAGCAACGAAATTTAAATTTCGTTGCTAAAATAGCAACGAAAAATAATTTCGTTGCAAAAATAGCAACTAAAATTCAAATTCGTTGCTAAAAAATTAATTCTGTTGCAACAAATTATACCTTCACTAAATTCAACATAAAATAGCACCGGAATTAATTTTCATTGCTATTTTAGCAACGAAATTTGATTTTCGTTGCTAATTTTCATCCCAATTTTTTTCCGCTGTTAAGTGCCGCCATATTTAGCAATTAAAATTATTTTCCGTTGCTAATTTTCGTTACTATATTTTGACGCTAAAATCTCCCCCCTTTTTAGCAACTGAATGCAACCATTTTGTATTCCGTTGCTAAATCCCTAAAACTTCAACCAATTTTAGCAATGGAATGAATTTCATTGTTATTTTTCCATTACTATTTTGCTATTTTCTTGTAGTGATAGTGGTTAAATTGAATAAAATAAATAAATTAAGTTAGTTGAAATTCTTTGTAAGTGTATCCATCATTAAGCAATTAGATTTGCTTAGCGTTTAGTTTTATGACTGCGCGCAGGGACAGGTGCTAAAGGACAAGAATCGAAGAAAAAAATTGCATGTACATAGAATACCATAATTTTCAACTTGTCTTGTAATTATATGTAAATTATTATGACAAGGATGAGAATTATTGGCATGTAATATTAACTTAATTTACGAGTTTGATGGATGCAAATGAATGTAGTATTGATTAGATGTGTATGATGAACTGAGATTATATAAGCGCTGTGAATTGTTGATTGAAGTTTGGGAGCAGGAGGAATATTATTAGAAGTGCAATTTGACCTTTTACAGGTTTGAAAACTAAAAAAAAATTAAGCCGTTATATTGTAAATTTTTCATTAAAATCAAATTAACAACTTATTATTTATAAGAGTACTAATGAACAGTGTAGGTCTTCAAATTAGTTAGGAAGGCATTACAAGAATAATCCTTTTTCTTGTTATCATGTCACTACCATACTCATTATATATCCTGTCAGTTTTTTCCTTGTCAGGTGGGGTCTACACATGTGATATGATGCAGTTCAGATGCTATCAAACAATGTTTAATGCTATGTAATGAATGCATGATTTCATGTATGCAATAGAATACAAATACATATTCTTATATGATGCAAATGTTTTATCCCATTCCAATACTATGAAATGTTTAATTAATTTTCCATGCCTATAAAGGAATCACTGATAGGTATACGGAGCATCCTAAACAACCTCAACTTATTATCATAACAATTTCAACTATAAGAAACCTTCTCTGACTATATAACTTCTAACTCAATAGCAGTTTAAACCATGATACTCAAATCAAGGTACCTCTATGTCCCTTACAATCTGTCTGAACTCAATATACAGTCTCCTTTCAAATCTCTGACACACACTTTTTATTTTGTCCTTTAGTGGTCTGGTTCTCACCCAAAAAGGCACTTAGGCGCTCAAATTTGCACTTAATTTCAATCAATAATTCATTACCTTGCTTTAGCCTCCAAAAAGCCTCAAGTAGCACTACTTTTATTTTGACCCAACTACTATTTTTATTGTATAGAATCAATCTCTTTACAACTGATAATCTCAATCAAATGCTAACCTATCACTTTAAAACAAAAAGGAGCATGCACACATTAGACTATTAGCACTCATCCACTTACAATTAGCATGTATATACAGATAAACCTATCATTTAATCTTATCCCACCCCGATCTTAAAATCACTTAAATCTTTGCTCAGATACCACAAAATGTAGCACCCTCAACTAAACAGTCTTTTTCGATATGGAATTAAGCGGTAAGCCAAAATTTTGTTTTTCCACTTTACCCAAATAATCTATTGACTGCCAATACTAATAAATTATTCAAATTTATACACTTAACTCGTCAATTCATAACTGTCTAAAATATTATTCATTTTATCAAAAATTCGGCAGCACAACGGCTATAAACTTACTAGCCTCCTGAAAAATCAGATAAAAACATAGCCTCTCATAGGCACAACAGTCTATAGTAGTACATATATGCATTCCAAACATTCATTCACATGTCAAACATATCCATACAAAAATACTTACTGGCAATCACACATTTACAGACATAACAATATTTACTATCCCATCAAACAGTAGTTCAAATACAGTCCAATCATTTACTTCAAATATCTAAATATATACATGCCAAAAATACTAACATAATCATAACTGTCTTTTCCACTTCAATCTTTGCTCCACTGTGCACCATGCTTCCATTACACTTCAGAACCCTGCACGCAGCAAACACTACGGACTAAGCACTAAATATGCTCAGTGGTGACTAATAATCGAAGAATTTCCCCAAAAGAGCATAATTACGTTAATTATGTTAAAAATCATTTTTGTCTTATCAAAAGCTTTTTTTAATATTTTTTTAACAGTAATTTCAAAGCATTACAAAAATTTTGGCAACTTATTACTTTGATCTTAAACTTTTTAATTATTTACAAAAATACCCTTTTTGCAAATCTAATTATAAAATTTGTCGTTACTATTCTTATTTTTACCTTTTTCTTGACTTTTAAATTATAATATTTTAATTGGGCTTAACTTTGACTTTTTAGGTAAAATTTCTTATTTGATCAGTCCAGTATAATTATTATTTTATTTGGCATTTACACTATTAATTTAAACTATTATGGCAATATTTTCAATTAAATTCTCAATTTTTACTTAATTTCAGAATTATCCTTTTGTAATTTAATTACAGTTTTGCCATTGGATCACTTAGTTCACTTTGACTTTTTAAATGTTTACAAATAAGCTTATCAATATCTTTAACATTCAATATCGAATAATACAATTACTTTGAAAAACTTTGCAATTGGATCTTTAATTTTTCATTTTATTACAAAAGGTCCTTTTTACATAATTATTACAAAATTGCCATTTTTACATGTTAATTGCAAAATTGTCATTAACTTGCTTATTTTTACTTTTCAGTTGACTTTTGGCTTATAACAATTTTGTTTGGTCCTTGATTGACCTTTTTAAACAATATGTCATTTTTTTATCCTTAATTCTCAATTAATTATGGAATTGCTATTTTTGAATATTAATTACAATATTGACATTATTTCACTAACTTTTCACTTCCAAATTATTAATTGGTATGCATTATACCAATTGATCTTTATTAATTGGTATGTCATTTTTAGTCATTTTTCTTTACAAAAGATTATTTTTGGCTGTTTGGTCAATAAATTACCATTTTATCCCTACAAAATATTTTCTTTTTATTTTTGCTCATTAAGTACAGTTTTGGTAAAATTACAATTTTGCCCTAAAACTTTTCATTTTTTTAATTAAGTCATTTTTCACCTTTGACAACTTTTAACTTACTTTTTTTTTGAAATTCTATTTTATTCTTATTAATATGCCTCTAGTATAATTCGATAAGAACTCTCATATAGGATATACGGTACGTGGACTCCATAGGGTCACATACAGAATAATATTGAGAAATGATCCCAAATGACCATTTCTCACAGAGCATATAACGATACGTGTGACGGAGGCTATGAAGATCAAATATCCTACCATAGTAAAGCAAGTTGCCATGACTTGCACCGCGGTATATGGTGTCCTCAGCTAGTCAATTATATCCTGAGTAAGACTTTTATTGCCGGACTATTGGTAAGGGCAAAATCACTTACTTTCAAAACACTTTTCAAGTTCAAACAATTATAAATATTTTTTCAATCAATTCATTTTGTCAATTAATCTTTTCAGTACTTTTAATTATTCCGGGACTTTTTCTTTTCAGTCACTTTTTTTTCTATTATTCTGACAGTCACTTTTTTTTTGAATTATTCTACAACAATTCACCATGATCAATTTATACTTAATACTTTTCAGTATCTTTTTATTTCAATACATTAGTCGGTTACTCTTTCAGTACTTTTTATACAATTTCTGAATTATATCATTATAATTCACTATTTCTATTCAATTTATAAATTATTTCTTAATAATTCAATATTTTAACTTTACGTTTCATTTTACCTTTTTGACTTTTAACAATTTGTTTACTTTTTATGTTCGGAATTGCAGTCGTTTGGAATGTTGAATACTTTTATACGATTTGTGAATTATTTTATAATAATTCACTATTTTATTGTCGAATTATGAATTATTTCGCAATAATTCATCGTTGTCACTTACACGTTATACCTTTTATTGTCTTTTATTTCGATAAATTAGCCAGTTAATCTTCTAACAAATTTTAGATGGTTTATGAATTACATCAATATAATTCATTATTTTTTACTTAAATTACGATTTATAATCAATAATTCCCCACATTTATTTCACACATATTTAACTATCACTATAAAAAAAATTGTCAATTAGCGACAAAAATTTTCATTGCTAATTATCAAAATTATGTCGTTAAATAAATTAGCGATGGTGCAACGAACAGTCGCTAAGATATTAGCAACGAAATCCCATTTCAGTCCCTAATTTAGCGACTGCAAATTCGTTGCTAATTTGCTTTTTCTGTCGCTAATTTATTTTCATAATTACTCATCGATATTATAATAATAATATTTAGAGACTACTTTTCAGTCGTGAATTCCATTGCTAATTATTAATTTACCGTAAAAGTTAGCAACGAAATGTTAGTCGCTAATATTGTTGCTAATTATTTGTTAAATTCTAATGTTTATACAGTTGCTGTCGCGAATCTATCACTAAATTATTGCATAATTTAATTTTTGTCTTTTGATGTATTTTTAAATTTTCATCCTGTACACAATATAAATAATAATCTTATAGTATAAAATTCATATATAATAGATACAAATATAAATAATAATCTTATATTTTCATAGATATAATTCACCATTTTATTGTCGAATTATGAATTATTTCGCAATAATTCATTGTTGTCACCTACATGCTATACTTTTTATTGTCTTTTATTTCGATAAATTAGCCAGTCAATCTTCTAACTAATTTTAGATAGTTTATGAATTACATCAATATAATTCATTATTTTTCACTTAAATTATATATTTAACTACCACTACAAAAAAAATTGTCAATAAATTTCCGTCGCTAATTATCGAAATTTCGTCGCTAAAATAAATTAGTGACGAAATCCCATTTCAGTCGCTAATTTAGCGATGGCAAATTTCGTCGCTAATTTGCTTTTTCCGTCGCTAATTTATTTTCATAATTAGTCGTCGATATTATAATAATAATATTTAGCGACTACTTTTCGGTCGCGAATTCCGTCGCTAATTATTAATTTACTGTAAAAGTTAGCGGCGAAATGTTAGTCGCTAATTATTTGTTAAATTCTAATGTTTATACCGTAACGATAGTTGCTGTAGCGAATTCGTCGCTAAATTATTGCATAATTTAATTTTTTTCTTTTGATGTATTTTTAAATTTTCATCATGTACACAATATAAATGATAATCTTATATTATAAAATTCATATATAATAGATACAAATATAAATAATAATCTTATATTTTCATATATATAATTTACCATTTTATTGTCTAATTATGAATTATTTCACAATAATTCATCGTTGTCACTTACACTCTATACTTTTTATTGTCTTTTATTTCGATAAATTATCTAGTCAATCTTCTAACTAATTTAAATATTTTATGAATTACATCAATATAATTCATTATTTTCACTTAAATTACGATTTATAACCAATAATTCCCCACATTTATTTCACACATATTTAACTATCACTACAAAAAAATTGTCAATTAGTGATGGAAATTTTCGTTGCTAATTATCAAAATTTCATCCCTAAAATAAATTAGCTACAGCGTGACAAACAATCGTTAATATATTAGCGACGGAATTCCATTTCAGTCACTAATTTAGCGACGGCAAATTTCGTCGCTAATTTATTTTTCATAATTAATCGTCGGTATTATAATAATAATATTTAGCGACTACTTTTCGGTCGCTAATTATTAATTTACTGTAAAAGTTAGCGACGAAATGTTAGTCGCTAAAATTGTTGCTAATTATTTGTTAAATTCTAATGTTTATACAGTAGCGACAGTTACTGTCGTGAATTCGTCGCTAAATTATTGCATAATTTAATTTTTTTTTCTTTTAATGTATTTTTAAATTTTCATCCTATACACAATATAAATAATGATCTTATATTATAAAATTCATATATAATAGATACAGATATAAATAATAATATTATATTTTCATATATATATATATATATATATATATAATTTGTAATGAATTCATTACAAATATAGAGTTAACATAAAAAATAATGTATAAAACGAAATATTGTTTATACAATCCATTTCCCTAAAATTAATAACAAACAAATTAAATTTTTAAAATTTTCTACTAAATATAAAATTAGCTCCTACCTAATATTGTTGTGGTAATATACCCTAAGCCTAAATGCAGTCCCTCTTTACCAATAGTCTTTGGCCAAGATGTCCACTAGTCCCACGATTTGAGGGGGCCAAGTGTATAGTGAATGACATGGAGTTCGGTCTCATTTGCAATCCACTGTACAAAATCCAAGAAAGGTAAGGATATTAATTATCATTTTAAATGCAAATTGCACATCAGAATCATCACTCTTAACACTTAAAAGAAAGATAATCAATGGCACAATATATGATTAGAAATTACTTGTTCATATTGCTTATTTTCGGAATAATAAACCGTGGCTTGTTTTCTTCTGATGAAATTCTTTACAATAAATCTATCTTTACTTGCTTTAGGTTATTACTTTTCCATCTTAGAATGAATGTGGTTCACAATCAAAGAAACATGGAAACAATGAATACCAATCACACTGTGGAGAAAATGGTGGCAAGTTGCCTCAAGAGAAATGGGCACACTTAAAAAGAAATGGAAGTCTATCAGCTATTTTCTAATAAGACTGCCATATAATCATTAAATTGAAAAGATGGAGCATTAAACCAAATTCACCTTTAGGTCCTTTTTCATGGCCCGACTAATAGCGTTTAGTGCAAATCCTGTAGAACCAAATGTGAGGTATGGTCTTTTGTATACCATTACATCATCTTCCTTCATTTGATAAGGACCACAGCTTGTCAATGCTTTGTCACTGGCCCTTAGAGGATCCTATTATGTCATTTGGAAAAAGACATAGAAAATTTGTTTAACAAGAAGATATATATAGATGATATGAGCACACAAAGACACAATAATAGAAGCAGACCCCCTATTTCACAGGAAAAGATTTAAAAGAAACAGCTCTGTACCTGAGAAAAAATTTCACCAAGCAAGAAGTTGCTAAATATAGACAAGGTAGATGGAAGGTTGCCATGTCTGCCTATTAGCTGCAATAAATAAGGGAGAAAAGAACAAGCGTGCAAGTTAGAGAGACGTTTGTTCATCTTTCTGTAGTTATAATACGCATATTCAAATAAATTCTAAAAATTCTATAAAAATTCATAGATATATTATTTACTTATTTCATGCCTTAATTCATAAAAATTCACCATTTTTATTAGTTAAATAATTCAATAATTATTTCAAAAATATTCAAATAATTTCTATAAATTCCATAAAAATTTATGGATAAATTATTTCATGTCTATTATAAATTTAAGGCATAAATTCAATAAAATATACAAAATAACCCTTAATTTCCCTTAGGTATAATTTTAGCCATTATAGAAGAATTACTTTACAAAATTTTTCAAATCAAATTGAGCTTACATTTAGGCTTAATTAAGGTCTAATTACACTTTTCTAACATTAATTTCAATTATACACATTTCTATTAAAATTTTTTCCTTATAAAATCTAAAGAAAAATCATGTAAATTATAGAAAAATAAAAGGATTTGATAGTCACTAACCATTTTCACTTGATTTACCTTCCTTGGACTTCTTTTTCCTTGCTTTAAACCAAAGAAATTGTTCATCCTCAAAAAAATCCAACCTTGGCCGAAATCTTTATCCAAAAAATACCAAGATAATAATATTTTTAGCTCAAATAAACCTAAAAAATGGACTCTAGGCACCTAAAACTACTTATAGGTACCCTTCAATAAAATTAAAACTAACAATTTTCCTTACCTTCAATTGACACATAAGCCTTCATCACTTGATTTTCCTTATTTATCTTCCTCTAATCAGTGGTTTGAGGTTGGATTCAGTAACTAGAAGGGCTGAAAATGATTTTTTGTGCTTGGATTTAGAGAGAAAATGAAGGAAAATAGAGTTTTGGGTGATTTAGTTAAGAAGAGGAAGAAGAAGCTGGAAAAATCTGCTGGTTCCCATGTTTCCTTCCATCCTTTTATAGGGTCTTCCAATGGGCTTGGGTTTGGGCTTAAATCAATTAACTAAAGCCCATTAATTATCCATTAATTAATTTTAATTAATTTTTTCACTTTTCAATTCCAAATTAATCCAAAATTGATTACATCATTTTTATCACATAAACAATAGGTTATATATAAAATTTCAGCCCAATTAGAGTTTGTTTTCGATCCAGTTCGATTAAATTGATCCGATTGAAAAATACTGGTATTATCGAAAAATTTACTTTTTGTAACCAAAGTAATCTATACATTATTTTAGGCATATTTGCAATTTTTGATAATTTGTAGACTCCATTTGCTATTTTTAACGGTTCGATCAAACTTTGGTCAACACAGTTAACCAAAAATCGATCTGCTTCGTTTTTTATGTTTTTAACTTTTAGACGCGTATTTGACCTCAATTTCACTTCAAATTTTAATCCCGGCCAATAAAATATTTTTTAACTCTGGATGTACTTTTCAGCCTGAATTCACTATTCACTATCAGAAAATATTATTTATAGCTAATCTGGCATTCAGACCATTATAAGGTTTTTCCTGCTGATCGTGAGGGCAATTTTGCCCAGAGGTAGATTTCCAGTTTTCACTTATATGTCATTTTTTATCTAGAAAACGAGATTTTTCGGGAAAATATTTTTCTACAAAGTTATTCCACTATGTCTCTAGTTTTCAAAGCATTAAAAATCACTCAATTATAAGATCTAAATCTCAAGATATCATTAAAATATTATAGACTGGTCCATAGGACAAAACATAAAGGGTCTGTCAACTTCAAGCTAAATTTCAGACACTTTAAGTAAAGATTTAGATTCCGGTTTCTTCTAAAAAATTGTAGATATATGTCTTATCTTTTATTTTCAACTAGAATCATATCAATCAGACATTTACAGAAAGAGTTATGCACTTTACACTGAAACCGGTTCAAGTGAACCTTGAATAGATTTTCACTTTATCTCTTTCTAAGGCATAAATCATCTTTTTCATGCACTATAAATTCATTTCTTCACTCAAACATCAACTATAGATCATTTAAAATATATATAGCAACTTAATTTAATTGCAAACACATAACATAATAATATAAACTCCCATACCTCAAAAGTTAGCCAACTCAATCTTCTTAGAGCTTTTCCTTCTCCTTCTCCTTACCCTTGCCACTTTTCTCAACCTCTTACTAGG
The DNA here is from genome assembly GCA_037975025.1 of Excoecaria agallocha. NCBI lineage: Eukaryota > Viridiplantae > Streptophyta > Magnoliopsida > Malpighiales > Euphorbiaceae > Excoecaria > Excoecaria agallocha. Next base: position 33,954,095 of record CM075806.1, read on the forward strand.
GCTCTGAGAATCAGCCAAAAACACAAATACCTTGTATCTCAACTTTGAAGAAAAAGAAAATAAAAAAAGATAAAATGACTAAAACCCAAATAATGGCCGACCATTTCTAAGGAAAAAGGGAGATTTTTCCTCCTTTCTCTAGCTTCTTCTCCCTCTTTCCAGAATAAATACATGCCCACTTTTCATTGGGCCACTTGTAAAGCTAAAAAAATTGCACTTTGCTCCCTTATTTTACCTCAATTCTCACATTTGGCATGAAATCAATTTAAAATCTTCAATCAATCCCCACTACTTTTCTAACAATGCACATTTACCCCTCAATTTGCAAATTTATCAAATTATCCTTCATATTTATATTAATTTTGATTATGTCCCTATCACATTTACAAATATTTACCAAGGTATCCCCTTGGAACATTACATAATAAATTAAATATTTATTAGTATTTGTATCAATTTTCAAGTTTATTATAATCAACAAACTTTAGGTTTACTAATATTAGTATTAATTAATCAATAAATTTTAAGTTTACTGATATTTGTATAATTGATAAACAATAACTTACTAATATTTGTACAACAGTTAGTAAACTTCATATTATCAATATTTGTACTTATTAGTAAACTTCGAGTTTACTAATATTTGTATCAAAATAAAATCAAATCATCTTTAAAAAAATATTACTTACCTTATACAATAATTTTTATATATAAATTTTTGAAATTTCTCTTTTAATCTCAAAATGATATTCATTTCAACAAATATCTCAATAAATAATAAGTTTCTTGAGATATAATATACAAACATCCACATATAATAAATTGTATATGGGTAATAACAATGCAATGCGCTCTTCTGGAGCCTTTGAATAATTTCGTGTTATCCATTAAAATAATAAAATTAGCATAATAGTATATATAGCCAATTAAAAATCAAAATATTACTTAAAATATGTACATCCGCTATATATATATATGAACCAAAATATTATAAAAAGGTATAATTTATAATTTTACAAAAGAAATGAAACAAAATTATGTCACTTTGTCACGACAACAATAAAAAAAATAATATAATATGGTTTTTTTTAAATAATGTATTAAAATTTTTTACATTTTATTATATATGAGTATACTATTCTGTAATCCATAATTAATTCCATTAACTTATGAGAATTATAATAATTCAAAATTTACGAATTAAATTTACTTACCGTTTAATCTTATAAATTATAATTCTTGATTTTTTTTGGCTCATATTATCGTAAATTACCGATTTTTAATAATTAATAGAAACTATCGTTTTGATAATATATTGTAAAATTAATTAAAATAAAAGCAAATATAATATGAATATAAATTTTTTTTATTGATTATTTTACTGAATAATCATTGTAGGATATTTATAGATATAAAATAGAAGAATTAAACCTTTATTAGAATTTAAAAAATTATGAGTTTGATAGTAACCTATATATTACTAATTATCGGGATACTTTTAAAAAATTATAAATAAAAATATATAAAAACTCAATTGAAAGTATTTACCACGTCCAGCGTTAAATAAAACCAAATAATTACCCTCTCTTCCCTCTTGTCCGCCGTTTGCCTCTTCCCCCTCTCTGGTTATTTATTTATTTATTTTTTCTCTCACCCAAACCAGTGAACCACCACCGAAGCTTCCTTGGCCGGCAACCGCGCAGGACCTCCGTCGCCGTTCTAACTGCAATCCCTGTTTTCCGGTATGTATGATTTCCTGTTTTTTCTCACCCGCCGATGCTTTGATCTAATGATTTAAAATGAAAATTTAATTAGCGAAGCATCTTGTTCTTGATTGTGTTTCCTTCACTGCCGAACCACTTGCTCATAAATTTATTGTTCAAGTTAACAAGGATTTCAATTGAAATATATTGGATTTTGACCGTTTTAGCTGAAAGTTTTTTCATTTTCTTTTCTTTTTTTTAATAGTTCGGTGTCTAATTTATTAAAACGATGGTTCTTTTTTGGTTAAAATTACTTTTTCAGTTTATTTTTTATGAATCTCAATTTCATGTTTCATATTAGAAATCTTGTGATTTGGTTGCAGAAATATACCTTTGTTTGTTTACTAAAATGGTGCAAGGGAAAAGAAAGTTAATATAATTTCTGAGTTATTTTTCAATTTCTATTTTCCACTAAATTAGTGTGAAATGATTTTGTCCTTTGAAGAGAAATTGGGAATTCAGTGAAAATAAAAAAAATTAAAAAAAGAAGAAAGCAAATGAATTAGCTCTTTAATGACGCATTAAAGCCTTCTAAGTTGCTCCGTTTCCTATAAGCAGGGATCGATTAAGTACATGCACACTAATATTGCGGAGCAAGAATTGGGAATCTTCAACCCAGCAAGGGAGCTCCTATAGTTGCTCTCATCCATAGGGAGCTCATATCGTTGTTCTAAGCTGCTTGAAGTTGCAGGAACAAGAAGCAGTTTGGGCAGCTTTAAAATTTTTCACTTGAGATTAACCCTTTCGGTATGTCTCTTGCATAGCTTTTGTCATTTGTAGAACTAGCATAACTTGTGCAAGAATTTAGAATGAGACACACCTGTTTGTTGGGCAACTAACGTCGAATTGGTGTCAGCACTGTAGTTGGCATTCTCTTATTACATATGTTGTATTATGTTAAATAGGGTGTAAAGTGTAAACAATGTTTTTTACTTATACTATTTTTTCAATGTTTTAGAAATAATTGTATATATAAGAAAAGAAAAAAAGCCCTTTCGAATCTCAATTGAACCAGTTGAAACATGATCCAGTTGGCAGTCAAGTTTGACATCCAGTCTAGTTATAAAAGCATTGATAAAATTCCTGTGTTAATTGTTCCTTTGTATTTCCTTCAAGTTGTTTTTTGATAATCTGCTCATGAAAGGAAAATGGTGATTTTATCTTTATCTTAATTTGATACTCAATTTCCTCTTAGTCATATTTTTTCCAATTTTCACTGTGATGGGCAGAGTTACACTGAAATGTTGACCTTTGGTGTGCAAAACGTAAGGTCAAATTGTTCATTATTAGGCAGAATCTGTAGTGCACTGGACACTTGTACCAGTTTGGACCTACAACTTTTTCTTTTTTTGAAAAAAAAACTTGATTAGAGTCTGAAACATTATCAGCATTTGAACCCATAGATTTCAGTTTGGAGTAGCACTCTAGGTGCTTATATATATATATATATATATATATATATATATATATATATATATATATATATATATATATATATATATATATATATATATATATATATATATGCACACACACACACTTGAGGCCCTTTATGATTCTCAGCTTCATCGAAAGCCCATCTTTTTCATGTATATTTTGGTAATATGCTACAGTTATTTAGATGTTGTCTAGTTCATTATTCTATTTTTTTAATCCATTTTTCCATTTAATTCTTAGGGGTTTTGTGTGCATATAAATATCATCCAATTTGTATGCTTGTTTTTGTTAAAGATATAATCAAGCTTTTATACTATGTATGCATTCTTTCTGTTGATTGATTCTCTGAAAGATGGTTGATGGATTTAAATAAATGTGAATTGCAGTTGATAAATTAGGTCTAATACTGTAATATGGCCATTTTGTCTGTGTGGCAAAGTCAGGATACGAGAACCAAAAAATAGGAGAGATAAAACATTGCCAACAGTGAGCTAACTACAACGTTCCAAGAAATTTTAATGGGGAGAATGAAATCCTCTATAGCAATACCAATATAATTATCAGTATCTTATGGTTCACGATTGAAATCTTATGATTTGATACGATTCAATAGCCTAGTGGTATGAATTTCATGTGAATCTCAAAAGATTTTGAATCTCATCTGAATCTTTCCAATCTTAACGATTTAGTGGAGCAATTCAAATCTTATTTACGATTTGGAACATGTGATTTTAATTGATTGTTTTACTTCTTTATGAATTATTATTATTAATTTTTTTTACAGCAGTCCTTTTATCCTTAACCTAATAGTCTCAACTTTTGGATTTGCTGCATAGCAAACAGGTTCTAGAAGATGCAAAAAATAAATTCATTAAAGGTTTGGGGGTAAGGAAAAGAAACTTGATGATGCTGCTGAGTTCCTCAGGGAGACCTGAAGATAGTAGGCAGAAAAAAGGGGCAATTGATGTCCTTAATCTTATGATGAAGGCGAAAGGAGGCTGAGGTGTTAGACACTTTGAATGAGATTGCAAAGGGTATGATGTTGCGACTATGCAGATGCATTTATCGCAATGCATTGCCATTCAACTTAGTTAGGAGCCCTTTATTCCTTGATATGGAGAAAGCTATATCTGAATATGGGAGGGAGTTTGAAGCCTCCAATCTTTCATGAAGTTATGGTCTTATATTTGAAGAAAGAGGTTGATTTGATTCATGCTTCCTTAGAGAGTTGTAGAAATGAATGGAAAAAGACTGGTTATATCTTGAGGTCAATTGGATAGAGTGATGGTAAGAGCATATCTTTAACTAATTTGCTGGTTAACAATCCTAAATGTACTGTTTTTAGAAAGTCTATTGATATTAGTAGTTTCGTTGATAGTGCTGAAAAAATGTTTTGAGTTGATTTATGGTGGAGGAAATTGGAGAAGCACATGCGGTTCAAGTTTTAACTTATGGTGGTGATGAAAATGAAGTTGAAGACATTAGAGATGATGGTAGTGATGAAAATGAAGAAGATGATTAAGAGTTAGATGACAATATTAGAATTAGTAGTGGTAATATTGATCTAGCCTACGAGTAGGAATAGAATAAATCTAGTGTTTTTATTTTTATTTTTATTTTTATGACTTGTGAATCTATAGCTTAATTTATTATTATTATTATTATTATTATTATTATTATTATGTCATTTTTTTTTTAATTTTTGAGTATTTTATTCATATTATAAGTATGGATGTCTTATAATTATATTTTAAACTTTTTTATTCAATGTGTTCTGTTTTCTTACGATACGATTCGCGATTACCAAATTGGGAAAATGGTTCACTATATGTGTTCCAATTTGATAACTATGAATAAAAAGACCACGTAAAAGTCAGGATATATTGCTTTGACTTGTGATTTTCTGTGTGGGCTCATATTTCGAGCATGCTGATTAAATAATAGAACTTTGAAGGAAAATATGGTTGTTTATTCCTGATTGATTCATAGATTTTTAGTTAAGTTCAAGTCCCTTTTTGATGTACGGACAGTGCCTTATGCGCTTATTATTTGCTAGGATCTGATATTTTTCTTCTTCTTGTTCTTGTTCTTTTTTTTTTTTTTTTTTTTTTTTTCTAAGCAGCCGCAGAGCTGATATGTATTTAAAGTGTGCAGCAGCTTGATGGAGTAAATTGAAGGAGTGAGGTAACAATCGTTTCCTTAAATAGACTGAAGAATGTTTTAGAATGTGCAGGTCTTGCATGTTCAGTATTCACGCAGAAAAAAAATAAATAAAGAATTGGTTTCTTTAATACGTGTACAAAAAAACACAATTTTTTTTTTCAATTATATCTTATTCTATTCAATCTAGGTCTAAATCCATCACATTGATAAAAATTTTAGACAATTTAGCAGCGACAAATATACATATAAACTCCATCAAGCTATATTAATTGGCAAAACATGTTTGTTTTGCTTATTTTTTAATGCAAGCAAGAATAGGTTATATTCCTTTCAGAAGATATGCATGCTGATCTTTTCTACTAGTTATGCAATTAAAGTCATATTTGTCACGTCCGTCCAAGGACATGATTGGTGCTAGAATTCAGGAGTCACCGGAATCTGTATATGAATTCATGTATTTTTAAATTATTTGACTTTCTACATGTGTGGTATTAATATGATTTTTTTGAAATACTTGTGCTTTTTGTAGTTATATATATTGTTTTGTATTTGTAAGGCTTGCTTTGATACTTCATGAATGTTTTGGCTTGGTACGGATTTTGATACTTCATGAATGTTTTGGTTTGCTACGGATTTTGTTGCTTAAACGTTCCAGAATTCTAGTGCCAAGCATGGCCTTAGGCAGTTGTGACAATGGTTTTATTAGAAATGAACAATCAATGTGATAATCTCAGAATTATTGAAGCAAGAAGGAAAATGGTTCCTTTTGAGCATGGACACCTTCGAGGACTTGAGACAAGAATATCCCGAGCGTGTTGGGTCCGATGCCTAAGTTAGTAGTATACTTTTCTTTTTTGAATAGCATATATAGAAGAGCTGAGTTTTTCTAGTATGTACGTACCTTATAACTTGGTGTTTCTCTTTATTTACATGGGATGTGTGTTAGGCCCCCTATTGTGAAGATTTATGTAAGGGGTAAGGGCTCAAATATTAGGAAGGACATATAGGGAATAACTCACCGATTAGCAGTTGGTGAATATTGCATTTTTCTTGTGTTTTTGTTTACTTATAATAAGGGGTGAAAAGTGTGGTAGGATTATGATTATTTTCACCTAAGAGTCTTGTTTGGGAGAGAGGTGAGGCTCTCGAATTCCTCCCTAAGCTTGTATTTCTCTTTTACAGAATTAATACAATACAGTTTAGCCTGCATTTGGCTAATTCTTTTCTTCTTAAGTTTCTGTGATTGGCAACTTGTAAACAGGGTCCTAACATTGGTATCAGAGCACCGATCCTTGCATGAAAACTCGATCTCAACAGATGGAGCACAGGGTCAAAGTTTTAGAAGCTGATTTACAACAGGTCTTGGCGCGGCTGGATTGTCTGGAACGCCCAGACGCTGTTAACCAGTCAATGGAGCGATTGACATTGATTGAAGATGGGGTCAAATCCATTCTTCTCAAACTCAACATGACTCAATCAGACAAACCCCCGTTTACATAAGACACGATTCCAGAAACCACAAGACTGGATTCAACAAATCGCAGCGTCGGCGAAAACCAGAGAGAGCAGATGGAGAAAGTGGAGATGGGAGAAAATTCTAACCCTGTTTCTGTTTGGCCTAAAACAGAGGGGATGTCGAGAAAGCTGTAACTCCTTGTGTTCGATGGAGAGAATTTGGATGGGTGGATTTTGAGGGTTGACCGTTATTTCGACCTTAAAGGTCTTTCGTTGCAGGATCGGCTCAGGTTAGCTGTCGTCTGCCTCGAAGGAGAAGCTTTGGCATGGTACTACTATGAGAGTAGTCGAAGAAGCTTCCATGGGTGGGGCGAGTTCAAGAAACTTTTACTGGAACGATTTCGCAGTTCCCAGGTTGGAAATTTGATGGAACAGCTCTTCTCCCTCCGGCAGACGTCAACCGTGGGTGAATACAGGAAACAATTTGAGCAACTGTCAGCTCTTTTTCCCGATCTCTCAGATGCAGTGATGGAAAACACTTTCATCAATGGGTTGCAAGAAGAGGTTAAATCTGAACTAAGACTATGGGAGCCCAAACGATTGGGCCGAATCATGAAGGTGGCCCAAATGATAGAGGATAAAAATGAGGCTACTAGATCACGGACTTTGTCCAGCCACAGTGGATCCAGCAACCGAGCTAGGCCTTTTTCAGGTACTCCTTTGGCCACCAGAAATTTAATTTCTAGCCTCTTTTCTAAGTCCAGCCTTACTTCTCCAACAGCATTATTGCCAACGTCTTCTTCTTCTTCTTATTCTGTGGCTGTGACTGGTTCCACCTCTCAACCTCCACCAAAATTCAGGCGGCTCATGGAGTCGGAGATGAAAGCCAAACGGGATAAGGGCCTCTGTTTTCGGTGTGATGGGAAATACAACCCAGGTCATTGCTGCCCCAACAAAGAACTGTAGATTTTGTGGGTGGATGAATCGGATTTAGTTGAAGAGGGCGAGGTCACAGTGACGGAGGTAGAAGAAGCGATTGATATGGGAGACTTGGATCACTTGGAGCTCACCATTTCTTCCTTGGCTAGCCTCACGGCTCCCCATACCATGAAATTACGTGGGACGATCAAGGGCCAAACTGTGATTGTATTAATCGATTCGGGTGCGTCCCATAACTTCTTGTCTTCTAGTTTGGTTTCCGATCTTCATTTGCCAGTCACCCCTACCAAGCAATTCGGGGTCACCTTAGGCACTGGGAGATGGATCAACTCTATGGGGTTGTGCAGACAGGTTTGCCTTCACCTTCCAGGAGTTGAGGTAATTGCTGATTTTTTTCCTCTTCAATTGGGTAGTACAGATGTTATTCTTGGTTATCAGTGGCTTTTATCTATTGGGGCATCCTATATGAATTGGGCTGAAATGTCTATGGAGTTTACCGTTGGGCAGCAGAAGTTACATCATACAGGGGACCCTGAATTGTGTTGATTACTGGTGTCCTTGCATGCAATAGAGAAAACGGCCAAGAGGGAAGGCCATTGCATATTGCTGGAGGGTCACACACTGGAATTAAATGCCATGGATTTGACTGCTATTGAAGAGGAAATTGGCCATCCTCTCTCTGCCTCGCTGTTATCCGAATTCCAGGATGTGTTTCACCTACCAAAGGGACTTCCTCCGGTGTGGCCGCACGATCACGCTATCATTTTGAAGCCAGACACTACTCCTATCTCGGTCGGCCCTTACCGCTATCCCCATTTCCAGAAAGCAGAAATAGAAAAATTGGTGGGTGAAATGCTGGTAGTAGGAGTAATTCAGCCAAGCCACAACCCTTTCTCCAGTCTAGTTTTGTTGGTCACAAAGAAAGATGGGAGTTGGAGGTTCTGTGTCAACTACAGAGCTTTGAACCAGGAGACTATCCCTGACAAGTTCCTTATCCCGGTTATTGAGGAGCTTTTAGATGAACTACATGGGGCTGTCATTTTCTCCAAACTTGACCTCAAAATTGGGTATTTTCAGATCCGCATCCGTCCAGAGGACATTCTCAAGACAGCTTTTAGAACTTACCAGGGGCATTATGAATTCAGGGTCATGCCTTTCGGGTTGACCAACGCCCCGTCTACGTTTCAATCCCTGACGAACGAGGTATTCCAACCCTACCTCCGTAAATTTGTTTTGGTTTTTTTTTATGATATACTTGTGTACAGCAAGAGTATAGAGGAGCATTACGAGCATTTAAGGCACGTCTTTACTGCTTTATGTGTCCAACTCTTTGCCAACAAGAAGAAGTGTGTTTTCTTTCAACCACAAATGGAGTACTTGGGGCATATTATAGATTCAACAGGAGTGGCGGCTGATCCCATGAAGATCCAGGCTATGGTGGATTGGCCAACTCCCACTACTTTGCGATCTCTTAGAGGTTTCCTGGATCTTACGGGATATTACAGGCGGTTTGTCAAGAACTATAGCAGAATTGCTTGGCAACTCACACAACAACTGTGCAAGGATGCTTTTCATTGGGATGCCACTGCCCACTCAACATTCCAGCGACTCAAGATAGCCATGACTACTCTTCAGGTCCTGGCTCTTCCTGATTTTTCCTTGCCTTTCACCATCGAAGCTGATGCTTCCGGGTTTGGGGTAGGTGCGGTGCTCATGCAACAGGGTCGACCACTTGCTTTTTACAGTCAGAAGTTAAGCCCTACTGCGCAAGCTTCTTCAGTCTATGAGCGGAAGCTGATGGCCATTGTCTTAGCAATCAAGAAGTGGCGTCCATACTTGTTGGGTTACCGGTTTACAGTGCGCATCGATAAAAAAAGTCTGAAGTTTTTGTTAGAACAGCGGATCATTGAAGGGGATTATGCAAAATGGCTCAAGAAATTAATGGGGTACAATTTTGAGATTGAATACAAGTCGGGATCCACAAATTCAGCTGTTGATGCCCTTTCTCGTGCCACCCATACACCTACCCTAGCAGCCTTTACAACCCCTATCCTACTAGATTTTCGTGATATCCCAGCTCAGCAAGCTGCTGACCCTTTCCTATCTAATATCCTCCAGGCCATTCGCCACCAACCGGTCATCCTAATTTCCAGCTTGTGGGGGACCTACTTTAGTATAAAGGGCGACTAGCCATATCATTCGATTCCCCGTATATTCCCTTGCTTCTCCAGGAATTTCATTGCAGCCCCATAGCGGGGCATGCTGGTATGCGATGAACTTATCAAAGACTTGCCACCGAATTCTATTGGAAGGTTATGAAAAAGCTGGTGCAGGATTTTGTGGTTGCTTGTGACATTTTTCAACGCAACAAACATGAGTTTATGGCCCCGGCAGGCCTTTTGCGACCCCTGCCCCTGCCCCTGCCCGACAAAGTTTGGGAAGATCTAACTATGGATTTTATTGAGGGACTCCCAAAATCCAAGGGGTATGATGCTATCCTGGTGGTGGTCAATCATCTCACCAAGTATACCCATTTCATCGCATTAAAGCACCCTTTTACAGCCCCTGCTATTGCCCGAATTTTTCTCTAGGAAGTCATTCGCCTTCATGGAATTCCGAAAGCATAATCTTTGATAGGGACAGGATCTTTATGAGTTATTTCTAGCGAGAACTCTTTCGCCTCCAGGGGTCTGAATTGAAGTGCAACACGGCTTATTACCCCCAAACCAACGGGTAGACAGAGGTAGTCAACAGGGGATTGGAGACGTATTTGCGCCGTTTCACCATGCACCACCCATCCCAATGGTTTTCGTGGCTGGCCTGGGCTGAGTATCACTATAACACTGCCACCCATTCAGCCCCTGGTTTCACACCATTCCAGGTACTGTTTGGGCAACCTCCTCCTCCCTTGGCACGGCATGAGTGGGGCTCTGCTACTAGCCAGGAAGTTGATCAGTATTTGACCAACCGTGATGCCTTCCTCACTGAATTGAAGCAACATTTACAGCAGGCTCAACAGTAGATGAGTGTCCAGGCTGATCGCAAGCGTCTGGCAGTTGAATTTACAGTTGGGGACTTGGTTTACCTTAAATTGCAACCTTACCGGCAGACTTCCCTCGCCTCCCGCCCTAATGAGAAGCTGGCCCCTCGGTTTTATGGGCCTTTTCCCATTGAAAAACGCATTGGGAAGGTTGCCTACGCTCTCACTCTCCCTCCTTCCACTCACATCCATAATGTTTTCCATGTGTCCCAACTTAAACGCGCCCTTGGTGCACACCCTTGTCAGCCCACCATTCCTCCTGGTCTTTCTTCCGACATGGAGTTGCTCGTTGAACCGCAAGAGGTGCGGGGTCTGCGGCCTTCCCCTACTGCTGGTTCCCACAAGATGGAAGTGCTTATTCGCTGGAAGGACTTGCCCCCCTTTGAGGACTCTTGGGAGCCGTTTGACACCATCTCTTCTTAATTTCCAGCTTTCAACCTTGCGGACAAGGTTGATCTTTGGGCGGCTGGCAATGTTAGGCCCCCTATTGTGAAGACTTATGTAAGGGGTAAGGGCTCAAATATTAGGAAGGACATATAGGGAATAACTCACTGATTAGCAGTTGGTGAATATTGCGTTTTTCTTGTGTTTCTGTGTACTTATAATAAGGGGTGAAAAGTGTGGTAGGATTATGATTATTTTCACCTAACAGTCTTGTTTGGGAGAGAGGTGAGGCTCTCGAATTCCTCCCTAAGCTTGTATTTCTCTTTTACAGAATTAATACAATACAGTTTAGCCTGCATTTGGCTAATTCTTTTCTTCTTAAGTTTCTGTGATTGGCGACTTGTAAACAGGGTCCTAACAATGTGACTCACTGTGGTAATCACGTCAAGTAGGTAGTAGGCACTTGATAACGGTGTCAGCAACTATGAGACAATCGTTGTAAATGTCAGGCCGATCGGATATGCGGCGTATTTGCGGGATGGATTTGTTTGCGTCGGATGGGACTTATATCATGCAAATCGATTTTGACCCCTATTACGGGCTTAATGGGCTTTGTGGGCCTTGCAACCCAAATGATATTTTGATCATTATCATTTGTCCCCCCTACCTTAATCCGATCGGCTGTCGATGCAACTGCATTCTAATGTCAATTGGCGAGAATGTGTTTTATCATCATTTGTTATTTATTTGTTTTTTGGCAACTTTTCTTGTTTGAGCGGAGATCGAAGACAGTTTTGTCAGGGGTGTCTTGTATAATGCGGTACTAATGATGACTCTTCGGTAATCGTGGCATTCGTTCTGTTGCTTAATTGGGATTTTACATGTGGACAAAGAAGGTTTGGGATCTTTTTGTGTTTTTACTTCAATAAATGATTTTTTTCTACATTTTCACCTCCCTTCTTTTCAAGAAAATTTTACCGATTTTATGTTTACTTTGAGTTTTCGTTGATTTGGTGTTTAAGAAATTGTTCTCCTGCTATTGCTAAGTAAGTTTTTGGATGCACTTTATTGAGATTTCTAGTGACTCTTAAGGCTTCTTTGTCTCCTTTTTCTTTTGTCTTCTTCTATTTCTAGTGATACTGTTCCTGTTTCTATAGAATATCTTAGGTATTCGTTTTTTGAGCTATTTCTTTCGAAAATGGCTATTGGTAGTAGGAGCGATTTAGATATTTCTTGGTTGGATTTATATCAAAATAGAACCACTATAGCGAATTTCACCTCTAGGTTGGTTCCTGTAGCTGTACCCTTTATTAAGGAAAGGTATAGCCTTCTCGAAGATGTGGCCGTCATGGCTTGTCCGCTGTCAATGTCAGCCGAGGAAGGCCCTTTTGGAGATCCTCCAGAATGGTTTATTTGTTTTCAAATTAGTTTAGTCTCTGGTATGGGGTTCCTTTTTTTCCCTTTTGATATTGATGTCTTAAAGGGGTATGAATTGGCTCCCAACCAAATAAATTCCAATGGTTGGTGGATTATGGTCGATTTTGAAGCGATTTGCAAGAATTTGCATATTGCTCCGTCGTTACTAGTGTATGCATTTTTTCTACATATCTTGTTGGATCGGGTCGTCTAATTTTCATTTTACTAGTAGTGCAGGGAGGAGGCTTATCGCTCTTCCTCAATCTCTAAAAGGTTATAAGGATAGGTTTTTTTTGATTGGCCGAAAAGGGGGTTTCGGGCCGAGTCTATACCGATCGGATAAATCGAAAGCCCTAGGGGACTTGTTTGTGAGCCTTGATATGTATGCATCCGATAATAAGGTTCTTGATTTTGCTGAAAGCCGTAAGTGCGGCCTTTCCTCTTTGGATCTTTTGTTAAGGGAAGGATCTGCTGGTCCTTTCGATGATTCTACTCGGGATACTCCTGCTAGTTTTTCAGGCTCTTCAAAGCTTTGAGTGCTGAGGCTGAATGTGAGCCTTCTCCATTTCTATGTGTTTTTGCTTTTTTTTTTTTGGCTGTTATTCCGTTTTGTAGTCTTAATGGATCTTGAGGTGGCCGCAGAAACTAAAAGGGTGATGACAGAGCAGAGGTGGGCTCGAGATGCTCAAAGGAAGGAGAGGCTCATCCATCCTTTTGAAGTTCAGAATTTGAGGACGTTTGACGTTTCTCAACCAATTGGGTCTGAACAGATCTTGATTATTGAGCTAGTGTTTGCTTTGACCACCACTGTTTATTCTGAAGGACCTTTGGCATCTCCTTCAGTCGAGGGTATTGACGCGTCGGCGGGGGCTGCTTCTTTATGTGTCGCCAATTGTGCGGCTGCCATAGTTGTTGGGACTTCTGTTGATACTCCTCCTTCCGGCAGCATTGGTCCCTCGATCGATTCTTTGACTATGGAGCGTTTTTTGTCCCATAGGTTTGGTTCTGATTCTTTTTTTAAAGATAGTAAGGTTTTCGATTTTACGAGGTACTTCATGTCTCATAAGGACTTGAGAGAAATGGGACCCATTCAGTTGCCATCGGAGGAGTTCAACGACTTTTTTTGCAGTTTTGTCACTGTGAGTATCTTTATTTTTTCTTTTCTCCTCCGTTTTGTGTTTACGTTCTTTTTATTCTTCTTTTTTTATTTTTTGTGCTAGGTCGGTCAAAGAGTTCTTCGCCTTTATGGTGAAAATTTATGACTGAAGGATAGGCTTAAGCAGGTGCTTCAATCGAAAAAAGAGCTATCAGCGGAGGTTAACGCTTTGAGGGGGAAGCATGAAGCCGATCTTTAGTTTCTTCGATCAGAACATTCTGTATTGTCTTGAATCAAAGATCTTTCTTCTAAGGTGGCTTCTTTGGAGACTGCCAATGTTGCCGCCCTGAAGTCTTACGAGGAGCAGTGCTTCTTGCAAAAAAGTCGGTTTGTGAAGCAGTTGGCTAAAGTTCAAGGCACTCTTCTTTTGTAGGTGTTGTTTGTTTGCGAGCAATGTCACCCAGGTTTGGACTTTAGCTTTTTGGAGGAGCCAACTTCTAGGTCTTGGTCGTCCTCAGAAGGGGAAGCTGCCAGCATGGAAGGTCATGTTGCTAAGAGCTCAATCCTTTTATGAAGTTGGATTTTTAACCTAACTATAAAAATCCAAGTGATGGGGTTTTAGGGTTAAGTGTGAACAATTAAGAGAAAATATTTTCCTCTTTTCTCTCAACCCTAGTCGTCACTCCCCTTGCTAGCATCTAGGGAATTTCGGCCAGCCCTTGTTTTCTTCTTTTGTTGGTTCATTCAATCCTTCTCTAGTGTGGATTACTCATTGGAGGTGTTTGATTTTGGACATTGTGGTTTGCGACAACCCAGTGAGAAGAAAAATCAACTATACAACAAAAATCAAAGGTGATTTTTCTTATTTTCCGTAATATATATATTGTAAATTCATGGCAAGATCAGATCTATTGGTTAAAAGTTTTAAATTCTGCTTATGTATGAGATGCATGTAACCGATGTATTAAGTTCAAAACCATTTTAGCTCGTTCTCCTTTACCAATAAAGGGAGTTTTTGTCATTTTTCCCAATAAACAAGATTCGCATGTATCAAATGATTTATAATCAAATGATCCCAAATTACCTAATTTGTGTAATTTGCTCATGCGTTTCTCATTTATATGGCCTAAACGACAATGCCATAAATATGAGGTATTTAGATTATCATGTTTCATTCTCTTGGTATCCACATTATGCACTTCTTTAATTAAATCAAGAACAAATATACCATTCTCAATGATAGCTTTTGTATAAAATATATTGTTCTTAAAAATGTAACAACACTTGTCCTTTAAAGAAATGTCATAATCGTTCAATAAACAAGATGAAAGCCTGGAGGGGGAGGATGTGGGCGTCGAAGGTGATGTTGTCGAGGGAAATAAAGGCCGTGCACCTGATCGTGAAGAAGTTGGAGCTGAAACTGCCTTCGTGGGAGGATCTTTGGAAACAGGGAGAGGGAGCAGAGGGGGATCGTGTATAATTTGCCTTATGTTTTCTTTTTTTTTTTTGGACATGACTGTAAAGATTTATGTAATGCTTACATAATATTTGCTTGTTATTTGATCTTTGATAGTTCTTGATTAGAAAAGTGTTCATGCCTTACATTTTAGTTCATGTATTTTTTCAAAACTTCCACATTTCATGACCTGGGGAATTTTGTTATCTTTGAGTCTGTATGTGCTTTTGCTTAAAACTTTGGAGATTTCGTAAGTACCTTTCCAGTCTTTCCGACGCCTGCGTTATCGGATCTGATGTTAGCTTTCTTGAGGACTAAATCCTCCACGTTGAAAGTTCTAGCTTTCACCTTCTTGTTGTAATGTCGGGTTATTCTTTGCTTGTAGGCTGTTATTTTGACACATGCGTTCTCTCGCTTTTCTTTTGCCAAGTCCAAATCTTGCCTCCTTTCTTGCTCGTTCTCCCGATTGGAATAGAATGTCATTCTGTAGGAGGGGATACTTATTTCAATTGATATGACCTCCTCCGATCTGTAAATGAGGGAGAAAGGGGTTTGCCTTGTTTCAGCCCTTGGGGAAGTTCAGTAAGATCATAAGACGCTCTGTAATTCTTCTGTCCAATGTTCCTTGGCCTCTCCCAATCTCTTTTTCCATAACTTCTTCGATAGAGGCTACAATTTTGCGAGTCGGTCTACCGATCGGGTGCTCTCTTAGGACCTTCTCGAGGGTCCATGCTGTACCCATATTTTCTAGTGCTCGGAGTTCTTCTTTTAGCTTTTGCCAGGTACCTTTTCATGTTTTCCTCTTTGGCTTCAAAGTTTCTTAGTACCTAATGTGTTACGAGATGCGAGTCGCTTCTCACGATCAAGTTTTTCGACCGGATGGCTTTGATGAGCCTCAGCCCCAGCAATAGTGCCTTGTATTTTGCGGCGTTGTTGGATGTTTCGAATGTAGTTGAATCGCATGTTTGATAGCTATCCTGAGGGTTTTGTTGATGACAATTCCGACTCCTTCGCTTCTATCGTCGGAGGCCCTGTCGACTGTCATTTCCTAGGTGATTCTACTGATCTCTTCGATTTTCCTTTCATCGGTAAACTCTGCTACGAAAAGGGCTTGTGCTTTGATTACGTTCTTTGGTTCGTACCTTAAGTCAAAAGTTTGCATCCTTATCGCCCATCCTACCATTTTTCCTTCCAGGTCTGGTATTTTTCAAAATTTTTCATAGTGGTTGATCCGATCGCACTACGATCGTATGCGTCTTGAAGTATTGTCTTAATTTTTTGGTGCACATTATCAAAGCAATGAATAGTTGCTCGATCGGTCTTTTCTTCAATTTTGTTCCCTTCAATACTTGACCGATGTAGTAGATGGGCAGTTGTTGGCTACTTCTTGCACTAGGGTGGCTGCCACTGCTTTGACTAAAGTAGATAGATACAAATATAATTTGTCCCTTTGAATTGGCCGACTTAGCAGTGGGGGATTTGCTAGGAATTTTTTCAATTTTTCGAAAGATTTTTGTCGGTCATCACCCCATCTGAATACATTCGCTTTTCTCAACTTTTTGAAGAATGGGGTGCACCGCTTGGCTGAGGATGAGATGAACCTCCCTAAGGTTATATGTCTGTTCAGTTTTTGACGTCTTTCACGCTTCTTGGGGGTTGCATGTTTGTGATGGCCTTGATTTTCTTAGGATTGGCCTCTTTCCCTTTTTGCAATACCATGAAACCTAAGAACTTTCCTGAAGGCACTCCAAAGGTGCATTTTTTCGAGTTCAATTTCGTTTGGAATTTGTTGAGGACGGCGAATATTTTGCTTAAATCTGCTACATGGTCTTTGGGGTTTTACTTTTCACTACCATGTCGTCTACATATACTTTTATGTTCTTCTCGATCTGTTCTTTGAATATCTTGTTCGTCAACCGTTGATAAGTGGCTTTTGTATTTTTTAGCCCAAATGGTATGACTTTGTAGCAAAATGTGTCGTCGTTCGTAGTGAAACTAGTCTTTTCCTAGTCGATTTGATGATACCCTGCATAGGCATCCAGTAGGGAGTAAATGGCATGGTAGGCTGTGGCATCAACAAGCTGATCTATGTTGGGAAGAGGGTAGCTATCTTTGGGGCATGCTTTATTTAAATCGGTGAAGTGCACGCTCATTTATAGTTTTTCTGTTTTCTTTTTAACAAGGATGACGTGGGCTAGCCATTCGGGATATTCAACTTCCCTAATTGTTTCGTCTTTCAATAGCTTGTCTATCTCCTCGGAAATGAATTTATGTTGTTCCGGGGCATGTTTTCTCAACCTCTATTTGACCGGTGGGAAGTTTGGGTCTACGTTGAGCTTGTGCGTGATGACTTTAGGGTCTATACCCGAGATGTATTCTGGCTTCCAAGCGAAAAAAGCTCAATTAATGGTCGAGATCTGCATGACTTATTTTTCAACATTTTTAGGCATTTCCGATCCTATTTGTACCGCCTTCCCTTTAGTGATTTCTTTTGCGACAAGCTCTCCTTCGGGGCTCATCTTTGGTTGTTTGTCTCTTTCTTCCCTTATTTCTCTAGGTTTGACTACGTAAGCTTGTTTGGAGTCTTTTATTAGGGCGGCATAGGTTTTATTGGAGGCTTTTTTTGGTTTCCTCTTAGTATTGCTATTTCTTTGTCCGTTGGGACTTTCATTATCATATAATAGATGCTGGTAACTGCTCCGGTTTCGAATAGTAGGGGTCTTTTAAATATCGCATTCTATGCGAAATTTGGGTTTATCACCATGAATGTTGTTCGGCATGTGTGGGTGATCTTCTTGTCTCCCAGTTCCACAAACAGATCAATTGATCTCCTAACTGGGATTGTGGCGCTTCCAAGCCCTACCAATGATACGGTACGTGCTTTTAATTCTTCCAAGAGAAGCTTCATTTTCTGATAGGCTTCCAAAGTGAGAACGTTTGCTGTACTTTCGTTGTCCACTAGTATTCTTTTGACTTGGTAGTTTGCGATGTTTGCTTCTACTACCAGAGTGTTTTCGTGGGGGAATTTCAAGTCTCCTGTGTCTTCGGGGGAGATGGTTACTTGCTACAACTTTTCAAAATAGGTTGAGAAATATATGCCTTTGCCCTTTTTTCTTTTGCTTATGCTTTCGCCATAAGTCGGTCTGCCTATGTTCATATTAATAACCCTAACCTTTGCTTCGGTCTTTCGGCGTCCCTTGATCTCTTCTGCTCATCTTCATCTTTAGAGTTTGATTGGGTTTTTTCATGAGGCAGTTTGCATGTATTTGTTGGTCCGGGGCCTACGGACCTCTTGAAGGAGCCCTTTTGTCGGAGTATTTCGTTTTCCTTCTTAAGAGTGTTGCATTCATCTGTGGTATGGCCAACATTTTTCTAAAATTGACAATATTTTGTTGTCTTTGGAGGCGCAAGATCGCTTCGACATTTTCTTTGGCCAATTTACCTTGGCGTGTTTTTCTCTAATCCACATCAATACTTGAGAAGGGGGAGCGTTTAATGGGGTGAATGTTTTTGCAACATGTCGTTCGTTTCGACCATGCTTATTCTCTCTCTTGTTCCCAAGCTTCTTTTAAAAGTTACCTCTTTCGGGGCTTCTATTTCTTTTTTTTTTTCTTAGCCTCTCTATCCAATGGGGCTGTTCTAGCCAATTGGTTTGACTCTGCTAGTCTCTGTTAACCTTCTGCTCACCCACAGAAAGTCATCCAGCTAGATGAATTGGTTTGCCCTGTCCATCAGCTTTGCGAAGTAAGTTGGGGTGCGGGTGATGACTGTCAAACAGCTGCAGGATTGTCGAATTTCTTGCCAGCTTGTGTGCTGCCGTGGCGGGATGTAGGTCCTTTATTTTCGATGCTAAGGACTAAAATCTATCGATGTAATCTCTTAAGACTTTCATCGGATCTCTGTATCAAGGTGCACAAATTGTTTACAGTGTTTGGTGTTTTGATTTGTACTATGAATCTTGTGACGAATAAGTCTTTGAGCTGTGAAAAGGTATGGATTGATTTTGAAGGTAAGTTGTGGAACTAGTTCAGAGCGTCACTTGCAAGTGGTCGGGAATACCCTGCAAAATACTCTAATATCGAAAGAATATACCTGTATATTGTCAGATATTCATAAATGTGACATTTAGGATCAAACTATCTGGCCATCTTGATTTCCCTAAATCCACTCGGCAGTCTGGCCTCTTTGATCTCTTGGTTGAATGATGAAATAGTGTTTCCTTCAAAATTGGCTTTTTAGGGTGGTCAAATCCAAATTTCTTTACCTGTTGCAAGAATCGTTGCTTGTCTTTGCCAAATTTACTTTCACCATTTTCTTTTTTGCTCTCTTTTTGGGAGTGCAAGCAAATCCTATATCATCACCCAGTTCTGCGGGAACTGATTGTCTGGGCATATGGGTTGAGTAGCCTCTCTTTTTAGGGGTGCACGTGGCTGAGGTTGCTGTGTGTTTTTGCTGGCAATGGATGTCCGGCCACGCTGTGATTATCGTCTTCCTCTTCGTCCCTATACATCATTTCCTTTCCTTCTCTTTTTTGAGACTTTGAACACGGATCGTGTCCCTGTTTGGCTTCTTCGTTCTTCTATAATGATCCTTGCATGTTGTGGTTTGTATGCCTTGTAGCTTTTTGCTTCTGTCTCCGATTCGGAGTGGCAACGCATTTGGCTTTCTTTATCATATCTAACATTTGCTCTATGAAATCTCCCAGTGTGGCTCTCTGAGGTCTTTATTTGTTACAGGAGCGGAGTCCTGTCGTGTTGCAAGTTCATTGTGAAACTTGGGCAGCAAATTGCTAATGGGAGTTCTAGTTGTGCGTTTTTGGAGGAGCCTTGGTGGGGATTTGGCGATAGTTCTTGGCAAAGATTCTCGAAGTTCCCTCTTGGTGGGGAATCTCCGTCGTTTACCATCCCCACCGGCTTGGTTTCGGGCTCTAGATCTTGAGTGCTACGCCATGGTGGTCGATGTTCTTTTCTTTTCGCTTTCAACCAAAGCACCAAATGATAATTTCAAAATTATCAAAGTGAGAAGGAAAATGGTTCCTTTTGAGCACGGACACCTCCGAGGACTTGAGACGAGAATATCCCGATTGGACCGGGCATGTTGGCTCCGATGCCTAAGTTAGTAGTGTACTTTTCTTTTCTGAATAGCATTTATAGAAGAGCTGAGTTTTTCTAGTATGCAAGCAAATCCTATATCATCACCTAGTTCTGCGGGAACTGATTGTCTGGGCATGTGGGTTGAGTAGTCTCTCTTTTTGGGGGTGCACGTGGCTGAGGTTGTTGTGTGTTTTTGCCGGCAATGGATGTCTGGCCACGCTGCGATTGTTGTCTTCCTCTTTGTCCCTGTACATCATCTCCTTTCCTTTTCTTTTTTGGGACTCTTTGAACTCAGATCGCGTCCCTGTTTGGCTTCTTTGTTCTTCTATTCTGATCCCTACATGTTGTGGTTTGTATGCCTTGTAGCTTTTTGCTTCTGTCTCCGATTCGAAGTGGTGAGGCCATTTGGTTTTCTTTATCGTATCTAACATTTGCTTTGTGAAATCTACCAGTATGGCTCTCTGAGGTCCTTATTTGTTACAGGAGCGGAGTCCTGTCATGTGCAACAAATTGCTAATGGGAGTTCTAGCTGTGCGTTTTTGGAGGAGCCTTGGTGGGGATTTGGCGACAGTTCTTGGCAAAGATTCTCGAAGTTCCCTCTCGGTGGGGAATCTCCGTCGTTTTCCATCCCCACCGGCTTGGTTTCAGGCTCTAGATCTAGAGTGTTGCGCCATGGTGGTGGATGTTCTTTTCTTTTTCGCTTTCAATTAAAGCACCAAATGATAATTTCAAAATTATCAAAACGAGAAGGAAAATGGTTCCTTTTGAGCACGGACACCTCCGAGGACTTGAGACGAGAATATCCCAGTCGGACCGGGCATGTTGGCTCCAATGCCTAAGTCAGCAGTGTACTTTTCTTTTCTGAATAGCATTTATAGAAGAGCTGAGTTTTTCTAGTATGTACGTACCTTATAACTTGGTGTTTCTTCTTATTTATATGGGATGTGACTCACCGTGGTAATCACGTCAAGTAGCTAGCAGGCAATTGATAACGGTGTCAGCGTTTCTGATGCAATTGTCGTAAATGTTAGGCCGATTAGTTAGGTGGCGTATCTATGGGATGGATTTGTTTGCACTGGATGGGACTTCTATCATGGGAATCGATTTTGACCCTTATTACGGGCTTTATGGGCTTTATGGGTTTCGTGGGCCTTGCTACCCAAATGATATTTCGATCATTATCACAATGAAAATAACATTTCGTTTTCTCATAAGGGCAGTTTATAAGTTCTGAACATATTTCATCAGGTGCTAATGGGCTAAAACTGTTATTACTGTAGATCATGTGAAAATTGATAAAGGTGAAAAAAGAAACAATTATAGATCATGCGAAAATTGATAAATTAAGATTGATAGGGCTGAAAAAAATCATGTATGTTTCACGATTGCTCCACTTCCTTTATTTTGCAACTTCTAGCTATTTCACATTTTTCCACAAGTGATTTAATTTTTGATAATCCTAACATAAGTAATAAAATAAGCATTTGAATCCCACGTCCCCGAGATCCTGATGCTTTCTTGACATTTCGGGGACCTTAATTTAAAGTTGGAGATAGTGAAGCAAAATAAATAGATTAATGTTGAAGGACCATATTGCATTTTGCATGCAAAAAGCGCCCCGCAGGTTAGACAATTGCTAGGAAGCAGAGGGCGGAATTTAAAAGCTTTTGTTTTTCTGTTGTGCCCAGTCTTTTAACTTCAGAAGATATAGCTATCTCCTGGATTCTGGTGTATGGTTCTGCATATGTAATGAACTTTAATCTGTCTTCTATATTCCTTTCCTACCTGTCAGGTATCCTTTTTGTTCTGACTTCTTAGGTATTCCAATTCTATTTTCTCAATTTTTTCAAGGGAAATTAATATTTCTTATTTGAATGTTTAGGCCTCCTTGGGAATTGGGAAGGTATATAATCAATTGGGCTAGTTGTGGTTAACATGCATTCATAGGGTTAATTTAATAAAGGGTGGAAGATGGATCCTTACTCTGTGGAAGATAAAACAGAGGATTATCTTTTCAAAATTGTTCTAATAGGTGATTCTGCTGTTGGAAAATCAAATTTGCTTGCAAGATTTGCTAGAGACGAATTCTACCCCAACTCAAAGTCTACCATTGGAGTAGAATTCCAAACCCAGAAGTTGGATATTAATGGAAAGGAAATTAAAGCACAGATATGGGACACAGCAGGTCAGGAGCGGTTTATGGCAGTCACGTCTGCAAACTACCGAGGCGCAGTAGGAGCTCTCCTGGTCTATGATATTAGTAGGCGCCAGACATTTGATAGTGTTGACAAATGGCTCAACGAGCTTCACAGTAAGATTAATTTCATCTTTGCTAACTCCTTTTGTGAAGATCTATTTATGGTTTCACACCTACAGTTGTAATTATGTGATCAATCTTCCACAAAAAGAGTTCTAAGCAGGAATTTTGTATGCCAGTAAATAATTGTAATATTGTTAATTGTTTATTCAAATGTTTAATGCTCACCTTTTGAAGGGAAAAATGCTTTAAAAACCGGGAAATTGCACTATTGGGCTTGAATTCTTTGCATATTATTTAAGGGACTAATTCTATGATGGCATGTTTGCACCATCTGAGAAATGACCTTTGGTTTGAGTACTGAAAGTTGCCTTTCATATTCAATCTCAAGTGACTAAATGTCTAAATTTATTGAGAATATTTTGTAAATGCATATATATGTATTGGGTTTCACTGCAATGATTTTTTAGAATTACAAGCATCTTTGTTATGATGTAGATATTGAAATTAAATCACTAAATGTATTACTCCCAAGATGCCTTTCTGAACATTGAGATGTCATATGCTTGTTTTACTGGAAATAGTAGAAAATTGCTTAAAGTTGATGGATGCTTGACTTTGCTTTTAATGTATTGGCTTGCTAGTGCAATGAATGGATGTGCCGGAATTACTTTCTGTTATTATCTCTTAACTGCAATGTTCCAAGGAGTGATTATTATCAATTTACAATTTGACAGCTCACTCTGACATGAATGTAGTAACAATACTCGTTGGCAACAAGTCTGACCTCGAGGATGCCAGAGAAGTATCAACAGCCGAAGGGAAGACCTTAGCAGAGGCACGGTTTGTTTTTCATGGAAACATCAGCTCTTGATTCCTCAAATGTGGTTGCTGCCTTTCAGACTGTTGTCAAAGAGATTTACAATATACTAAGCCGGAAAGTAATGTCTAATGAGTTCAACAAACAGGATGCTCCCTCTATGGGAAATGGAAAGACACTGATTTTACAATATGGGAACCAAGGAAGCAATCCAGAACCTAAGGCAGGAGGATGCAGTTGTTGATTTCATTGCCACAGGAACGTAAGTGCAGATTGAAGTTTCTTATTACTTGTTTCTTGCGGCCTAAGTTTGCCTCTACAGTTGTCGGTGCTGCTTCTTGATCCATTCTTTGTCTTGATTTTTTTGAATGTATTGTTAGTAACGTTTGGATTACTTGTTGGAGTTTATGATGGCTGGAGAAGATAAATTGAAAAGTGACAAAATGTAAATGACGGGAAGGGGATAAAAATTTACGGCATGATATTTGGTGTTGGGATAGTATTGTACCATTTAGAAGTGGAAAAAAATGGGTTTCATTTGTTTTATTTCAGAATTTTTTTTTTGGGCAGTTGATCACTAATTAGTGTTAACTCAGGGGTGTGCAAAGGAAACTGAAAAATGGTTTATACGAAAATCAGTATGAAACCGAACTAAAATTTTGAGTCAACTAATTCATTGGTTTGGATTTTGGATTACATTTTTTATATTTACGGTTTTACTTTTCGAGTTGCGGTTAACTATTAGGTGTATAAATTGACCTTTAATCTTGTATTACTTTGTCAAGCCGCTCTTCTTCTTAACTTTGTTTTAAATTAACACCTAAATTTTGATTAAAACACTAAATTTAAAAACCTTTTGCATCTGTTCATGAATTACTCTGGCGCATGTATTTCCCTCGAGCTAAAATGTATTGCACAAACAAATGTAACCAATAAAAAGAAAACATCTGGGACTCATCTAGAAAGAAAAAGACCTCTCATCCCCTCTGTTAAACACCCAAATGTTCGGCTACGCTGAAGTTCCTTCTTCGTGTACAGTCCAAAATCTTCCAAATCCATAAGCAATTGTGCAAGGACTAGTATTATACTTGGATCCTTCTTTCAACAGTAGATGGCTTCAACCAGTTGATCTTCAACTTCTCCAAAGCTCCTTTTCTTCTGCAATCTACCTCTCTAGGTCTTAATTCTTTAATTTGTTAAATCTTATTGTCTTTTTTCTTTTCTGAATCTTAGCGGATGAAAAGGAAGTTTGTTCATTAAAGGGAGAAAAGATGAAAAGAAAAAAAGGAAAGCAATTTTTTTGCACGGTCCAAAAGTATCTTTTAGGGATTGTTGGAGAGTTTATAGCAGTTTGCTCATTAATTTGCCTTTTGAATTGTATTTTCTTTTGCTGTCAATTAATCTAATTCTCCCAAAAAATTAAAACTTCGTGAGTTGTTAAACTTAATTATCATAATTATCTCAATTTCAATTTTACCAGTTTTTGTCTAAATCCTAGTTGTTGTGTGAGAATTATCTATCAGATATGGAGTTAGAGCAAATTGATTTTAGAAAGAAAATAAAAAAACAATGAGATACAGAGTGAATTGCAAGAGGAGGATGAAGAAACAGAGAGAGAGGTAGGGTTATAGTTGGTTCCCGCTCTCAAGGAATCATGCAGCTCACTTTCTTATCCTAGTCAGATGTAATAATGCCATGTCAACAAATCAAACTGTAAAAGGGGCTTATTATGAGTGTTTTTAACAAGTGGGGTTTGTAACGAGTGTTTTTCATAAGTTTAAGTGTTAAATTGAAACAAGCTAAGGGGACGGTCTGACAAATGTGCAAGTTGGAGCGTCAAATTATATATTAAGTCTAATTATTAAGCTTACTGTTAATATATATTACTATATATACATATTTATTGTTTAGATAAAAAAAAAATTCTTATATATTTCTTTATATCATCAAGTACATTTTATTTTAAGTTCAAGTAGGACATGCTGGAATTAATTTTGGGCATCAAATTCTTCTGTTGATATCATTAATATGGACATCATCTCTTTGACACAACACGAGTGGGCATCGAATTAAATCCGGGATATTGAGATAATGATGTGGGTTGTGCATGACCATATATAAAAGAAAAATAAAAATTTGAGATGTGTGATTTCCACATGATTGAGGGCCAAAAAAAAAATGAAAGAGGAATCGGAAACTCAGGAAATAGCCTCCGGGCATCAATTTTGAATCTTTATTTAAATTATGATTGCTTGTTAATTCTTCTATTATAGCAACGCTGAGCTCCGCTTACAAAAGTTAGATTTTCGGTGCCAAATATCTCTCCTCCACCCCCCCCCCCCCCCCCCCCCCCCCCCACCCAATATATATATATATATAACAAAAAAACGCAGACAGATGCTTTTTTAAAGAACTTTATTCTAATTAGAAAAGTAAAATTAATTTTTCGTGCCCCAGCCATATGGTGTGCCCACCAATGATTCACAATTTTCTTAACCAATTTGGGTGTGAATCTTTAGTAATTTTCACTAAAAATTAAATACTATAATCAATGTGTAAAATATTAATAAAAAAAATATTTTACATTTTCACATGTCTCTCGATCTTTTAAATTTTTCACTTTTATTGATGTACACACAAACAACTAAAATCAAAATAGCCTTTTATTATTAGACTAAAATTAATAACCTTTTATTATATCATCATCATTATTATTTTCAAAATATAAATTTAATTATAAAATCAATGCCAAATTTGTTTCAAGGTAAAAAAAAAAAACCTTTAAATTTTCAACTTTTTCATATTACTGTAGAATACAATTATAAAATCATTGACAAATTTGTTTCTAGGTGGCATTTTATTAGGATTTAGCATCGGCCAATTTTTTTCTGAAGTTTTGATGAAAACCAAATTGAACCGGGGTGAAATATTTCAGCCTGTTCATTCAACTGAATTAGTTATGAAATTTTATATGTTTTAATTAAGAAAAAAAAATATAGAAAGTAAATTTCAATAGAAGAATACATGTATACATGATGAATTATTAAACAGAAGCATAACAAGAATTCCTAAATCCAAATGGCCCAAGCTCAGGATATTATTCCCGTTTTGATATTTTGGCTTTCGTTATGAGTGACTATTTTTTGATTTTTCTATAAAATCCAAGGCATTTGTTATTTGATTTGTGTTTAGTTTGACCAGATTGTGTTAATTGATGATTTTTTTGTTGAACATTTTTTTTTTTTTTTTGCATTTTTGTGGGTGTAAGTTGTGCAAATGTCAACTAGCTTAGTTGAATTTAGATTTTGGAATGGTGGGCGACTGGTTACTAATCCAAAACCAATATATGTTGGTGGAGTAGCAGCGGATGAGCATCTGGAAGAAATTGATATGTTGACTATATTAAACTTTAATAAGATTGATAAAGAGTTGGGATATTCACGAGTTCATGGTTTTTGCTTGTAAAATTAATAGAAATGGACACTATGATGTAAAATCAACCGTTGAGAAGTTAGCGAGGTTTGTTATTACTCTAAAATATTCTAATATTATTGATGTTTATTTATTGCATGTGGTTGAGAACCCTACACTTAGTGACTGCTCCAAATGACATGGAAAGCAATGGTGAAAATATGGGTGATTTGGAGTGATGGGCATTGTGTGGAAAGCATTCGTGGGGTTGAAATTAGGACAACACAGGCACTAACACAAGGGGTATAAAAGGAAAACAAAGAGGGGTGAGATGTATAATGTCTCAAAATGTCCCAAAACACACCCTAGTTGTATTAAAGCATGTCTAGGGTTAATATGAAGTGAACACTAAATGTTAGTAGGTCGGGGCGTAAACAGTATCAATGTAAAAATGAAAGGTAATTCGATAAATTGTTGATTTGAGTCATGCATGCAAAATTACATGAGAAAGATGGATTAATATGATAATTAAGTTTATATGCCACGCAAACGGTAACAAAAATACTATTAGAGGGATGAAACAACAATTAACTAGGGACTAAAAAGTACAACCAATGAGATATTAACATTTGGCCAATCTAGAATCTACAAGAGAGCATGAAATGCATATAAAGTGAGATGTAGAGAGTCACGACTAATTTGCATGAAAAAATAGATTTTATTCATTTTCTCTTCTCCACTTGCACACAAAATCTGCTCTCAAATTCAACGAAATATTAAGCGAAAAAAGATAAGATTTTGCATTTTTCTCATCTCTTTCTTGTTTTATGTGTGAAGGCTGGAATTTTGAGATGGAATCGTAACATATAAGTGAATATAATTGCGGTATAGTGGGAGAATCCAACCAAAGAAGATGAAAGAGCAAAGAAAGGGAATAGAAGACGAGTTTTGGCCAATTTTGAGGTAAGGCAATCCATCTAAATGACTTGTATGTGTATGACATGTTTGAATGGATATATACATTAAGTTAGACATGAATTTGATGATGAGATGTGGATTTGAAGTGAAAAATGCATCATTGAGGTTGAATAAGCCATGAATGGTGATTTGAATAGAAATTCTATTATATGATCACTTAGATTAGTTTATTTAATATTGATCATATCTTAGGCTAGAGACCTCCAAATTTAGTGACTCTAGTTGGGAAGAAACCATAAGACATAGGTCTAAACCTCTCATACAGAAACCAAGAGCTAATTCTACTCATAAGGCCCTTAAAAATAAGCTTGAAATGAGTGACTTGTTGCTGCCCCTGTATTGTGGAGCAGTCTGTAATAAATTGAGTATAACTCTCACTAAAAAACTCCAATTGACATGAATAAAAAAATCTATAGAAACTATACTCATGATAAGAAATGTTCAAGAAGAAAATATGACCTAACTCTATCTCTATTGCTTCCTATAATTTTTCAAAGATAAGGTTAGTAAACCAATCCCAAAAAATACTTATGAGCAGTCTATATTATTTCAAGTATATCTTTTGATTTCCAAGTCCAAATTGCTTGATTTTTAATTTAATGGAAACTTAATACATAGATAAACATTTGTCTAGAAGACCAGTTTGCCTAAAACTATTATTTTTATGGTAAAAAATGTAGTACAAAATGGCATAGAATTTCGATCTTAGAGTTTGGCCAC
The DNA here is from genome assembly GCA_037975025.1 of Excoecaria agallocha. Classification (NCBI taxonomy): domain Eukaryota; kingdom Viridiplantae; phylum Streptophyta; class Magnoliopsida; order Malpighiales; family Euphorbiaceae; genus Excoecaria; species Excoecaria agallocha. The sequence goes on from CM075806.1 coordinate 33,982,523, forward strand.
ACTCACAACTAGAGGGGTTAGGCTGCCTGCAGTGAGTTATGATACTGGACTAAAAAATTGCTTATTTTGTGGTCCTCATGGATGATAGCCAATATCTACCTATTGTGAGTACCCCAATTTTGCCTTAAATTTTAGTTTTTTCTCACTTGAAAGTCACCAAATCTCATTCGAATTTTTTTGGATGTTTATGAAACATTGCAAACATATATATAGAGGTAAAATATGACTTAATTTACAAGAAACATAGGATAATACATTGAAATATGTAATTCAACATAATATATGAAAACTAAATTGAGTATGAATAATTGATCTTTACGTACTGATAATAGTCATGAACATATATGATGTGCATATGTGGATAGGAATACAGATAAGATGTACATAATAGAGTTTATTATAATATGATATATATTCGAAAGATGACATGTAACATCCAAAAATTCGCATATGATAAGCATGACATATTCTAGAGCATGAACAGTAGCCCTAGGATGGATTCCAATGTGATTACAGTAGAATAATATGAAAAAATTTAAAAGTACATAAGTGTTAAACTTGCTCAGCTCGGGGAAATAATAGAATGGTTGAGTTGGTGGAAAGTTTTAGTTAATTACCAAATGAGAAAATAGATGTGAAATGGAGTTCAATGATACAATTTCGGAAGAATTCGAGGCTAAATAGGTTAACAAATTAGATAAAGAAGGATTTTTCTGGTACAATAAAAGGATTCTTCGTGAGTTTGATCGGGCAATAAAATATTCTATGGATCTTTAAAAATTATTCTATTTGCTCATATCTATTAGAAATAGTCTATATTAGTGTCTTAAAGCGAAAAATAATTTTTTTGATGATTTTGAATTTTTAACCGGCTGATTTTTTCTACGAAGATTTCTCTATACCGAAATGATCTCAAAATAATCTAAAATTTCAAAAACACTCTCCTGCATACGTTTGGACATGCAAGGTAAATTTTCAAAGTATTATGATGAGTGGAACACTAGACTATTTTCTAAAAAATGGTGAAAATCGAGTTTAATTTAATTAACCGAGTTAAAGGATATTTTTCATGGTTAAAGGGTATAATTATCATAAGGAATTGGGTTAGAATTGATTGGAAATAGAAATCGAGAAAGGAAATTAGTGGGTGAATTAATTGAGCAAAAAATAGATTATTTAGGTAAAATTGGGCCAATTGGTTAGACCAAAGTGGTTAGATCTGATTTGGCCCAATTAGGTTGGGTTAATAATAGAGGAAAAATAAAAAAAAAATCTAGAGAACTCAGCCATTTTCTCCTTTGTTCCAGCAGTCCCTCAAAGCTCCCATTTCTTCCATTTTTCTTCATTTTCCCTTCAGTAATCCTACCTAATCTTTCACTCTAAACAATCTAAAGTCCTAATTCCATTTAATACCATCTTTAAGTAAAAAAAATAATGGAAAGAAAGGAAGAAAACTTGGAGAAATAACTTATGAGAAATTCGGCCATGGTGAGGAATCAAGGAAAATCAAGATGAACAATGATGGGGAAGGTATGTTTACATTATGTAACTATGGTAATCTTTGTATTATTGTGAAATAAATTAAGACATGTTAGTAAAAGGGTGTAATATCATATAATAACAAAGAATTAGTAGAGAAATCAATCAAAGAGGGATTAATTGTATGGTGACCAAATGGTCCTCCAAAGTATGGCATGTGTTTAATTGATTGTTATTTGTATATGAGACATAAAATGAGTAATAAAGAGATTTGTAAACACAGTGTGGTTAGTTAAAACCTTAAATGCCATGTATACATAATATTGCATTAGGGAATATAATAATGTGCAATTATGTAACAAAGAGTTATGGGTATAGTTTGAGCACATGCTTTTAAATAAAGATTTAGTATGGTTAAAGTAACATAAAAGAATTAAAGCATGGAAAAACATGACACAAGTGTATGTACCTAATGAGGCCGAATTGGGATCCAAAGTGTATTAAGATGTAAAGTGATGATTAGTAAAATATTTGACATGAAATTACCATTAAAATGAAGAAGGAATAGGATATGAGTGATTAGAATTTTAAACAATATATAGATATAATATTAAGCATGTGAACATAATAGTACACATGTAAGTAAAAAGAGCTATCAAGGTAATATAGACATATGTCAACATATAGTCACATAAAATGATGAATTAATATGATGTGAACATGAGTTAGTGAAGAAAACAATTTAGAAGGGTGAAAACCTTAAGTGGACAAATTTTGTTGTTCAAGACAATGTGAAGTAACTTGATGAATAATGACACATTTGACATGAAATGCTTAACATGATACATGAAGGATGTAATATAATTGGTTAGAATGAAAAATAATAAGTAGATGTGTAATTGAACATAATGATGTAACTAAAGATAACCAAGGAATTTCAAGGTAAATTGAATATGTATTGTTATATAAATATTTAAAATACTTTAGAAACACATATGGCATGTAAATGAAGAAAAAAACTACATTATATGTATGAATCCACGTTAAGGCCGAATAGTGAATGTCATGATAATGGTATGTTTCATTTTTTGTTATGGGATATTGTATGTATGTGTGATTAATGTATAATTGTTAAGTATGTATAAACCCTATTTAAGTGTGTAGCACATTTGACATAATTTAATTAATAAGTAAATAATGTGAAATATGGGATTAATAGTTTCAAGAAGGGTAAGATTGTAATTAGGCTGAGAGATAGGGATTAAACGGAAAATTATGTATAAAAGATATTACATGTGTAATTAAACAACAAATAATATATATTACATGAATAATGAATTTAAAAGGGATAAAAATATAATTACTCAATAAAATAGTGGTAAAATTATAATTATATAAAAATTATGAATTAAATAGTAAATTATGCATAAAGATGTTAATTATGTGATAAAATAATGAAAAAGGATAAAAAAATGGAGTAGAAAGGTTAAAAAGGGCAAAAATGTAATTGTTTGGTAAAATAAGGGTAAAATCATGATTTCGAACTAGAAACATGATTAAAGGAGATAGATTAGTCAAATTAGTAAAAAAGGGCAAAATCATAAATAAAAAAAGTTTAGGGACCAAAACATAATTTGCCACTTCAAGGGTACACATAGGAATTAAAGTGTAAGTTTACCATTTAAGGTGAGTAGACGGCAAGGGAATAAAAAAGAACTAATATTGGAGCTAAATAAGTTAAAATATGATAAGAAGAAAATATAGGGACCAAAATGTAATTTAGCATTTCATGAGGAAGCATAAGGTCCAAAATGTAAATTTATCATTTAGGATGGAATAAAGGTCAAAGGAAGCAAGAATGGTCAGAATTGAAGTCAAACTGAGTAATTTATGACAAAAAAAAAAGAAAGTTAAGGGATCTAATTGTAATTTTTCATTCAAGTAGAAATTAGGTGAGATGCAATAAAGATAAGTTAGCCTGCAAAGGATTAAATAAGTAAATTAAGTCCATAAAGGCATCAAATTGAATTGAATTAAATTAACAAAAAGTGACATAAGGGGGAAAAATAGTAATTAATTTAAAATGTTGGTATTAAACAAAATCCTGTGTAGGTGTATTTACCACTAGACAACAATGTTGTTTAGTGTGTGGTGGTTGATTGAGCGCAGGGTCAAGTAATGAAGATGCTACAAATAAGGAGCAAAGCGGCGTGTACATGTAATTATTTTGTTGGATTTGAACTTAGATATGTTCTATATTAAGTTTGGGATTTAGCTTGTAAAATATTACATTGCAAAATGTAAGACTAGTGATAACAGACATATTATTGACTTGAATATAAATGATGGTTTTTACAAATGTATTGCAATGATAAATGCCATTAGAAGTGTGATGTATGGTATTGGAGTATTACAGATGGAGGTTGCCTTTGGGAGTATTAGTTTGTCTATTTGCAGCTTTGGGTGGTAAAACTTATATGCCATTATACTGCCGAAATTCATACCAAATGAATAGTAATTTAATTGAATGAATAATAAAATTATGACGGAGGTCAAATTGATCCATAATGAATGATTAAATATGGCATCTATAATTGGTGCTCAAAATTTGAACTTCAAAAAATTAGTTGTTAATACACTAGTCATTAATCAATGAAATTGCACGAAATGCCATCAATGGAAACTCATAATATATGGATTTAAGGATGAACGTCATGTTAGTGTAAGCCCTAGCCCCAATACATTGTTATAAAACATTTAGGTTAATAAATGAGGCATTTGTTTTATCTATTGTATTCCTGTGCATATCAAATGATAGAACTATCCAAGAATGTTGTTTCACTTTAAGTTATCATGTGTGAGGCACATGGTTGTAAGTGATGGAATATGACATGGTATGATAATCATGATAGCACAGCGGAAAAACAAAAATTTTATCATACATACCATACATATCCAAAGATAGAATCGAAACATGCAATTTTAGGGTTATCGAACTTACAACTTTTGATGCCTTTTAAAACTTTTATTCCGATGATGACCAGCAACTAAGATGGCTTTGTCCGCCTTAGATCTCGATCACCAATGCCAAGGAATAGCTTTTTGCGCCACTCCCTCTATTCTCACACACACAATTACACCGTCGGCTTAAAAACGAGATTGCTATATCTTTTTTTCGGTATTGTGTAAGGGTTATAGTTTGAAGCTACAAAACTTGATTTTGTACTTCTTTAGATTGCTATTACTGCTCAATAACACAAGAGAATGAGGAACAATCCTTTCTCCTTGTGAAAAATTGAACAAAAGAATTAAGAGAGAGAGAGTCACTATTCACGAGTTACTATTCACGAGTTACTATTCATGCCACAAAAAAATTAGGTTTAGGGTTTTATTTCTTTTAATATATATGCTTATCCTTTGGCAAGTCTTTGATCTGAATTCAACCATCCTAAGATGATTAATTCAAACTCTATCACTTCCTAAAGATAAGTAATATATTTTGAATTAAACTCCTTTGAATTTAAATTCAAATTTGAAATAAAACATAAGATATTTAATTAAATAAAATCACTTAATATAACTTAATTGCATGTGCCGAAATTCCTTGAATCCATCTTGGAATTTCGGCCACTTCATTATATATATTTAAGTGATTTGATTTAATTTAAATTCCTTTAGGCTTTAATACTCAATTAACTTAATTAATGTAACATAATTAATTAATTGAAATTAAACCTTGTGGGCTGAATTTCTCTCTCATGGACCAAAGCCCAATAGCAATATTATAACCCATTACATACATTAATTTGACTTTAATTACAAGCCCAAATTAATGCTCAATACTTAATTTAAATATTTTAAGCCCAATGCTTTGTGTGCGATCCTATAGGTCCATTTAATGTTGGCAATGAATTAATAAATTAATTCAAAGGCTATATATATTCTCTAGCAAGATATTATAACATTCCAAATTAAATGAAAATGCATATGGCATTTAGTGACCTAATGCAATTTCGCATAGTCCCTTACCCATAAATATCAGAATTCATATAAGGCATGGAACTAGTCATTCTTATATATATTAATTCCTTTCTTGATATTCCAGTGACACTGAACTCTCAGATAAATAATGATTACTCATTATTTCATCTCGGTATGGCCATACACTTCTCAGTTCACTGATCAAGTGGCCGGTGATATTTTTCTCTCTTATCGAGAGGGGTAATCCCTTCACTTCTCTCATGCTCTCTAACATGAATCAGTGCATACCCAATCATACCCGTACTTGTCACTCTGTTACGAGCACGTTAGGTGTATGTCAAAGTACACAGTAATTCATAAAGAGTTTCATAGAGATTTCAGGTCTAAGAACTCTGATACAAAACTTGCATATGAGAAACACTTATGACTTGTACCATGTAGTGTTCTCATGAGCGGATCGAATCCAGATACCATGTTCTTTAACATGTATCTATGATCTCTGATTGACACTCTTGTCCTAATGATCCGTAAGACAGAACTCATGAAATCAGAGAGAGCATACTAGTCTTAATTCATTTGTTATTCCCATAACAATGACTGACTAGGGATATTTAGAATGATGTCTCATTTGTTTCAAGGTCTTACAATCCATGTGCCTCACACATGATAACTTAAACCGAAACAACACTCTTGGATAGTTTTATCAATTGATATGCACAGGAATACAAAGGATAAAACAAATGCCTCATTTTATTAATTTCAAGTGTTTCGTTACAATGCATTGGGGCTAGGGCTTACACTAACAATCTCCCACTAGCACTAGTCCCAATTGGGCATAGCCCTAAGACCGAACGCTCTCAAATGAGCTTCGTGCAGATTTGGACGTAACTGTTTCGTCAAAGGATCTGCTACATTGTCTTCACTTGCTATCTTGCTAACCTTGACGTCCCCACGATCAATGATTTCTCTGATCAGGTGGTACCTCCTGAGTATGTGTTTGGATTTCTGGTGTGACCGGGGCTCCTTGGCCTGTGCGATGGCCCCGTTATTGTCACAGAAAATTTCTAATGGATCTAGGATGCTTGGGACCACTCCTAATCCATTAATGAAATTTTTAATCCAAACAGCCTCTTTTGCAGCCTCACTTGCTGCAATATACTCAGATTCTGTAGTTGAGTCGGCAACGGTCTCTTGCTTTGAGCTTCTCCAGCTGACAGCACCACCGTTTAAAACAAAAATAAACCCAGATTGCGATCTAGAATCCTGAGTGCTGGTCTGAAAAGCAGCATCGGCATAACCTTGTATGACGAGCTCTTCTTGACCACCATACACCAATAAGTGATCCTTAGTCCTTCGCAGGTACTTCAGAATCCCTTTTACAGCAGACCAGTGCTTCTCACCAGGGTCTTACTGAAACCTACTGGTTATACTCAGTGCATGAGCAACATCCAATCTAGTACATAACATAGCGTACATGATAGATCCAATAGCAGATGCATATGGGATTCTACTCATGTTGTCCCTTTCCTCTTTGGTTTTAGGGCGCTGTTCTTTAGTCAAAGGAACTCCCAAAGCCAAAGGTATGTACCCTTTCTTTGAGTCTCCCATACTAAAACGCTTTAGTACTTTGTCTATGTACTTTTCTTGACTTAGTCCCAAAAGCCGATTCGATCTATCTCTATAGATTCGAATACCAAGTATTGTCTCGGCTTCACCTAAGTCTTTCATTGAGAAACATTTTCCCAACCATTGCTTAACCTTTTGCAATGTTGTAATGTCATTCCCAATGAGAAGGACGTCGTCCACATATAGGACCAGAAACACTACTATGCTTCCACTAATCTTCTTGTACACACAAGGCTCATCTTCGTTCTTGATGAAGTCAAATTCTTTGACTGCCTCATAAAAACGAAGATTCCAACTTCGGGATGCTTGCTTTAATCCATAAATGGATTTTTGAAGCTTGCATACCTTCTTAGGATACTTGGGATTGACAAAACCTTCAGGCTGTGTCATATACACATCCTCAAGTAAATTTCCGTTAAGGAAAGCAATTTTGACATCCATTTGCCATATCTCATAATCATGATATGCAGCTATGGCTAGCAAGATCCTAATGGATTTGAGCATGACTACAGGCGAAAAGGTCTCGTCATAGTCTACACCATGAGTTTGTCGAAAACCTTTTGCTACTAGTCTACCTTTGTAGGTCTTACCAGCTTTGAGTTTGAATAGCCACTTGCATTCAATTACCTTAGCACCTTTCGGTGGATCAACCAAGGTCCAAACCTGGTTATCGTACATTGATTGCATCTCGGATTTCATGGCTTCAAGCCAATTTTTCGAGTCTGGGCTTTCAATAGCTTCTCGGTAGGTAGTAGGATCCTCACGATCTACTAACTCAATAGTGTCACTGTCAGTGATTAGAAATCCATATCTCTCAATCTCCTGACGTACCCTACCCGACTTTCTAGGTTCTTGTGTAATGGGTTCTTGTTCCACAATTGGTTGTGAACTTGATCCCATTTCCAAACCATCCTCTATAGGAGTTTGTGGCGCTTGAATTTCTCCAAGTTCTACTTTACTCCCACTGTCTTTCTTGAGAAGGAACTCCTTTTCCAAGAAAACAGCCTTGCGAGCAACAAATACTTTGTTCTCGGCTTGTGAGTAAAAGTAGTATCCCTTTGTTTCTTTGGGATAGCCCACAAACAAGCAGACAGTCGATTTGGACTCTAGTTTGTCAGATGTTAATTTCTTAACATGTGCTTCACAGCCCCAAATCTTGAGAAAAGACATATTGGGTTCTTTCCCAGTCCATACCTCGTATGGTGTCTTCTCAACTGCTTTAGTTGGAGTACGGTTCAATAGAAACGCAGCAGTTTCTAATGCATAACCCCAAAAAGAGATAGGAAGATTAGCTTGACTCATCATAGATCGAACCATGTCCAACAGAGTTCGATTTCTCCTTTCGGACACACCATTCCATTGCGGTGTTCCAGGAGGAGTGAGCTGTGAAATAATACCACACTCTTTTAGATGATCATCAAATTCTTGGCTTAAGTATTCGCCACCTCGATCTGATCGAATGGCTTTTATACTTTTGCCAAGTTGGTTTTCTACTTCGTACTTAAACTCTTTGAATTTCTCAAAAGTTTCAGACTTGTACTTCATTAGATAGACATAGCCATATCTACTGAAGTCATCTGTGAATGTCACGAAGTAGCTAAAACCACCTCTAGCATGTGTACTTAAAGGTCCACATACATCGGTATGTATTAGTTCCAATAAGCCATTAGTCCTTTCACCTTTTTTATTAAAAGGACTCTTTGTCATTTTTCCATGCAAACATGGCTCGCATGTGTCATAAGACTCTAAGTCGAATGACCCAAGCACTCCAGTTTTGTGGAGTCTTGAAATGCGTTTTTCGTTTGCATGTCCTAAACGACAATGCCAAAAGTAAGTAGGGTTCAATTCGTTTGATTTAACCCTCTTTGTATTAATGTTGTATATCGACTCTTTGTTTTGTAAATCAAGGATATAAAGGCCATTTTGCAACATGGCATTGCCATAAGAAATGCCTTGGCGACGAATATGAGCATTGCCATTTTTAATAACAAAATCAAATTCATCATTATCCAAACATGAAACTGAAATAATGTTTCTGCTCATAGCAGGCACATAATAACAATTATTCAAAACAATACAAAGTCCGGAAGGTAAAGTGAGGTGATAGTCGCCTATCTCCATGGCAGCAACTCGTGCTCCATTCCCCACACGGAGGTCCACTTCATTCTTCCCAAGTAACCGCCTATTTCTTAGCCCCTGCACATTTGAACAAATGTGAGAACCACAACCGGTATCCAATACCCAAGTGGTAGAAATAGAAACGTTAATTTCAACAACAAAAATACCAGAACTGGACGCCTTGGCTCCATTCTTCTTTTGTTCTTCCTTGAAGAGAGCGCAATTCTTCCTCCAATGCCCTATCTTGTTGCAATGGAAGCAAGTGCTCTCACTCTCTTTGAGTTTTGGCGCCTTGGGCTTGGATTGGGCCTGAGGTGCATTCCCACTTGACTTGGGTTTTGCCTTTCCCTTTCCCTTTCCCTTAGCGGTTCCCTTCTTAATTCCCTTTTGAACCATAAGTACGGGATTGGTCTTTCGAATGTTCTCTTCAGCATTCTTAAGCATCCCATGAAGCTCAGTGACTGACTTGTTCATTGCATGCATGTTATAATTCATCACAAATGGATCATAAGCAGCAGGCAATGATCCTAAGATCAAGTCAGTGGCCAATTCCTTTGGCACTAGTACCTCAAGCTTCTCAAGAGTATCAAGATACCCTTTCATCTTGAGTACATGGGTACTAACAGGTGTACCCTCAGCCATCTTGCAAGAAATTAATGCCTTTGTTGTCACAAACCTCTCGTGACGAGCTTGCTCTTGGAACATCTCCTTGAGGTGCACCATGATCGCATAAGCCTCTTGGTCCATAAATTGCTTTTGCAAGTCAGGCACCATAGTGGCCAGCATCAGACAGGTCACATCGTTGTAGTCGCTCTTCTTGGTCTCAAAAGTTTCCTTTTGAACCGCAGAGGCGTTCCTTCCTGGTTCTTCAGGCAAGGGTGCATCCAAAACATACGACTTTTTCTCTTGCTTAAGAACTATTCTTAAGTTTCGAGACCAGTCTATGAAATTGGTGCCATTCAATTTGTCCTTTTCAAGGACCGATCGCAATGAGAAATTGTTGTTTGAAGATGCCATTTTCAATCTACAATAAAATTTAGCAAGATTAAATGAGGTCTTAATGATCCCACAAACCGAATTAATATCCCCTTAAATAATTCGTGTTAGTGATTTAATGTGGGCCAAGATCCACTTTTCACAACAACTTATTAGTCAAGCTGAGCTTGTACACCTAACAAGTTAAGTTACTTAGGTAGGAAAACTCCAATCATGTCTCGTACATGACTCTTGGATCAAATGGGCTAACATCTTTAAGATGTTATAGCACAATCCATTTATTAGTTGCCTAGGTCCGAGCATCCCATTCCATGTTAAGTCCAACCTACATTCACAACCCATGCCTCACAAAGATAATCGGGCGCATCTAGGACTCCTAGTCTACGTGACCGATGATCGATGCCTTGACATGTTTCGAATTAGGAAGGCAACTTTGTGACTTACTATTTTTAGGGATTCATTTTATTACGGCTTACATGGCATACGCTTTGTCATCCATACATAGCATGCATATATATATAATTGCATAAAGTAAAGCGTGACAAACATGGGCCCAAAAACCTACAACTAAGATTCTATACTATTACATAAGAATCTTCGAGTTGGGCTTCTCCACTCCGGTGGGCTTCGTCTTGATTTACAAAGTCTTCAAGTATATTCTATTCTAAGAAATAAATGAAAAACTTTTACAACAAAATATAATGGCTTGCAGGCCATATTTAATTACAAAACCCAGGGCCCATGAATGCACCATGCATATCCATTCATCACACCAAACTAGCAAATAAATATACATAACATTCATGGATAAAACAAAGTCCAATTTTATTTAATTTAGCCAAGCCCATTAATGGAAATTGTGTACTTGAACCTTTAAGAGATGACCCCATGATGGGCCTGGGCCGAAGCCCAATGGACTAAATCCTCTTATTGAATAAGTTCTCTTAAAAGCCCAAAACACAAACTAGTTAGATTTGTGCCATAAATCAACTCTAGTATAATTTCCAATTTTACCATTTTTAATTTTATGTCATACAGCCCATAAACATTAAAAATACATATAATATGTGCTAACATGAATTAAAAATAAAATCATGAAGAACACATATAATAACACACGGCATTCATGCAAAAACAAACAAACAACAAAACTAGTTGTTTAATGCTTATGTAATGCCATGAAATGCACAAACATTTAAATCAATTTTATGAGTCATTTAATATTCTAAATAAGTCCATAAATATTGATTTAATATTTTGTACCATTTTAATCTAAATGTGTTTTTACCATTTTAATCAAAACAAAGCAAACAATGTTGATTAAACATGTAACAAACACAAACTAGTCATTGTTTTAAGTGATTTTAAAATTAATCAATTAAATTGTCATGGACCAGAATTAAAACCAAATTTAAAATATGTCCAGACCTGATAATTAATCTTTAAATATCACTTACAAACATGCCAAAAACGTTTTTACATTTAATTTTGAAAACTAGTTGTTAAACTAGCAATTTACATGCCAACTAGCACCTAGTTTCATAATTAACATGTACCATCAGGTATAAATAATTAAATCCGACCATTACCAGCCCTAATAACATCTTAGGACAGTATATTAACATGTCATATTAATTATAATACCTATCTAATCAATTAAAATCGTTTTTACACCAAAACAATGCAAAAAACTCAAAACAGAAAATTTCAGATTTGCATGTTTTCAAAATAACGATTTTTAATTAATTTTTTCATGCATCTAAAGCACTAAAATAAGCATGTCTAGGCTCTGATACCACTGATGGAATATGACATGGTATGATAATCATGATAGCACAGCGGAAAAACAAAAATTTTATCATACATACCATACATATCCAAAGATAGAATCGAAACATGCAATTTTAGGGTTATCGAACTTACAACTTTTGATGCCTTTTAAAACTTTTATTCCGATGATGACCAGCAACTAAGATGGCTTTGTCCGCCTTAGATCTCGATCACCAATGCCAAGGAATAGCCTTTTGCGCCACTCCCTCTATTCTCACACACACAATTACACCGTCGGCTTAAAAACGAGATTGCTAGATCTCTTTTTCGGTATTGTGTAAGGGTTATAGTTTGAAGCTACAAAACTTGATTTTGTACTTCTTTAGATTGCTATTACTGCTCAATAACACAAGAGAATGAGGAACAATCCTTTCTCCTTGTGAAAAATTGAACAAAAGAATTAAGAGAGAGATAGTCACTATTCACGAGTTACTATTCACGAGTTACTATTCATGCCACAAAAAAATTAGGTTTAGGGTTTTATTTCTTTTAATATATATGCTTATCCTTTGGCAAGTCTTTGATCTGAATTCAACCATCCTAAGATGATTAATTCAAACTCTATCACTTCCTAAAGATAAGTAATATATTTTGAATTAAACTCCTTTGAATTTAAATTCAAATTTGAAATAAAACAGAAGACATTTAATTAAATAAAATCACTTAATATAACTTAATTGCATGTGCTGAAATTCCTTGAATTCCATCTTGGAATTTCGGCCACTTCATTATATATATTTAAGTGATTTGATTTAATTTAAATTTCTTTAGGCTTTAATACTCAATTAACTTAATTAATGTAACATAATTAATTAATTGAAATTAAACCTTGTGGGCTGAATTTCTCTCTCATGGACCAAAGCCCAATAGCAATATTATAACCCATTACATACATTAATTTGACTTTAATTAAAAGCCCAAATTAATGCTCAATACTTAATTTAAACATTTTAAGCCCAATGCTTTGTGTGCGATCCTATAGGTCCATTTAATGTTGGCAATGAATTAATAAATTAATTCAAATGCTATATATATTCTCTAGCAAGATATTATAGCATTCCAAATTAAATGAAAATGCATATGGCATTTAGTGACCTAATGCAATTTCGCATAGTCCCTTACCCATAAATATCAGAATTCATATAAGGCATGGAACTAGTCATCCTTATATATATTAATTCCTTTCTTGATATTCCAGTGACACTGAACTCTCAGATAAATAATGATTACTCATTATTTCATCTCGGTATGGCCATACACTTCTCAGTTCACTGATCAAGTGGCCGGTGATATTTTTCTCTCTTATCGAGAGGGGTAATCCCTTCACTTCTCTCATGCTCTCTAACATGAATCAGTGCATACCCAATCATACCCGTACTTGTCACTCTGTTACGAGCACGTTAGGTGTATGTCAAAGTACACAGTAATTCATAAAGAGTTTCATAGAGATTTCAGGTCTAAGAACTCTGATACAAAACTTGCATATGAGAAACACTTATGACTTGTACCATGTAGTGTTCTCATGAGCGGATCGAATCCAGATACCATGTTCTTTAACATGTATCTATGATCTCTGATTGACACTCTTGTCCTAATGATCCGTAAGACAGAACTCATGAAATCAGAGAGAGCATACTAGTCTTAATTCATTTGTTATTCCCATAACAATGACTGACTAGGGATATTTAGAATGATGTCTCATTTGTTTCAAGGTCTTACAATCCATGTGACTCACACATGATAACTTAAACCGAAACAACACTCTTGGATAGTTTTATCAATTGATATGCACAGGAATACAAAGGATAAAACAAATGCCTCATTTTATTAATTTCAAGTGTTTCGTTACAATGCATTGGGGCTAGGGCTTACACTAACAGTAAGACCTTGAAACAATTGAGACTTCATTCTAAATATCCCTAGTTAGTCATTGTTATGGGAATAACAAATGAATTAAGACTAGTATACTCTCTTTGATAAGTTGAGTTTTGTCTTATGGATCATAAGGATTAAAGTGTCAACCAGAGATCATAGATACATGTTTAGAACATGGTATCTGGATTCGATCCATTCATGAGAACACTACATAGTATAAGTCATAAGTGTTTCTTATGTGCATGTTTTGCATCGGAGTTCTTAGATCTAAAATGTCTATGAAACTCTTTATGAATTACTGTGTACTTTGACATATACCTAATGTACTCGTAACATGGTGAAAAGTATGGGTATGATTGGGCATGCACTAATTCATGTTAGAGAGCATGAGAGAAGTAAAGGAATTACCTGATGCGGAACCCCAAGGTTAAAGAACCCGAAACCCCTTGAACATACACTTTGATTTCAAAATGCAAAGAAGACAAACACCCTCCCTATTGAACCCCCAAACAACACGTGAATGGAAACGCAAATAATCAGGATAAGAAGAATTAAGAAAATGCCACAATTAACAGATTGATAAGTAATCCTAATTCGTGATGTAATAGAAAAGAAAGCAAGCAATCTCACAATCTCTCTAAAGAATTTCAGCTAAGCCATAAGAAAACTCTCAAAAGTTTATAATTTGATTCAAATCTGAAGTTTACAACCTAGATTAGCCTATTTATAAGATGGCTAACCCTAATTCACTCTTTAAAACCCTAATTTAAATACTAATAAGGCCTTACAAGAATTTCCTTGGGCTTTCACAAGCTAATTAAGCCCAAATAAGTCTTAAACACACTTAAAAAAAAACTAATTAATAAACCTTATAGGCCTAAAATGAAAGCCCAAAAGAAAGACTAAAATAAATAACCAAACTAAGTAAACTAAGCCCAAAAGAAGCTCACACGCCTAGCCCATTAATAATACAACTTAAGTGAGTCATGTGACTTTTAAATGAAGCACATGAGTTGTACAATTAAACCCAAAGTTGTTAAAAGCCTTTGATAGCTTAAACTTGCTCAATTCCTTCTCTTGCTTCCAAGAGGCTAAGTACTTTATACTTGCCTTCAAGTTCTCTATAACACTTCTCAAAGGCATCTTCATTAAGTTCTTGAGTAATAAAGCCTTGAACATAAGATGACATGGCCATCTTTAGCTTCTTTGCACGTCTTCTTGTATAATTGGACCACTAGGCATCTTTAAAGGATCATTGGTTGATGGTGGTGGATTCGTATCATTCCCTCCCTCCTCAAAAAGATTTGTCCTCAAATCTGCATCCATATCAAAAGGAGAAAGGTCAGACACATTAAAAGTAGCAGAAACACCATATACATATGGTAAATCTATCTTGTAAGCATTATCATTTATGCGCTCCAAGACTTGAAATGGACCATCACCACGTGCATCCAACTTGCTCTTCCTTTGGTTTGGAAACCGTTCCTTGCGAAAATGCAGCCAAACCTAATCTCCAGGAGCAAATACCGCTTCTCTTCTACCTTTATTGGCTCTTTCAGCATACTTCTTATTCTTCTTCTCAATATTAGCTCTTGAGTGCTCATGCAAAGATTTTGCCAATTCTGCCTTCCTATTAGCATCCAAACTGAAAATCTCATGTAAAGGCAATGGACAAAGATCAAGCACAGTCAATGTGTTAAAACCATAAACAAACTCAAAAGGTGAAAAATCATTAGAAGAATGAATACTTCGATTATAAGCAAATTTAATGAAAGGTTGTATCCTCCCATATTTTGAGATTCTTACCTACTATGGCAGAAGTAAAGTTCCCAAAGTTCTATTCACCACCTCTGTTTGACCATCTATTTGTGGGTGACAAGTAGTAGAAAACAATAATTTTGTACCCAACTTACCCCATAAAACACGCCAAAAATGTGAAATGAACTTTGTATCCCTGTCTGAAATAATGGTACGTGGAACACCATGCAAACGCACAACTTCTCTAAAGAACAGATCAGCAATATTAATAGCATCATCACATTTATGACAAGCAATAAAGTGAGACATCTTGCTAAACCTATCTACCACAACAAAAATGCTATCTCGACGACATTTAGTTCTAGGCAATCCAAGCACGAAATCCATAGAAACATCAGTCCAAGGAGAACTAGGGACAGATAGAGGCATATACAAACCATGAGGCATAGTTTTAGACTTAGGTTGCCTACATGAAATACATGAATTACATACTTTTTCCACATCCCTACGCATATGAGGCCAATAAAAATGCTCATTCAACATGTCATACGTCTTATACACCCCAAAATGTCCCATCGCCACAATGAGACTTTAATACAAGCAAATCTCGTAAAGAACATTTAGGCAAACAAAAGCTTATTGCCCTTAAACAAAGACCCATCATGCCTATAAAATTTATCAAAAGCTTGATGCTCACATGTTGTATACACATTACCAAAATCAAGATCTCCAACATATAGTTCCTTAACATGCTCAAAACCAAGAAACTTAGAACTAAGTGTAGAAATTAAAGAATATCTCCTTGACAATGCATCAGCAACAATATTATCTTTTCCATGCTTGTATTGAATGACATAGGGAAACTGTTCAATAAATTCAACCCATTTAACATGCCTTTTATTCAATTTACCTTGTCCCTTCAAATGTTTAAGGGACTCATGATCAGTATGAATGACAAACTCCTTAGGAAGAAGGTAATGTTGCCACACATCCAAAGCTCTTACTAAGGCATATAGCTCTTTGTCATAGGTTGAATAGTTGAGTTGAGCTCCATTAAGCTTCTCACTAAAGTATGCAATTGGTTTCTTCTCTTGCATCAACACCGCCCCAATACCTACACCAGAAGCATCACATTCTATTTCAAATGTCTTATCAAAATTAGGCAAAGATAAAATAGGAGCAGAACACTTCCCTTTCAAAGTATCAAATGCCATTTGTTGTGCTTCTCCCCACTTGAATCCAACATCCTTCTTGATGATTTCTGTAAGTGGTGCAGCAATGGAAGAAAAATCTTGCACAAAATGCCTATAAAAACTTGCTAATCCATGGAAGCTCCTTACATCAGAAGTAGTTTTAGGCATGGGCCATTCTTGAATTGCCTTCACTTTTTCTTCATCCACTTCAATTCCCTGTGCACTCACTACAAAACCAAGAAACACAAGTCTATCTATGCAAAATGTGCATTTCTTAAGCTTAGCATACAACTTTTCGGATCTCAAAGCTTGTAAAACTAACCTAACATGCTCAATATGTTCTTCATAAGACTTGTTGTAAATGAGTATATCATCATAGTACACAACAACAAACTTTCCTAAATATGCACGTGATACATGGTTCATAAGCCTCATAAAAGTGCTTAGCATTAGATATCCTAAATGGCATAACCAACCACTCATACAAACCATATTTAGTTTTGAAAGTTGTTTTCCACTCATTAGCAGGTTTCATTCTAATTTGATGATATCCACTCATTAAATCAATTTTAGTAAAATACACAGCACCACATAATTCATCCAACATATCATCTAGCCTAGGAATGGGTTGTCTATACTTTACAATGATTTTGTTGACTGCACGACAATCAACACACATCCTCCATGTTCCATCCTTTTTAGGCACCAAAAGAAATGGCACTGCGAATGGACTCATGCTTTCTCTCACCAATCCCTTCTCTATGAGTTCTTCCACTTGCCTTTGCACCTCCTTAGTTTCCATAGGATTGCTTCTATAGGCTGGTCTATTGGGGATGGTAAATCCTGGCATAAAGTGAGTTTGATGTTCTATCCCTCTCAAAGGTGGCAATCCATTTGGCATCTCTTCAAAAAATACATCAAAATACTCCTGCAACATAGAAATAAAACTAGGAGGCAAAGAATCAATATTAAGGTCAGTGTTAGAAAACAAAGTTTCCTTGTAGATGACAAGGATCAATGGTTGTCCTAAAGCTAAATCACTCTTAACCTCTCTTGTTCTCACATAAAAATTTTGTTTTTGCCTTCCCCCTTGCTTGTTTTCACTCACCAATGGGCCATTTATTTGTTTTGTTTCTTTTCTGGCCTCTTTTCCCCCTTTTTTTCTCTTTCTCTCAACCCTTGGGTAGAAACCTCTCTCCCCTTTACTCCTTTGGCCAAAGCCTCTTTCTCTTTCTCAAACATTTTCTTTTGTTCTTCATAAATCTCTTGAGGAGATAATGGAGCTAAAACAACCTTTCTACCTTCATAAGAAAAAGAAAATCAGTTAGTGTACCAATTATGAATAGTTTGTCTATCAAACTACCAAGGCCTCCCCAAAAGCAAATGGCCTACCTGCATAGGTACAACATCACATAACCTCATCCTTGTACCATCCAATTGAAAATGGCACTCTAACTTGGCGTGTCACCTTAACTTCTCCACTATCATTTAACCATTGCAACCTATAAGGTCTAGGATGCTTCTCACATGCCAAATTCAACTTTTTAACCATACTTGCACTAGCTACATTCGTGCAACTCCCCCCATCAATAATGATTGTGCACACTCTCCCATTAACTAAACATTTAGTGTGAAATTCTCTCTTTGTTCTAGGCTATCTTCTTTAACATTCAAGTTTAAAGCTCTCCTAGCAACTAAAGATGTCTCGATTTCAGCGACTAACAACTCTCCTTCACTATCACAATCACTACAATCTTCTAAAGGAGGAATTTCATTATCACTATTTTCTGATTTAGAAGTAATTTTGCCATCATCCCTAGCTATTATTACCCTCCTATTAGGACATTCACGTGCTACATGCCCCTTACCCAAACATTTAAAATATTTAATTTCTCTACTAGGGGTAGGAGTACTTGTAAGGACCCAATCATAGCCTTAACCGAATTACAGTAAAGTGACGAGAATTATGGCTAATTAAGGCAAATATTGAATTATTTTGCATTGTTAAGGTTAAGACCTATTAGGGGTATTTTGGTAATTTCAGCATGTATGTAAATTGAGTATGGTTAAAATTAAGATTAAAGAGGGATATAGTTGAAGTAAATTAGAAGTTTGGGTGTTAATGTTAAAAGAGATAAGTTGATGGGGTCAAATTGAATAAGGGCAATTTTGGAAATTCACACAATGAGATATTTACCCCACTTTTTCACTCAATAACTTCTTGGAGAAGGAAAACAAAGGGGATTTGAGATTGAGGGGATCGGCATTTTTGGGAGAGATAGCTCTCTCTCTCTCTCTGCTGGTTACGGGTTGGAGAATGGAGCTAGGGTTTGTGAGTGAAGATTAAAGGTAATGTCTTCAATTAAAGATCTCTTCTTCCTCTTCTCTTCTTCATTTATGATTTTTGTTTATAAGGGATTACAAGATCCTATTGTTATCCCTTTGTGTGAGGAGAAAGGAGAGAAGTTGATAGATCAAGGATAGGAGAAGGAAGAAAGAGCTAGATCAATGGACTTCCTAAGGAAATGAAGCTGGTATTTGAGGTACGAAAACTTTATGTAGATAGTTACTTGATGATTTCCTTCCTATGTTCTTGTATTTGTTCCCTTAATAGAAGTTAAGGGTTAAATTGTAGAGATTTAGACGAATTTATAATGAATTAAAACTAAGTTCTTAAGATGAGACCTGGGATTTGTGTTTCAAGCTGAAAATAGAGGTTTTATCCATGGTTGCCGCAGTCCCTTGCGTGGCCACGTGACTTGTTCCTCTTCCCCTTGCGTGGCCACGCGTATACCACGCTTTCTTGTTTCTTCAGTGCGTGGCCGTGCCTCCTTGTTGTTCCTTCCTTACGTGGCTGTGTGCCTTCTTTTGGTTGCCTATGCATGGCCACGTGATTTTCTATGGATTCCTATGCGTGGCTACGTGTTCCCTTTGGTTCTCTATACATGGCCACGTGATGGCTTGAGTTTTTCCCCGCGTGGCCGCACCTTGCCTTTGCCTTTCCTCTTTGCGTGGCCACGTGCATGGTTTACTTTTCCTTCTACTTGGCCACGCATTTGGCCTTTGTTCTCCTTGAGTGGCCGTGTATGCCTACACCTCCTTCTTTGGCATGGTCACTCACATGTTTTCTTTTAATGGTTCTATTACACACTCTAAGCTATAAATTCCTTATGAATCATGAATCCCGTATTACAAAATATAATTGGAGAGAATTAAATGGACCATAAGTAATGTACATGAAGTTTATGTTAATTAAAGTGGTGGTTAATAAGCCATAAGAGTTTCTAATGAAATAATTGAACGGGGAAGTCTTTCCAAGGCATTATAAAGGACATAGGTAAAAGTTAATCTCACATTTGATTACTTTCACTAGTGAGACATAGAATGCATGTATATGATGTATTGAATAAAATGAATGTGCGATGACTAAATTGAGTATAATGACGCAAAGAGAAATGGTATTGAGGAACCACTCAGGTACGTTCTTCTTTATTGAATATGTTTTTCGTGGGGAGTCATGTGCGCATGGGTTATATGACTATATGTATGATTTCATTCTCATGAACTATCATCGATGGGGTATTACCAAGTCAACCTTGAAATGCAAAGCTTGTTGTTACTTCATGATCTTATATTCAATGACGTGTATTACATTAGGTTCCTAAAACATTATTTTGATCTAGTATTGCATAATACTCAGTTACCATTATGCTAAAGCATTATGGTGTAAGATATAAGTTATTCGTTGGCTATGCAAGTATATAAACATGAGATATGCAGTATTGAATATCAGGGCTTTAAGCCAGTATTGATATGTAAATGAATGATATGTGTTCATTTGTGGAAAATGATTTAAGAAAATGTTATATTAAATAAGGAATAATATGATGAATTCAAGACGTTCTTAAAATGATAAAGCCTGCGGGTCTTAGTTCAATTGTGGATTAGATAGGCATGTTTAGAGGGATTCAGCAGCTGCCATAGTTGACCCCGTTTAGGTCTTGTTCCTTATGTAACCATCGTTCGACCCCGTTTGGGTCTATTGCTTTGTTCCTTTATGGAACCATAGTTTGGCCCTTTGGGTCCATCGTCTGATACCTTTGATATCCATTGTTCCCGTTGTCCACCCTTTGAACTAGCACTTAGGTAGGCTATTAAAAGTTAAAAGATTCAGCAATGTACTATTAAATAAGGATATATATATATATATATGTGTGTGTGTGTGTGTGTGTGTGTGTGTGTGTGTGTGTGTGTGTGTGTGTGTAGCGATTGCTTCACCTATGTAATGTGAACATGATAAATGGCTAATATTGCTTGATTGAATTCCTTTTTGGCTAGAATGATATAAATGAAATGCAGTTCTCTACTCTGCATTATATAACTATGATTGCATGACATATGTGAAGTATTGAAGCCTAAAATAACTCTTATTGATGATGTATGATATATATATACTCCCTTATGTTTTGATTGAACATTAAAGGTATCTCATACATAATAAATGTGATTAAATGCTTACGATGCAAACTGTACTATAGATTACTATGAGGTCTGGATGATTGTAAGAATAATACCCATGTTTAAGATTGCAGATTCAATTGGCATAATAAGGGTGAGATCATTTAATATTGTAGACTTATATATATATTTCCCTAATTTGAAGTGTGTAATGATTTTATTCTTGGAGTTGGGTTCTCCACTAAGCTTTATAGCTTAGCACGGGTTTGTTATCCGTGTAGTATTAAGCTCTAGTGGATCGATAGCTGGTGGCTAGTCAGCCTTTGAAGAGAAGATATGACTAAGTGCAGATGCTTGAGGATTTCATTATGTATTTTCTTTGGCATTATGTTAGGCCTTTTAATTATAAGTTGGTTTAAGTTATTGTGGCATGTAATAATTATGGCTTATACTGTTTATTTTTATCCTTGCCTTATCTTTGCTGGGTTATGATGTTGATGATTGATGTTTATTCATGGTTAGTGGAATTAGGGTGTTACAGTACTAGAGTTACCTTTAACAATCTTGTTTGGAAGTTGGGGTACCTTTTATTCTTTGGGTGTCGAATCTACCCTATAGGGTTTAGATACCCTAAATTCCTTCTTCTCCTTCTTTTTGGTCCATTTAGACGCTAAAGAGTGATTTGAGTTGTTGTTGGTCTTATGGAAACCTCTACTCTTCTTTTGCTTTTCAATCTTCATTGACATGTGCAACATTTCTTCCTTGGAGTCATATTT
Source organism: Excoecaria agallocha (assembly GCA_037975025.1). NCBI lineage: Eukaryota > Viridiplantae > Streptophyta > Magnoliopsida > Malpighiales > Euphorbiaceae > Excoecaria > Excoecaria agallocha. The sequence continues at coordinate 34,004,613 of CM075806.1, forward strand.
GTATAATTCAAGGGCATCAGCAATATCATTGTTTAGCCCATTTAGAAACCAAGCCATGGTGACCTCATCCTCCTCAATGTTCACTCTCACCATGCACATTTCCATTTCCTTATAGTACTCCACTGATTTTGCTCCCTGCACAAGCCTATGCAATTTTTGATGTACTTCTCTAAAATGGTGTGAAGGAACAAACCTTTTTCTCATGGCTTCCTTCATGTCTTCCCAATTATTAATGGGATGCCTTCCCACCTTCCTTCTACTCAAATTGAGTTGCTCCCACCAAAAAACACTGCCTAATCAGTGAACTCTACAGCTGCAAGCTTCACCTTCTTTTCTTCTGAATATCTGTTGCATTCAAATATCATCTCCACCTTTCGCTCCCACTCCAAATACTCTTCTGCACTATTTCGGCCTTTAAAAGGAGGAATCTTGAGTTTGATGTTTCCCAAGTTCCCATCTATAGTTGCACTAGCCTCCTTTCCATCTTCATAATCATAATCATGCACTACATGTTCAATAATTTGGTTTCTCCTTTCTATCCTTCTAGGTACATTGGATGTACTTCCTTCACACCTCTCTTCTATTCCATCTATCCTAAGGTTCAGCTTCCGAATCTCCCTAATAAATGCTTGATATAGCATCTTGTTATCGAGCACATTTATATCATCTTCTTGGGATATTCCTTTCCCACTAAATTCTTTAGTCATGGTGGATTGCCTACAAGCACTCCCTCACATGTTTTACACTCAAGAATGCCACTCCTCTCGTGTTTCACACAATTAAGGCTTTTACTCTCTTAATGTCCTCTCACTCTCTTGCCTTTTTCCTCTCAAGCTTACAACTTCAAAATTGCACTTCAGAATTTAAATCACAAATCAAAAACTTGAGCACATTTAAGAAAGCAAAGAAATAATAACTAACAACAAAAAGATAGCTCAAAAACTAGAAAAGAAGACTCCAGACACAATGGAGGTGATACACAGACAAGAGTGGTGTACCACTTGATGATAAGTAAATTAGAGTATTGGACAAGCAAAGATACTATAACAATGTAAATCGAACAAAGACTAGCTTAAAACAAAGAAATAAGCAACAAGAATGAAAGAAAATGACAATATGGATAAAATGAATGAATTTGATTCACTACAAAGTAAACCAAATATTGAACCTAAATATGCTACCCAACAAAGAAAGAAAATCAACAAGATACCAATTAAAACTAAATAAAGTATAAAACATGTAAAACAAATCAATTTAGAGCCAAATTATTCACTATGCCGAATGATGTAACAAGCTTGATTAGTGTGTCAAGTTGTGTGCAAAACGATGGCAAAGTGATAGAAAACGTTTCCAAAAATGATAGCACAAATGGTGGAAAAAGTTTCCAAAAATGGCACAAATGATGGAAAAGTTGCCAAAAATGGTTGCACAAATGGTGGAAAGTTTCCAAAAATGGTTACACAAATGATGAAAAAGTTTTCAAAAATGGTTGCACAAATGGTGGAAAGTTTCCAAAAATGGTTACACAAATGATGGAAAAGTTTTCAAAAATGGTCACACAAATGATAAAAATGATTGGCATAAATGGATAATAAATGGATAGCACAAATATTTGCCAAGTAGAAATCCTTGTCTAACTAGGATTAGGATTGTAATTCCAATTTAGATATGGACTAGGATTTTTGAAAGCCTAAACCCAAAGCAATAAGGATTAATTTTTCTACCTTTTAAAGGATTCCCAAATGTGTTTGGAAAAGGTATTTATGTTGCCCCTCCCAATCCTAAAGCAAAAATGATTAGTTTTTCCCACTTATGAAAGGATTAGGATTTCTTTAGGCTATATAAACTACCCTTGCTCTTGCTCCTTACTTTTTTTCTTCTATTTTTCTTCTCTTTCACATTTTTCTCTCTTCTTTCTTTTTTCTTTTTGATGAACAGTACCAGAACAGTACGATGAACAGTGCCATAAACACTACTACGATTTTTTTTTCTTTTTTTTTTTAATTCAACACACCAATCTAAAGGCTACTACTACTAGGATTTGGTTTTTCATGCCAAAGATTCAAAGTTAGAGTTCGGTTTCTAAGGCTTTTAATGAATCAAAACACAAGGTAAGGAAAAGAAAAGGCTAAATTTAACACACAAAAAGCACACAAATCAAAACTTATCACTACCTAATTCGGCATAAACATAAAGAAATCAAAGAAAAGAAAATACAAACCTAACACTAAGATAAATAGGAATTTACCTTTTTTTTTGCTCTGATACCAAATGATGCGGAACCCCAAGGTTAAAGAACCCGAAACCCCTTGATGATATGAGCATGACCAAGCACAACGGCAACAAGAGAGATGAACTCGCATTTCCTCAAGGACCAATAACAAGAGTAAGGTCAAAGAAGCTTAAAGAAGTCCTACAAGCATTCATGAAACCTTATGTGGAGAAGATGCAAGTTCAAGAAGAGAAAGAAGCTAAATTGGACTATGAAGACAAGTGTAGGCCGAATGGTGCAATGGGCCTTCAAGCTACTTTATTTAGTTTCTATTCTTTATGTAACATTTAATTAAGTATATTTGGGCAGCCTAGAACCTAGGAAAATGAATTGGGCTTTATTAGAATAGGTTTGCTTTATTTTGGGCTTATTTTACTGTTTTGGGTAGTTTAAGTGGGTAGGCTAAAGTTGGGCTTATCTCTTCTAAAGATTTGGGCCAAAATAACTATTTGAGGCTTAGAATACCTAAGGGGGCCGAAGTTTACATGGGAGAATTGAATTTTAATGGGTTTGGGTCAGATTTAGGTTTAGGTCTACATTGGTGAACTTAGGGTCCTAAATTTTAGGAATGGATTTTCCTTGATAAATACTTATTATTTTGGGATATTATTAAGTAGAGTTTGAGGAAGAAATAATAGCTTGGCCATATCTTTAAAGGGCTGGCTGAAATTCACTTTTAGCCAACATTAAGTTTACATTCATTCATTCATTCATTCATTCATTTTCTTAGGATAATAAGCATATTTATCACTAGCTGTTAGGATTATTCTCAAATTGTATTTATCTTTATTTCTTCATGTACTTAGTCCATATTATGGCCAAATACATGTAGATAAAGGTTAGGAATTATCTTTGTTATTTATTTTATTATTTATCTCTTAGAGTTAGTGTTTGATTTTAATTCATCTAGGGAGGGGTGGCTGCCTAGCCTATATAAAGGGCTGAATTCTTCATTTGTAAGAGACTTGAATTTTGATTAATGAGAATTTTCTTTGGCTTGGCCGAATTTGTGAGAGTTAATTTATTATTGATTCTTGTTATTGCATGAAGAATTAGACTTAGGCTATTTGCATGATTAATGTATGCTTGATTCTTCTTCTTCTTGTTGTTTTCTAAATCAATCTATCATAAGCGTTTCCAATCAATCTTGTTTGGGGGTTCTTTATATTGGGGTTTATTATCTTATTTATGTTCAATATTCATGGTATGTTGGCATTCTAGTTTGGCATATAGGCTGGGGTTCCGCATCACTTGAACATACACTTTGATTTCAAAATGCAAAGAAGACAAACACCCTCCCTATTGAACCCCCAAACAACACGTAAATGGAAACACAAATAATCGGGATAAGAAGAATTAAGAAAATGCCACAATCAAATGATTGATAAGTAATTCTAATTCTTGATGCAATAGAGCAAGCAATCTCACAATCTCTCTAAAGAAATTCGGCTAAGCCAAGAGAAAACTCTCAAAAGTTTATAATTTGATTCAATAATGAAGTTTACAACCTAAGTTAGCCTAAATATATGGCGGCTAACCCTAATTCACTCTTTAAAACCCTAATTTAAATACTCATAAGGCCTTATAAGAATTTCCTTAGGCTTTTACAAGCCAATTAAGCCCAAATAAGTCTTAAACACACTTAAAACAAAACTAATTAATAAACCTTATAGGCCTAAAATCAAAGCCCAAAAGAAAGACTAAAATAAATAACAGAACTAACTAAACTAAGCCTGAAAGAAGCTCACATGCCTAGCCAATTAATAATACAACTTAAGTGAGTCATGTAACTTTTAAATGAAGCACATGACTTGTACAATTAAGCCCAAAGTTGTTAAAAGCCCTTGATAGTTTAAACTTGCCCAATTCCTTCTCTTGCTTCCAAGAGGCTGAGTACTTTATACTTGCCTTCAAGTTCTCCATAACACTTCCCAAAGGCATCTTTATTAAGTTCTTGAGTAACAAAGCCTTGAACATAAGATGACATGGCCATCTTTAGCTTCTTTGCCCGTCCTCTTGTAATTGGTCCACTAGGCATCTTTAAAGGATCATTGGTTGATGGTGGTGGATCCATATCATTACCCCTCTCGATAAGAGGAAAAATATCATCGGCCACTTGATCAGTGAACTGATAAGTGTATAGCCATACCGAGATGAAATAATGAGTAATCATTATTTATCTAAGAGTTCAGTGTCACTGGAATATCAAGAAAGGAATTAGTATATAAGGATGACTAGTTCCATGCCTCATATTAATTTTGATATTTATGGGTAAGGGACTATGCAAAATTGCATTAGGTATCTAAATGCCATTTACATTTTCATTTAATTTGGAATGCTATAATATCTTGCTAGAGAATATATATAGCCTTTGGATTATTTATTAATTCATTGCTAATATTAAATGGACCTATAGGATGGCACACAAAACATTGGGCTTAAAATATTTAAGATAAAGTATTAGACATTAATTTGGGCTTTTATTTAAAGTTAAATTAATGTTGATAATGGGTATTAAATTGCTAAATGGACCTTAGTCCATGAGAGAGGGAAAAATCGGCATTACTAGGTTTAATGTCAATTAATTAATTATCTTGGTATAATTAAGGTAATTGAGTTTTAAATCCTAATAGCATTTGAATCAAGATGAAACACTTAATTAATTAGGAGAGAGTGTAGCCGAAATTCAAAGGGTAAAATCCTAATGAATTTCGGCATGTGCAAAATCTCTAAATAAGTGGTGGACTTTGATCAAATGTCTTATGCCATTTTAAATTAATTTAAATTTAAATACTAAAGAAATTTGAATTAATTTAAATCACTCAATTAGGAAGTGATGGAGGCTGAAAATAATGCCTAAAACCAAGGGGATTTCGGGCACTACAAGAAATCCAAAACAAGTGATATAAATTGATTAATTTTATTTTGACCTAAAAAATGGTTTTTCTCTCTTATTGCCGCCACTCTCAAGGGGAAAGGATTCTTCCTTCTTCTCTTGGATTTTTGGCAGCCATTTGTGAACCCTAGAAAGAACAAGATCAGATCTTGTGTCTTTATTTTAATACCCATTGCCAAATACAAAAAGATTAGAGCTAGCACTCTTGTTTTAAGCCTTCTTTGTAAGTGTGTGTGTGAGCATAGAAAGGTGTGGTGTAAAGGCATAATTTGGCATTGAGGATCTAGATCAGAGATATATAAGTCTATCTTATATATTGGTCATTGCAAAATCAAGTTTTGAAGTGCATTCAAGCATGTAAGTTTGTTTAAAATCCTAAAATTGCATGTTTCGATTCTATATTGTATATTGCATGGCATGTATGATCAAAATTTTAATTTTTCTGTTGTATGATCATTTTATTCATGCCATGTGATATCCCTTCAGTGGTATCAGAGCCTAATCATGCTTGTTTTAATGCTTTTGATGTGTTATAACTTGATTCAAAATCATTCGTTACATAAAACATAATGCTAAAATTTTATGTTTTGAGTTTTTTGCATTGGTTGAGTGTAAAAATGATTTTAAATGATTAGTTAGGTATTATAATTATTATGACATGTTAATATACTGTCCTAAGATGTTCGTAGAGCTGTTCATGGTCGGTTTTAATTATATATACCTGATTGTACATGTTAATCTTGAAACTAGGTGCTAGTTTGCATGATATGTGTTTGTAAACAACTAGTTTCTCAAAATTAAATGTAAAAACGTGTTTGGCATGTTTGTAAGTGATTTTTAAATATTAATAACAGGCCTGGACATGTTTTAAAAATGGTTTTAATTCTGGTCCATGATAATTTAATTGATTAATTTACAAATCACTTTAAAACAATGACTAGTTTGTATTTGTTGCATGTTTAATCAACATTGTTTGTTTTGTTTTGATTAAAATGGCAAAAACACATTTAGATCAGATCTGAACAGAACCTTAACTCAATGTTTATGACCTTATTTAAGTTATTAAATGGCTCATAATATCATTTTAAGTGTTTGTGTGTCGTTTGTGGCATTATGTGAGCATTAAACAACTAGTTTCATGTTGTTTGTTTGTTTTGTTATCAATGCCGTGTGTAGCATATGTTCTTCATGAATTTTTATGTTTTAATTCATCTGGGTTCATATTATTTGTATTTTTAATCTTTATGGGCTGTATGACATAATATTAAAAATGGCAAAATTGGAAATTATACTAGAGTTGATTTATAACACAAATCTAACTAGTATGTGAAAGGCTTTTAAGAGAACTTATACAATAAGAGGATTTAGTCCATTGGGCTTCGGCCCAGACCCATCACAGGGTTTTCTCTTAAAATTTTAAGTACACAATTTCCACTAATGGGCTTGGCTTAATTAATTAAAAACTAGACTTTATTTTATCCATGAATGTTATATATATTTGATTGCTTGTTTTGTGTGATGAATGAATATGCATGGTGCATTCATGGGCCCTAGGTTATGTAATTAAATATGGCCTGCGTGCCATTATGGATTATTGTAAAAGTTTCATTTATTTCTTATTATAGAATTTATTTGAAGACTTTGTAAATCAAGACGAAGCCCACCGGAGTGGAGAAGCCTAACTTGAAGATTCATATGTAATAGTATAGAATCTTGGTTGTAGGTTTTTTGGGCCCATGTTTGTCACACTTTACTTTACACAATTATATATATGCATACTATGAATGGATGACAAAGTGTATGCCATATAAGCCGTAATAAAATGAATCCCTAAAATAGTAAGTCACAAAGTTGCCTCCCTAATTCGAAACATGTCAAGGCATTGCTCATCGGTCGCGTAGATTAGGAGTCCTAGATGCGTCCGATTATCTTTGTGAGGCATGGATTGTGAATGTAGGTTGGACTTAACATGGAAAGGGATGTCTGGACCTAGGCAACTAATAAATGGGTTTGTGCTATAGCATCTTAAGATGTTAGCCCATTTAATCCAAGAGTCATGTACAAGACATGATTGGAGTTTTCCTACCTAAGTAACTTAACTCTTTAGGTGTACAAGCTCAGCTTGACTAATGAGTTGTGAAAAGTGGATCTTGGTCCACATTAAATCACTAACGCGAATTATTTAAAGGGATATTAATTCGGTTTGTGGGATTTTATTAAGACCTCATTTAATCCTGCTAAATTTATATTATTGTGGATTGAAAAATGGCTTCTTCAAACAACAACTTTTCATTGCGATTGGTCCTAGAAAAGGACAAATTGAATGGCACCAATTTCATAGACTGGTCTTGAAACTTGAGAATTTTTCTTAAGCAAGAGAAGAAGTCATATGTTTTGGATGTATCCTTGCCCGAAGAACCTACTAGGAATGCCTCTGCAGTTTAAATTGAAACTTTTGAGACTAAGAAGAGCGACTCCAATGATGTGACCTGTCTGATGTTAGCCATTATGGTGCCTGATTTGCAAAAGCAATTCATGGACCAAGAGGCATATGCGATCATGGTGCATCTCAAGGAGATGTTCCAAGAGCAAACTCGTCATGATGCGGAACCCCAAGGTTAAAGAACCCGAAACCCCTTAAACATACGCTTTGATTTCAAAAGACAAAGAAGAGAAACTCCCTCCCTATTGAACCCCCAAACAACACGTGAATGGAAACACAAATAATCGGAATAAGAAGAATAAGAAAACGCCACAATCAAATGATTGATAAGTAATCCTAATTCTTGATGCAATAGAAAAGAAAGCAAGTAATCTCACAATCTCTCTAAAGAATTTCGGCTAAGCCAAAAGAAAAAATCTCAAAAGTTTATAATTTGATTCAATGATATTTTGAGTTTACAACCTATAATAACCTATTTATAGCCTCCAAACCCTAAGGGAATGGGTATACATAAGTCCAATAGGTTTAAAACACAAAATCCTACCTAAAATAGGCTAAAACAACTACTTAAAACCCAACTAAAGTAAAGTGACGAATTTCAAGCCCAAAATAAAAGACTAACTAATAACCCAAATAACTAAATAATCCCTTTAAAAGGAAGCCCACATTTACAAATTAAATGAGTCATGTGACTTTTAAATGAGGCACATGACTTGTACAATTAAAGCCCAAAGTTGTATAAGCCCAAAATTGATGGTAAAGCACCAAATCTGCCTCCTATAAATTGGATCTTATATTTATGTGTTTGAACTCCATTTAGACCCATTTGGAAGTCATAAGGTTGCCCATCTTCAATGGCATAATATAGCCCTCTTGGATCCGTATCATTCCCTCCCTCTTTAGAAAAGATTCGTCCTCGAATCTTCGTCTTGCAATAGTTGGGAATTGGCACTTGAGGAATACATTCATCTTCATAAATGATCTTCGGTATTGGTGGAAATAATATGAATGCTTCTTCATTGAGGAACTCATCATGATCCTGCAAGTTATAAACAAAAGGACTATGCAAAACATGGTTAGTATTTAATATAGCGGTATGATTTTGACTTTCTCCACTTCCCATGTGCAACTCATTCTCCTTAATCAATAGAGAATCAACTGTAACTTGTGAATCTTCCATCTCAACTAAGCAAACTTCTTCACTTGCACTTAAATAATCAACAATTTCTTCACTTTCAATTATTTCTCCATTATGCACAACATCATTATCCTCTTCTACCTCCAAAACAACCTCATTTACCATGTTCTCCACATCTTCAACTTCACCCAAAACCTCTTTTTCCTCATCAAACTCATCAACAACCTCCTCTTCATGGTCTTGAGTAACTTTACTACCAAAGCCTATATCTATATCACCCTTTTCAGGTTCACAAATTATTTCTTCTCGGGTAACTTTCTCCTTCTTCCTCTTCGCTTTGCTCTCCTCCATCCTAATGAGTGGTTCGAAATATTGTCTAACCAACCATTCTAGATTATTAAGGTCTTTCCTTATCAACTTTATATCTTCCTTAAATGCATTCCTTTCATCTTGATGTAAATGTCGGTTGGACTTGTAATAAGACATCCTCACATTCACTCGTGTTTCACTCAAAATTTGGTTTTTACCCTCTTAATGTCCTCTCACTCTCTTGCCTTTTCCTCTCAAGCTTGCAACTTCAAAATTGCACTTCGGAATGTAAATCATAAATCAAAAACTTGAGCACGTTTAAGAAGCAAGGAAATAATACTAACAACAAAAGATAGCTTAAAACTAGAAAAGAAGACTTTAGACACAATGGAGGTGATACACGGACAAGAGTGGTACCAATTGATGATAATCAAATTAGAGTATTGGACAAGCAATGATACCCTAACAATGTAAATGGAACAAAAACTAGCTTAAAACAAAGAAATAAGCAACAAGAATCAAGGAAAATGACAATATGAATACCAACAAAGGAAACCAAATTTAGAACCTAGTTGTTCTACCCAACAAAGGAAAGAGATCAACAAGAATACCAAATTAACTAAATAAAGTATAAAACATGCAAAAAAAAAAAATCAATTTAGAGCCAATTTATTCACTAAGCCGAACGATGTAACAAGCTTGATTAGTGTGTCAAGTTGTGTGCAAAATGGTGGCAAAGTGATGGCAAAGTAATGGCAAAATGATGGCAAAAGTTTCCAAAAATGATAACACAAATGGTGGAAAAAGTTTCCAAAAATAGTTGCACAAATGATGGAAAAGTTACCAAAAATGGTTGCACAAATGGTGGAAAGTTTCTAAAAATGGTTACACAAATGATGGAAAATGTTGCCAAAAATGGTCACACAAATGGATAGCATATGATAAAAAAATGATTGGCACAAATGGATAATAAATGGATAGCACAAATATTTGCCAAGTAGAAATCCTTGTCTAATTAGAATTAGGATTGTAATTCCAAATCAAGTATGGATTGTATTTTGAAAACCTAAACCCAAAGCAATAAAGATTGTATTTCCTACCCTTTAAAGGATTCCCAAAGGTGTTTGGAAAAGGTGTAAATGCTGCCCCTCCCAATCCTAAAGCAAAAAAGATTAGTTTTTCCCACTTATGAAAGGATTAGGATTTCTTTAGGCTATATAAACTACCCTTACACAATTGCTCCTTACTTTTTTTTCTTCTATTTTTCTTCTCTTTCACGTTTTTCTCTCTTCTTTCTTTTTTTATGAACAGTACCGTAAACAGTGCGATGAACAGTGTCGTGAACAGTACCACGATTTTTTTTCTTTTTTTTTTTTAATTCAACACACTAATCTAAAGGCTACTACTACTAGAATTTGGTTTTTTTTTATGCCAAAGATTCAAAATTCAAGTTCGGTTTCTAAGGCTTTTTAATGAATCAAAACACAAGGTAAGAAAGAGAAACGACTAAATTTAACACACAAATCAAAACATATCACTACCTAATTCGGCATAAACATAAAGAAATCAAAGGAAAAAAACACAAACCTAACACTAAGATAAATAGGAATTTACCTTTCTTTTGGCTCTGATACCAAATGATGCGGAACCCCAAGGTTAAAGAACCCGAAACCCCTTAAACATACGCTTTGATTTCAAAAGACAAAGAAGAGAAACTCCCTCCCTATTGAACCCCCAAACAACACGTGAATGGAAACGCAAATAATCGGAATAAGAAGAATAAGAAAACGCCACAATCAAATGATTGATAAGTAATCCTAATTCTTGATGCAATAGAAAAGAAAGCAAGTAATCTCACAATCTCTCTAAAGAATTTCGGCTAAGCCAAGAGAAAAAATCTCAAAAGTTTATAATTTGATTCAATGATATTTTGAGTTTACAACCTATAATAACCTATTTATAGCCTCCAAACCCTAAGGGAATGGGTATACATAAGTCCAATAGGTTTAAAACACAAAATCCTACCTAAAATAGGCTAAAACAACTACTTAAAACCCAACTAAAGTAAAGTGACGAATTTCAAGCCCAAAATAAAAGACTAACTAATAACCCAAATAACTAAATAATCCCTTTAAAAGGAAGCCCACATTTACAACTTAAATGAGTCATGTGACTTTTAAATGAGGCACATGACTTGTACAATTAAAGCCCAAAGTTGTATAAGCCCAAAATTGATGGTAAAGCACCAAATCTGCCTCCTATAAATTGGATCTTATATTTATGTGTTTGAACTCCATTTAGACCCATTTGGAAGTCATAAGGTTGCCCATCTTCAATGGCATAATATAGCCCTCTTGGATCCGTATCACGTCATGAGAGGTTCGTGACAACAAAGGCCTCGATTTCTTGTAAGATGGTTGCAGGTACCCCTGTTAGTACCCATGTACTCAAGATAAAAGGGTATCTTGATACTCTTGAGAAGCTTGAGGTACAAGTCCCAAAGGAATTGGCCACTAACTTGATCTTAGGTTCATTGACTGATGATTATGATCCATTTGTTATGAATTATAATATGCATGCAATGAACAAGACAGTCACCGAGCTTCATGGGATGCTTAAAAATGTTGAAGAGAACATTCGAAAGACCAATCCCGTACTTATGGTTCAAGGGGGCATTAAGAAGGGACCTGCTAAGGGAAAGGGGAAAGGAAAGGCAAAACCCAAGAATGACCAGGCACGGCCTAAGTCTAGTGGGAATGCATCTCAGTGATGGAATATGACATGGTATGAATATCATGATAGCACAGCGGAAAAACAAAAAATTTTATCATACATAACATTCATATCCAAAGCTAGAATCGAAACATGCAATTTTAGGTTGTAAAACTTACAAGTTGAGATGCCTTTTAAAACTTGAGTTTCGTGATGATCAGCAACCGAGATGCCTTTATCCACCTTAGATCTTGATCACCAATGCCAAGGAACAGCCTTTTACGCTACTCCCTCTATTCTCACACACACAATTGCACCGACGGCTTAAAATAGAGGTTGCTAGCTCTCTTTTTCGGTATTGTGTAAGGGCAATGGTTTGAAGCTACAAAATATGATTTTGTACTTCTCTTAGGTTGCTATTACTACCCAAGATCACAAGAGAATGAGGAACTATCCTTTCTCCTTGTGAAAATTGGCTAAAGAATTCTTGAGAGAGAGAGAGGGTTTCACGCAAAAACCATAGAAGAAAGCTTAGGGTTTCACGCAAAAACCACACATCTCTTTAGGGTTTTATTTCATTTAATATATATGCTTATCCTTTGGCAAGTCTTTGATTTGAATTCAACTATCCTAAGATAATTAATTCAAACTCTTTCACTTCCTAAAGATAAGTAATATATTTTGAATTAAACTCCTTTGAATTTAAATTCAAATTTGAAATAAATCATAAGACATTTAATTAAATTGAAACACTTAATATAACTAATACACATGTGCCGAAATTCCTTGATTTCCCTCTTGGAATTTCGGCCACTTCATCAATTATATAAGTGATTTAATTTAATTTAAATTCCTTTAGGCTTTAATACTCAATTAACTTAATTAATGTAACTTAATTAATTAATTGAAATTAAACCTTGTGGGCTGAATTTCTCTCTCTCATGGACTAAAGCCCAATAGCAATTTTATAACCCATTACATACATTAATTTGACTTTAATTAAAAGCCCAAATTAATGTCCAATACTTAATTTAAGTATTTTAAGCCCAATGCTTTGTGTGCGATCCTATAGGTCCATTTAATGTTGGCAATGAATTAATAAATTAATTCAAAGGCTATATATATTCTCTAGCAAGATATTATAGCATTCCAAATTAAATGAAAATGCATATGGCATTTAGTGACCTAATGCAATTTTGCATAGTCCCTTACCCACAAATATCAGAATTAGTATAAGGCATGGAACTAGTCATCCTTATATATATTAATTCCTTTCTTGATATTCCAGTGCCACTGAACTCTCAGATAAATAATGATTACTCATTATTTCATCTCAGTATGGCCATACACTTCTCAGTTCACTGATCAAGTGGCCGGTGATATTTTCTCTCTTATCGAGAGGGGTAATCCCTTCACTTCTCTCATGCTCTCTAACATGAATTAATGCATACCCAATCATACCCGTACTTGTCACTCTGTTACGAGCACGTTAGGTGTATGTCAAAGTACACAGTAATTCATAAAGAGTTTCATAGAGATTTCAGGTCTAAGAACTCCGATACAAAACTTGCATATGAGAAACACTTATGACTTGTACCATGTAGTGTTCTCATGAGCGGATCGAATCCAGATACCATGTTCTTTTACATGTATCTATGATCTCTGATTGACACTCTTGTCCTAATGATCCGTAAGACAGAACTCATAGTATCAGAGAGAGCATACTAGTCTTAATTCATTTGTTATTCCCATAACAATGACTGACTAGGGATATTTAGAATGAAGTCCCATTTGTTTCAAGGTCTTACAATCCATGTGCCTCACATATGATAACTTAAACCGAAACGACATTCTTGGATAGTTTTATCAATTGAGATGCACAGGAATACAAAAGATAAAACAAATGCCTCATTTTATTAACTAAGTATTTTATTATAATGTATTGGGGCTAGGGCTTACACTAACAATCTCCCACTAGCACTAGTCCCAATTGGGCATAGCCCTAAGACCGAACGCTCTCAAATGAGCCTCGTGCAGATTTGGACGTAACTGTTTCGTCAAAGGATCTGCTACATTATCTTCACTTGCTATCTTACTAACCTTGACGTCCCCACGATCAATGATTTCTCTGATCAGGTGGTACCTCCTGAGTATGTGTTTGGATTTCTGGTGTGACCGGGGCTCCTTGGCCTGTGCGATGGCCCCGTTATTGTCACAAAAAATTTCTAATGGATCTAGGATGCTTGGGACCACTCCTAATCCATTAATGAAATTTTTAATCCAAACAACCTCTTTTGCAGCCTCACTTGCTGCAATATACTCAGATTCTGTAGTTGAGTCGGCAACGGTCTCTTGCTTTGAGCTTCTCCAGCTGACAGCACCACCGTTTAAAACAAAAACAAACCTAGATTGCGATCTAGAATCCTGAGTGCTGGTCTGAAAAGCAGCATCGACATAACCTTGTATGACGAGCTCTTCTTGACCACCATACACCAAGAAGTGATCCTTAGTCCTTCGCAGGTACTTAAGGATCCCTTTTACAGCAGACCAGTGCTTCTCACCAGGGTCTTGCTGAAACCTACTGGTTATACTCAGTGCATGAGCAACATCGAACCTAGTACATAACATAGCGTACATGATAGATCCAATAGCAGATGCATATGGGATTCTACTCATGTTGTCCCTTTCCTCTTTGGTTTTAGGGCACTGTTCTTTAGTCAAAGGAACTCCCAAAGCCAAAGGTATGTACCCTTTCTTTGAGTCTCCCATACTAAAACGCTTTAGTACTTTGTCTATGTACTTTTCTTGACTTAGTCCCAAAAGCCGATTCGATCTATCTCTATAGATTCGAATACCAAGTATTGTCTCGGCTTCACCTAAGTCTTTCATTGAGAAACATTTTCCCAACCATTGCTTAACCTTTTGTAATGTTGGAATATCATTCCCAATGAGAAGGATGCCGTCCACATATAGGACCAGAAATACTACTATGCTCCCACTAACCTTCTTGTACACACAAGGCTCATCTTCGTTCTTGATGAAGTCAAATTCTTTGACTGCCTCATCAAAACGAAGATTCCAACTTCGGGATGCTTGCTTTAACCCATAAATGGATTTTTGAAGCTTGCAAACCTTTTTAAGATGCTTAGGATTGACAAAACCTTCAGGCTGTGTCATATACACATCCTCAAGTAAATTTCCGTTGAGGAAAGCAGTTTTGACATCCATTTGCCATATCTCATAATCATGATATGCAGCTATGGCAAGCAAGATCCTAATGGATTTGAGCATGACTACAGGCGAAAAGGTCTCATCATAGTCTACGCCATGAGTTTGTCGAAAACCTTTTGCTACTAGTCTACCTTTGTAGGTCTTATCAGCTTTGAGTTTGAATAGCCACTTGCATTCAATTACCTTAGCACCTTCCAGTGGATCAACCAAGGTCCAAACCTGGTTATCGTACATTGATTGCATCTCGGATTTCATGGCTTCAAGCCAATTTTCCGAGTCTGGGCTCTCAATAGCTTCTCGGTAGGTAGTAGGATCCTCACGATCTACTAACTCAATAGTGTCACTGTCAGTGATTAGAAATCCATATCTCTCAATCTCCTGACGTACCCTACCCGACCTTCTAGGTTCTTGTGTAATGGGTTCTTGTTCCACAATTGGTTGTGAACTTGATCCCATTTCCAAACCATCCTCTATAGGAGTTTGTGGCGCTTGAATTTCTCCAAGTTCTACTTTACTCCCACTGTCTTTCTTGAGAAGGAACTCCTTTTCCAAGAAAACAGCCTTGCGAGCAACAAATACTTTGTTCTCGGCTTGTGAGTAAAAGTAGTATCCCTTTGTTTCTTTAGGATAACCCACAAACAAGCAGACACTGGATTTGGACTCTAGTTTGTCAGATGTTAATTTCTTAACATGTGCTTCACAGCCCCAAATCCTGAGAAAAGACATATTGGGTTCTTTCCCAGTCCATACCTCATATGGTGTCTTTTCAACTGCTTTAGTTGGAGTACGGTTCAATAGAAACGCAGCAGTTTCTAATGCATAACCCCAAAAAGAGATAGGAAGATTAGCTTGACTCATCATAGATCGAACCATGTCCAACAGAGTTCGATTTCTCCTTTCGGACACACCATTCCATTGAGGTGTTCCAGGAGGAGTGAGCTGTGAAATAATACCACACTCCTTTAGATGACTGTCAAACTCTTGGCTTAAGTATTCGCCACCTCGATCTGATCGAATGGCTTTTATACTTTTGCCAAGTTGGTTTTCTACTTCGTTCTTAAACTCTTTGAATTTCTCAAAAGTTTCGGACTTGTACTTCATTAGATAGACATAGCCATATCTACTGAAGTCATCTGTGAATGTCACGAAGTAGCTAAAACCACCTCTAGCATGTGTACTTAAAGGTCCACATACATCGGTATGTATTAGTTCCAATAAGCCATTAGTCCTTTCACCTTTTTTATTAAAAGGACTTTTTGTCATTTTTCCATGCAAACATGGCTCGCATGTGTCATAAGACTCTAAGTCAAATGACCCAAGCACTCCAGTTTTGTGGAGACTTGAAATACGTTTTTCGTTTGCATGTCCTAAACGACAATGCCAGAAGTAAGTAGGGTTTATTTCGTTTGATTTAACCCTCTTTGTATTAATGTTGTATATGGACTCTTTGTTTTGTAAATCAAGGATATAAAGGCCATTTTGCAACATGGCATTGCCATAAGAAATGCCTTGGCGACAAATATGAGCATTGCCATTTTTAATAACAAAATCAAATTCATCATTATCCAAACATGAAACTGAAATAATGTTTCTGCTCATAGCAGGCACATAATAACAATTATTCAAAACAATACAAAGTCCGGAAGGTAAAGTGAGGTGATAGTCGCCTATCTCCATGGCAGCAACTCGTGCTCCATTCCCCACACAGAGGTCCACTTCATTCTTCCCAAGTAACCGCCTATTTCTTAGCCCCTGCACATTTGAACAAATGTGAGAACCACAACCGGTATCCAATACCCAAGTGGTAGAAATAGAAAGGTTAATTTCAACAACAAAAATACCAGAACTGGACACCTTGGCTCCATTCTTCTTTTGTTCTTCCTTGAAGAGAGCGCAATTCTTCCTCCAATGCCCTATCTTGTTGCAATGGAAGCAAGTGCTCTCACTCTCTTTGAGTTTTGGCACCTTGGGCTTGGATTGGGCCTGAGGTGCACTCCCACTTGACTTGGGTTTTGCCTTTCCCTTTACCTTTCCCTTAACGGGTCCCTTCTTAATTCCCTTTTGAACCATTAGAACGGGATTGGTCTTTTGAATGTTCTCTTCAGCATTCTTAAGCATCCCATGAAGCTCAGTGACTGACTTGTTCATTGCATGCATGTTATAATTCATCACAAATGGATCATAAGCAGCAGGCAATGATCCTAAGATCAAGTCAGTGGCCAATTCCTTTGGCACTAGTACCTCAAGCTTCTCAAGAGCATCAAGATACCCTTTTATCTTGAGTACATGGGTACTAACAGGAGTATCCTCAGCCATCTTGCAAGAAATTAAGGCCTTTGTTGTCACGAACCTTTCGTGACGAGCTTGCTCTTGGAACATCTCCTTGAGGTGCACCATGATCGCATAAGCCTCTTAGTCCATAAATTGCTTTTGCAAGTCAGGCACCATAGTGGCCAGCATCAGACAGGTCACATCGTTGGAGTCGCTCTTCTTGGTCTCAAAAGTTTCCTTTTGAACCGCAGAGGCGTTCCTTCCTGGTTCTTCAGGCAAGGGTGCATCCAAAACATACGACTTTTTCTCTTGCTTAAGAACTATTCTTAAGTTTTGAGACCAGTCTATGAAATTGGTGCCATTCAATTTGTCCTTTTCAAGGACCGATCGCAATGAGAAATTGTTGTTTAAAGATGCCATTTTCAATCTACAATAAAATTTAGCAAGATTAAATGAGGTCTTATTTATGATCCCACAAACCGAATTAATATCCCTTTAAATAATTCGCGTTAGTGATTTAATGTGGGCCAAGATCCACTTTTCACAACAACTTATTAGTCAAGCTGAGCTTGTACACCTAACAAGTTAAGTTACTTAGGTAGGAAAACTCCAATCATGTCTCGTACATGACTCTTGGATCAAATGGGCTAACATCTTAAGATGTTATAGCACAACCCATTTATTAGTTGCCTAGGTCCGAGCATCCCATTCCATGTTAAGTCCAACCTACATTCACAACCCATGCCTCACAAAGATAATCGGGCGCATCTAGGACTCCTAGTCTATGTGACCGATGATCGATGCCCTGACATGTTTCGAATTAGGAAGGCAACTTTGTGACTTACTATTTTTTAGGGATTCATTTTATTACGGCTTACATGGCATACGCTTTGTCATCCATACATAGCATGCATATATATATAATTGCATAAAGTAAAGCGTGACAAACATGGGCCCAAAAACCTACAACTAAGATTCTATACTATTACATAAGAATCTTTGAGTTGGGCTTCTCCACTCCGGTGGGCTTCGTCTTGATTTACAAAGTCTTCAAGTATATTCTATTCTAAGAAATAAACGAAAAACTTTTACAACAAAATATAATGGCTCGCAGGCCATATTTAATTACAAAACCCAGGGCCCATGAATGCACCATGCATATCCATTCATCACACCAAACTAGCAAATAAATATACATAACATTCATGGATAAAACAAAGTCCAATTTTATTTAATTTAGCCAAGGCCATTAATGGAAATTGTGTACTTGAACCTTTAAGAGATGACCCCATGATGGGCCTGGGCCAAAGCCCAATGGACTAAATCCTCTTATTGAATAAGTTCTCTTAAAAGCCCAAAACACAAACTAGTTAGATTTGTGCCATAAATCAACTCTAGTATAATTTCCAATTTTGCCATTTTTAATTTTATGTCATACAGCCCATAAACATTAAAAATACATATAATATGTGCTAACATGAATTAAAAATAAAATCATGAAGAACACATATAATAACACACTGCATTCATGCAAAAACAAACAAACAACAAAACTAGTTGTTTAATGCTTATGTAATGCCATGAAATGCACAAACATTTAAATCAATTTTATGAGTCATTTAATATTCTAAATAAGTCCATAAATATTGATATAATATACTGTACAAATCTGATCTAAATGTGTTTTTACCATTTTAATCAAAACAAAACAAACAATCTTGATTAAACATGTAACAAACACAAACTAGTCATAGTTTTAAGTGATTTTAAAATTAATCAATTAAATTGTCATGGACCAGAATTAAAACCAAATTTAAAATATGTCCAGACCTGATAATTAATCTTTAAATATCACTTACAAACATGCCAAAAACGTTTTTACATTTAATTTTGAAAACTAGTTGTTAAACTAGCAATTTACATGCCAACTAGCACCTAGTTTCATAATTAACATGTACCATCAGGTATAAATAATTAAATCCGACCATTACCAGCCCTAATAACATCTTAGGACAGTATATTAACATGTCATATTAATTATAATACCTATCTAATCAATTAAAATCGTTTTTACACTAAAACAATGCAAAAAACTCAAAACAGAAAATTTCAGATTTGCATGTTTTCAAAATAACGATTTTTAATTAATTTTATCATGCATCTAAAGCACTAAAATAAGCATGTCTAGGCTCTGATACCACTGATGGAATATGACATGGTATGAATATCATGATAGCACAGCGGAAAAACAAAAAATTTTATCATACATACCATTCATATCCAAAGCTAGAATCGAAACATGCAATTTTAGGTTGTAAAACTTACAAGTTGAGATGCCTTTTAAAACTTGAGTTTCGTGATGATCAGCAACCGAGATGCCTTTATCCACCTTAGATCTTGATCACCAATGCCAAGGAACAGCCTTTTATGCTACTCCCTCTATTCTCACACACACAATTGCACCGACGGCTTAAAATAGAGGTTGCTAGCTCTCTTTTTCGGTATTGTGTAAGGGCAATGGTTTGAAGCTACAAAATATGATTTTGTACTTCTCTTAGGTTGCTATTACTACCCAAGATCACAAGAGAATGAGGAACTATCCTTTCTCCTTGTGAAAATTGGCTAAAGAATTCTTGAGAGAGAGAGAGGGTTTCACGCAAAAACCATAGAAGAAAGCTTAGGGTTTCACGCAAAAACCACACATCTCTTTAGGGTTTTATTTCATTTAATATATATGCTTATCCTTTGGCAAGTCTTTGATTTGAATTCAACTATCCTAAGATAATTAATTCAAACTCTTTCACTTCCTAAAGATAAGTAATATATTTTGAATTAAACTCATTTGAATTTAAATTCAAATTTGAAATAAATCATAAGACATTTAATTAAATTGAAACACTTAATATAACTAATACACATGTGCCGAAATTCCTTGATTTCCCTCTTGGAATTTCGGCCACTTCATCAATTATATAAGTGATTTAATTTAATTTAAATTCCTTTAGGCTTTAATACTCAATTAACTTAATTAATGTAACTTAATTAATTAATTGAAATTAAACCTTGTGGGCTGAATTTCTTTCTCTCATGGACTAAAGCCCAATAGCAATTTTATAACCCATTACATACATTAATTTGACTTTAATTAAAAGCCCAAATTAATGTCCAATACTTAATTTAAGTATTTTAAGCCCAATGCTTTGTGTGCGATCCTATAGGTCCATTTAATGTTGGCAATGAATTAATAAATTAATTCAAAGGCTATATATATTCTCTAGCAAGATATTATAGCATTCCAAATTAAATGAAAATGCATATGGCATTTAGTGACCTAATGCAATTTTGCATAGTCCCTTACCCACAAATATCAGAATTAGTATAAGGCAAGGAACTAGTCATCCTTATATATATTAATTCCTTTCTTGATATTCCAGTGCCACTGAACTCTCAGATAAATAATGATTACTCATTATTTCATCTCGGTATGGCCATACACTTCTCAGTTCACTGATCAAGTGGCCGGTGATATTTTCTCTCTTATCGAGAGGGGTAATCCCTTCACTTCTCTCATGCTCTCTAACATGAATTAATGCATACCCAATCATACCCGTACTTGTCACTCTGTTACGAGCACGTTAGGTGTATGTCAAAGTACACAGTAATTCATAAAGAGTTTCATAGAGATTTCAGGTCTAAGAACTCCGATACAAAACTTGCATATGAGAAACACTTATGACTTGTACCATGTAGTGTTCTCATGAGCGGATCGAATCCAGATACCATGTTCTTTTACATGTATCTATGATCTCTGATTGACACTCTTGTCCTAATGATCCGTAAGACATAACTCATAGTATCAGAGAGAGCATACTAGTCTTAATTCATTTGTTATTCCCATAACAATGACTGACTAGGGATATTTAGAATGAAGTCCCATTTGTTTCAAGGTCTTACAATCCATGTGCCTCACACATGATAACTTAAACCAAAACGACATTCTTGGATAGTTTTATCAATTGACATGCACAGGAATACAAAAGATAAAACAAATGTGATGCGGAACCCCAAGGTTAAAGAACCCGAAACCCCTTAAACATACGCTTTGATTTCAAAAGACAAAGAAGACAAACACCCTCCCTATTGAACCCCCAAACAACACGTGAATGGAAACGCAAATAATCGGGATAATAAGAATAGGAACACGCCACAATCAAATGATTGATAAGTAATCCTAATTCTTGATGCAATAGAAAAGAAAGCAAGCAATCTCACAATCTCTCTAAAGAATTTCGGCTAAAGCCAAGAGAAAAACTCTCAAAAGTTTATAATTTGATTCAATGATTGATATCCCCTTTACAAGTTATAATAACCTATTTATAGCCTCCAAACCCTAAAGGAATGGGTATACATAAGTCCAATAGGTTTAAAACACTAAATTTAACCTAAAATAAGCTAAAACAACTACTTAAAACCCTACTAAGGTAAAGTGACGAATTTGAAGCCCAAAATAAAAGACTAACTAATAACCCAAATAGCTAAATAATCCCTTTAAAAGAAAGCCCACATGCCTAAGCCCACATTTAAAACTTAAATGAGTCATGTGACTTTTTAAATGAGGCACATGACTTGTACAATTAAAGCCCAAAGTTGTATAAGCCCAAAATTGATAGTAAAGCACCAAATCTGCCTCCTATAAATTGGAGCACGCCCCAATAACATTTGGATCTTATATTTATGTGTTTGAACTCCATTTAGACCCATTTGAAAGTCATAAGGTTGCCCCTCTTCAATGGCATAAGATAGCCCTCTTGGATCCGTATCATTCCCTCCCTCTTTAGAAAAGATTCGTCCTCGAATCTTCGTCTTGCAATAGTTGGGAATTGGCACTTGAGGAATACATTCATCTTCATAAATGATCTTCGGCATTGGTGGAAATAGTATGAATGCTTCTTCATTAAAGAACTCATCATGATCCTGCAAGTTATAAACAAAAGATCTATGCAAAACATGGTTAGTATTTAATACAATGATATGATTTTGACCTTCGTCACTTCCCATGTGCACCTCATCCTCCTTATGCGGTAGAGGAGAAATTGTAACATGCATATCTTCCGTCTCCACTAAACCAGCTTCTTCGTTCTCACTCAAACAATCAACATCTTCACTTTCAAATATTTTTCCATTATGCACAACATCATTATCCTCTTCCACCTCTAAAACAACTTCATTTACCAAGTTCTCCACATCTTCAACTTCACCCAAAACCTCTTTTTCCTCATTAACCTCATCAACAACCTCCTCTTCATTGTCTTGAGTAACTTCACTATAAAAGCTTATATCTATATCATCCTTTTCAGGTTCACAAATTATTTCCTCTAGGATAACTTCCTCTTTCTTTTTCTTCTTTTTGCTTTCCTCCATTCTAATGCGTGGTTCGAAATATTGCCTGACCAACCATTCAAAATTATTAAGGTCTTGCCTTAACAAATTTATATCTTCCTTAAACGCATTCCTTTCATCTTGATGTAAATGTCGTTTGGACTTGTGATTAGACATCCTCACATTCACTCGTGTTTCACTCAAAATTTGGCTTTTATCCTCTTAATGTCCTCTCACTCTCTTGCCTTTTTCCTCTCAAGCTTGCAACTTCAAAATTGCACTTCAGAATTTAAATCACAAATCAAAAACTTTAGCACGTTTAAGAAAACAAGGAAATAATAACTAACAACAAAAGATAGCTCAAAAACTAGAAAAGAAGACTCTAGACACAATGGAGGTGATACACGGACAAGAGTGGTGTACCACTTGATGATAAGTAAATTAGAGTATTGGACAAGCAACGATACTCTAACAATGTAAATGGAACAAACAACTAGCTTAAAACAAAGAAATAAGCAACAAAAATCAAGGAAAATGACAATATGGATAAAATGAATGAATTTGATTCACTACAAAGTAAACCAAATATAGAACCTAAATATTCTACCCAACAAAGCAAGAAATCAACAAAGAGACCTAATTGAAGTAGGTTGCATGCAAAAACAATTCAATTTAGAGCCAAAATTATCACTAGGCCGAATGGTGTAACAAGCTTGATTAGTGTATCAAGTTGTGTGCAAAATGGTGGCAAAGTGATGGCAATTTGATGGCAAAATGATAGAAAAAATTGTGGCAAAAATGATAGCAAATGATGCCAGAAATGGTAACAAAATGGTGGCAAATGATTGGAAAAATGATGGCAAAATGATATCAAAATGATAGCACAAATGATCAAATGATTCCAAAAAATGATGGAACAAATGGATAACAAATGGCAGCACAAATGGATAACGAATGATATAAAAATGGTGGCACAAATGGATAGCAATTGGATAGCACAAATGGTGGTTCAATAATTGCAAAGTAAATCCTTGGTTAAGTAGGACTAGGATTGTAATTCCAAATCAGATATGGACTATGATTTTTTTGAAAGCCTAAACCCAAAGCAATAAGGATTGTATTTCCTACCCTTTAAAGGATTCCCAAAGGAGTTTGGAAAAAGTGTATATGCTGCTTCTCCCAATCCTAAAGCAAAAAGGATTAGTTTTCCCACTTATGAAAGGATTAGGATTTTCTATATAAACTACCCTTGCTCAATTGCTTTTTAATTTTTTTCTTCTTCTATTTTTCTTCTCTTTCACGTTTTTCTCTCTTTTTTTTTTTGATGAACAGTACCGTGAACAGTGCGATGAACAGTGCGATGAACAGTGTCGTGAACAGTACCACGTTTTTTTTCCATTTTTTTTTCTCTCTTTTTTTTTTAATTCACTCACTAATCTAAAGGCTTACTACTACTAGAATTTTTTTTTTTTTTAATGAAACAAAACACATGGTAAGGAAAAGAAAATGCTAAATTTACCACACAAAAGCACACAAATCAAAACTTATCACTACCTAATTCGGCATAAACATAAAGAAATCAAAGAAAAGAAAACACAAACCTAACACTAAGATAAATAGGAATTTACCTTTCTTTTGTCTCTGATACCAAATGATCCGGAACCCCAAGGTTAAAGAACCCGAAACCCCTTAAACATACGCTTTGATTTCAAAAGACAAAGAAGACAAACACCCTCCCTATTGAACCCCCAAACAACACGTGAATGGAAACGCAAATAATCGGGATAATAAGAATAGGAACACGCCACAATCAAATGATTGATAAGTAATCCTAATTCTTGATGCAATAGAAAAGAAAGCAAGCAATCTCACAATCTCTCTAAAGAATTTCGGCTAAAGCCAAGAGAAAAACTCTCAAAAGTTTATAATTTGATTCAATGATTGATATCCCCTTTACAAGTTATAATAACCTATTTATAGCCTCCAAACCCTAAAGGAATGGGTATACATAAGTCCAATAGGTTTAAAACACTAAATTTAACCTAAAATAAGCTAAAACAACTACTTAAAACCCTACTAAGGTAAAGTGACGAATTTGAAGCCCAAAATAAAAGACTAACTAATAACCCAAATAGCTAAATAATCCCTTTAAAAGAAAGCCCACATGCCTAAGCCCACATTTAAAACTTAAATGAGTCATGTGACTTTTTAAATGAGGCACATGACTTGTACAATTAAAGCCCAAAGTTGTATAAGCCCAAAATTGATAGTAAAGCACCAAATCTGCCTCCTATAAATTGGAGCACGCCCCAATAACATTTGGATCTTATATTTATGTGTTTGAACTCCATTTAGACCCATTTGAAAGTCATAAGGTTGCCCCTCTTCAATGGCATAAGATAGCCCTCTTGGATCCGTATCAAAATGCCTCATTTTATTAACTAAGTGTTTTATTATAATGTATTGGGGCTAGGGCTTACACTAACACTCAGGCCCAACCCAAGCCCAAGGCATAAAAGCTCAAAGAGAGTGAGAGCACGTGCTTCCATTGCAACAAGTTAGGGCATTGAAGGAAGAATTGCACTCTCTTTAAGGAAGAACAAAAGAAGAATGGAGCCAAGGCGTCCAGTTCTGGTATTTTTGTTGTTGAAATTAACCTTTTTCTACCACTTGGGTATTGATACCGGTTGTGGTTCTCACATTTGTTCAAATGTGTAGGGGCTAAGAAATAGGCAGTTACTTGGGAAGAATGAAGTGGACCTCCGTGTGGGGAATGGAACACGAGTTGCGGCCATAAAGATAGGCGACTATTGACTCACTTTACCTTTTGGACTTTTTTTAGATTTAAAAAAAATTGTTATTATGTGCCTGCTATGAGCAGAGACATTATTTCAGTTTCATGTTTGGATATGGATGGATTTGACTTTGTTATTAATAATGGCAATATTCATATTTGTTGCCAAGGAATTTTATATGGCAATGCCTACAAAATGGCCTTTATATCCTTGATCTACAAAACAAAGAGTCCATATATAACATTAATACAAAGAGGGCTAAATCAAACGAATTGAACCCTACTTACTTTTGGCATTGTCGTTTAGGACATGGAAACGAAAAATGCATTTCAAGACTCCACAAATCTCTGTGCTTGGGTCATTCGATTTGGAATCTTATGACACATGTGAGTCATATTTGCATGAAAAGATGACAAAGAGTCCTTTTAAAAAGAAAGGTGAAAGGACCAGTGACTTGTTGGGATTAATACACACTGATGTATGCGGACCATTAAGTACACAGGCTAGAGGTGGTTTTAGTTACTTCGTAACATTCACAAATGACTTCAGTAGATATGGCTACGTCTATCTAATGAAGCATAAGTCTAAGACTTTTGAAAAATTCAAAGAGTTTAAGAACGAAGTAGAAAACCAACTTGGCAAAAGTATAAAAGCCATTCGATCAAATCGAGGTGGCGAATACTGAAGCCAAGAGTTTGACAATCATCTGAAGGAGTATGGAATTATTTCACAGCTTACTCCTCCTGGAACACCACAATGGAATGGTGTGTTTGAAAGGAGAAATCGAACTTTGTTAGACATGGTTCGATCAATAATGAGTCAAGCTAATCTTCTTGTCTCTTTTTGGGGTTATGCATTAGAAACTGTTGTGTTTCTACTGAACCGTACTCCAACTAAAGCAGTTGAGAAGACACCATACGAGGTATAGACTGGAAAAAAGCCCAATATGTCGTTTCTCAGAATTTGGGGTTGTGAAGCACATGTTAAGAAATTAACATTTGACAAACTAGAGTCCAAATCCATTGTATGCTTGTTCGTAGGTTATCCCAAAGAAACAAAGGGATACTATTTTTACTCACAAGCCAAGAACAAAGTGTTTGTTGCTCGCAAGGCTATTTTCTTGGAAAAGGAATTCCTTCTCAAGAAAGACAATGGGAGTAAAGTAGAACTTGGAGAAATTCAAGTGCCACAAACTTCTATAAAGGATGAGTTGGAAATGGGTTCCAGTTCACAACCAGTTGTGGAACAAGAACCCATTGCACAACCTAGAAGGTCCAGTAGGGTATGTCGGGAGATTGAGAGGTACGAATTTCTAATCATCGATAGTGACACTATTGAGTTAGTGGAACGTGAGGATCCAACTACCTACCGAGAAGTTATTGAGAGCCCTGACTCGGAAAATTAGCTTGAAGCCATGAAATTTGAGATGCAATCAATGTACGATAACTAGGTTTGGACCTTGGTTGATCCACCGAAAGGTGCTAAAGTAATTGAATGCTATGTTATGTACTAGATTCTTGCACTGAGTATAACCAGCATGTTTCAGCAAAACCCTGGTGAAAAGCACTGCTTTGCTGTAAAGGGGATTCTAAAGTACCTGCGAAGGACTAAGGATCACTTTTTGGTGTATGGTAGTCAAGAATAGCTCATCATACTAGGTTATGCCGATGCTGCTTTTCAAACCAGCACTCAGGACTCAAGATCGCAATTTGGTTTTGTTTTTGTTTTGAACGGTGGTGCTGTCAGCTGGAGAAGCTCAAAGCAAGAGACTATTGTTGACTCAACTACAGAATCGGAGTATATTGCAACGAGTGAGGCTACAAAGAAGGCTGTTTGGATTAGAAATTTCATTTCTGGATTAGGAGTAGTCCCAAGCATCCTAAATCCATTAGAAATTTTCGGTGACAATAACGGAGCCATCTCACAGGCCAAGAAGCCCCGATCACACTAGAAATTCAAACACATACTCAGAAGGTACCACCTGATCATAGAAATCATTGATCGTGGGGATTTCAAGATTAGCAAGATAGCAAGTGAAAACAATGTAGCAGATCTTTTGATGAAACAGTTGCATCCAAATATGCACAAAGCTCATTTTAGAGCATTCGGTCTTAGGGCTATGCCCAATTGGGACTAGTGCTAGTGGGAGATTGTTAGTGTAAGCTCTAGCCCCAATACATTGTTATAAAATATTTAGGTTAATAAATGAGGTATTTGTTTTATCTATCGTATTCCTATGCATATCAAATGATAGAACTATCCAAGAATGTTGTTTTAGTTTAAGTTATCATGTGTGAGGCACGTGGTTGTATGACCTTGAAACAATTGAGACTTCATTTTAAATATCCCTAATTAGTCATTGTTATGGGAATAACAAATGAATTAAGACTAGTATGTTCTCTCTGATAAGTTGAGTTTTGTCTTATGGATCATAAGAACTAAAGTTTCAATTAGAGATCATAGATACATGTTTAGAACATGGTATTTGGATTCGATCCGTTAATGAGAACACTACATGGTACAAGTCATAAGTGTTTCTTATGTGCAAGTTTTGCATCGGAGTTCTGAGACCTAAAATCTCTATGAAACTCTTTATGAATTACTGTGTACTTTGACATACACTTAACGTACTCGTAACAGGGTGACAAGTATGGATATGATTGGGCATGCACTAATTCATATTAGACAATATGAGAGAAGTAAAGGGATTACCCCTCTCGATAAGAGAGAAAATATCATCGGCCACTTGATCAGTGAACTGAGAAGTGTATGGCCATATCAAAATGAAATATGAGTAATCATTATTTATCTGAGAGTTTAGTATCACTGGAATATCAAGAAAGGAATTAGTATATAAGGATGACTAGTTCCATGCCTTATATTAATTCTGATACTTATGGGTAAGGGACTATGCAAAATTGCATTAGGTCACTAAATGCCATTTGCATTTTCATTTAATTTGGAATGCTATAATATCTTGCTAGAGAATATATAGCCTTTGCATTATTTATTAATTCATTGCCAATATTAAATGGACTTATAGGAATGCACACAAAGCATTGGGCTTAAAATTTTTAAGATAAAGTATTGGGCATTAATGTGGGCTTTTATTTAAAGTCAAATTAATGTGGATAATGGGTATTAAATTGCTAAATGGACCTCGATCCATGAGAGAGGGAAAATCGGCATTACTAGGTTTAATGTCAACTGATTAATTATCTTGGTATAATTAAGGTAATTGAGTATTAAATCCTAATAGCATTTTAATCAAGACGAAACACTTAATTAGGAGAGAGTGTAGCCGAAATTCAAAGGATAAAATCCTAGTGAATTTCGGCATGTGCAAAATCTCTAAATAAGTGGACTTCGATTAAATATCTTATGCCATTTTAAATTAATTTGAATTTAAATACTAAAGGAATTTGAATAAATTTAAATCACTTAATTAGAAAATGATGGAGGCTGAAAATAATACCTAAAACCAAGGTGATTGCGGCCACCACAAGAATTCCAAAACAAGTGATATAAATTGATTAATTTTATTTTGACCTAAACAAAGGTTTTTCTCTCTCATTGTTGCCACTCTTAAGGGGAAAGGATTCTTCCTTCTTCTCTTGGATTTTTGGCAGCCATTTGTGAACCCTAGAAAGAACAAGATCAGATCTTGTGTCTTTATTTTAATACCCATTGCCAAATACAAAAAGATTAGAGCTAGCACTCTCATTTTAAGCCTTCTTTGCAAGTGTGTGTGTGAGCATAGAGAGGTGTGGTGTAAAGGCAGAATCTTTGGCATTGGGGATCGAGATCAGAGATATATAAGTCCATCTTATATATTGGTCATTGTAAAATCAAGTTTTGAAGTGCATTCAAGCATGTAAGTTTGTTTAAAACTCTAAAATTGCATGTTTCGATTCTATATTGTATATTACGTGGCATGTATGATCAAAATTTTAATTTTTCTGCTATATGATCATTTTATTTATGCCATGTGATATCCCTTCATGTAGGGTGTTACATGACAAATGTGAATGCAAGGATGGGTACGGATAATTAAAGATTTAATAGACATGAATTATAAGATGTAATATTGAAAACAATGATGAGATAAAATTCATGTAAAGTGAACTGCATATGTATAGTCATCTCGTGTGATACAACATTGATCATAAGTATATCATATTTACATATGAGTGTGCATATGAGTTATTCGATTCTAATTGAACATGTAGGAGCTTGTTAAGGTCTGGAAATGATAATTAAGGACCTAATCTTCACGTGAATCATATGGCTATACATTGAAATATGGTGAGACGGATCCACCACCATCAACCAATGATCCTTTAAAGATGCCTAGTGGAATTACAAGAGGACGTGCAAATAAGCTAAAGATGGCCATGTCATCTTATGTTCAAGGTTTTGTTACTCAAGAACTTAATGAAGATGCCTTTGAGAAGTGTTATGGAGAACTTGAAGGCAAGCATAAAGTACTTAGTCTCTTGGAAGCAAGGGAAGGAATTGGGCAAACTTACGCTATCAAGGGCTTTTAAAAACTTTGGGCTTAATTGTGCAAGTTATCTGTTTCATTTAAAAGTCACATGATTCACTTAAGTTGTATTATTAAAGGGCTAGGCGTGTGGGCTTCTTTTGGGCTTAGTTTAGTTAGTTTGGATATTTATTTTAGTCTTTCTTTTGGGCTTTCATTTTAGGCCTATAAGGTTTATTAATTAGTTTTGTTTTAAGTGTGTTTAAGACTTAATGTGGGCTTATTTAGCTTGTAAAAGCCCAAGGAAATTCGTGTAAGGCCTTATTAGTATTTAAATTAGGATTTTAAAGAGTGAATTAGGGTTAGCCACCTTATAAATAGGCTAACCTAGGTTGTAAGCTTCAGATTTGAATCAAATTATAAACTTTTGAGAGTTTTTCTCATGGCTTAACCGAAATTCTTTAGAAAGATTGTGAGATTGCTTGTTTTCGTTTCTATTGCATCAAAAATTAGGATTACTAATCAATCATTTGATTGTAGCACTTTCTTATTCTTCTTATCCCGATTATTTACGTTTCCATTTACGTGTTGTTTGGGGGTTCAATAGGTCGTGTTTGTCTTCTTTACATTTTGAGATCACAGTGTATGTTCAAGGCGTTTCTAGTTCTTTAACCTTGGGGTTCCGTATCATTTGGTATCAGAGCCAAAAGTAAGGTAAGTTCCTATTTATCTTAGTGTTAGGTTTGTGTTTCTTTCTTTGATGTTCTTTATATGCATTCCGAAATTAGATTTATTAACATTCTGATTTTTGTGTTCTTTGTGTGTTAAATTTAGCCTTGTTCTTTCATTACCTTTCATTTTGATTCTTAAAAAAAAAAATCATGTTACTGTTTATCATTACTGTTCACATACTGTTCATCAAAAAAAGAAAAAAAAGAAAGAAAGAATAGAGAAAAACGTGAAAGAAAAGAAAAATAGAAGAAGAAACAAATTAAGGAGCAATTAAGCAAGGGTAGTTTATATAGACTAAAGAAAATCCTAATCCTTTCATAAGTGGAGAAAACTAATCCTTTTGCTTTAAGATTGGGAGGGGCAGCATCTACACCTTTTCCAAACACATTTGGGAATCCTTTAAAAGGTACGAAAATTAATCCTTATTACTTTGGGTTTAGGCTTTCAAAAATCCTAGTTCATATCTAAATTGGAATTACAATCCTAATCCTAATTAGACAAGGATTTCTACTTGGAAAATATTTGTAGTATCCATTTATTATCCATTTGTGCCAATCATTTTTATCATTTACTATCCATTTGTGCAACCACTTTTGTCAACTTTTCCATCATTTGTGTAACCATTTTTAGAAAATTTTTTTCACCATTTGTGTTATCATTTTTGGAAACTTTTGCCATCATTTTGCCATCACTTTGCCATTTTTGCTATCATTTTGCACACAACTTGACACACTAATCAAGCTTGTTACATCGTTCGGCATAGTGAATAAATTGGCTCTAAAATTGATTTGTTTTGCATGTTTTATACTTTATTTAGTTTAAATTGGTATCTTGTTGATTTCCTTTCTTTGTTAGATAGCATGTTTAGGTTCTATATTTGATTTACTTTGTAGTGAATCAAATTCATTCATTTTATCCATATTGTCATTTTCATTGATTCTTGTTGCTTATTTCTTTGTTTTAAGCTAGCTTTTGTTCCATTTATATTGTTAGGGTATCATTGCTTGTCCAATACTCTAATTTGATTACCATCAAGTGGTACACCACTCTTGTCCGTGTATCGCCTCCATTGTGTCTAGAGTCTTCTTTTCTAGTTTTGAGCTATCTTTTGTTGTTAGTATTATTTCCTTGTTTCTAAAATGTGTCAAGTTTTTTATTTGTGATTTATATTCTGATGTGCAATTTTGAAGTTGCAAGTTTGAGAGAAAAAAGGCAAGAGAGTGAGAGGACATTAAGAGGGTAAAAGCCTTAATTGTGTGAAACACGAGAGAAGTGACATTCTTTGAGTGTAAAACACGTGAGGGAGTGCTTGTGAGATTTTTATCTAACATTTTCTTGCAGGCAATCCACCATGATTGAAGAATTTAGTGGGAAAGGAATATCCCAATAGGATGATACAAATGTGCCTGATAACAAGATGTTATATCAAGCATTTATTAGGGAGATTCGGAAGCTGAACCTAAGGATAGATGGAATAGAAGAGAGGCATGAAGTACATCTAATGTACCTAGAAGGATAGCAAGGAGAAACTGATAGATGGAATAAAAGAGAGGTGTGAAGGAAGTACATCTAATGTACCTAGAAGGATAGCAAGGAGAAACCGATAGATGGAATAAAAGAGAGGTGTGAAGGAAGTACATCCAATGTACCTAGAAGGATAGCAAGGAGAAACCAAATTGTTGAACAACACGCGTAATGCATGATTATGATGATGAAGATGGAGAGGAGGCTAGTGCAATGATAGATGGGAACTTGGGCAACATCAAACTCAAGATTCCTCCTTTCAAAAGCCGAAATAGTGCAGAAGAGTATTTGGAGTGGGAGTGAAAGGTGGAGATGATCTTTGAATGCAACAGATATTTAGAAGAAAAGAAGGTGAAGCTTGTAGCTGTGGAGTTCACTGATTATGCAGTGTTTTGGTGGGAGCAACTCAATTTAAGTAAAAGGAAGGTGGGAAGGTATCCCATCAATAATTGGGAAGACATGAAGGAAGCCATGAGAAAAAGGTTTGTTCCTTCACACTATTTTAGAGAATTACATCAAAAATTGCATAGGCTTGTGCAAGGAGCAAAATCAGTGGAGGAGTACTATAAGGAAATGGAAATGTGCATGGTGAGAGGAAACATTGAGGAGGATGAGGAGGTCACCATGGCTCGGTTCCTAAGTGATGCGAATTCCCAAGGTTAAAGAACCCAAAACCCCTTGAACATACACTTTGATCTCAAAATACAAAGAAGACAAACACCCTCCCTATTGAACCCCCAAATAACAAGTGAATGGAAATGCAAATAATCGGGATAAGAAGAATAAGAAAATGCTACAATCAAATGATTGATGAGTAATCCCAATTATTGATGCAATAGAAAAGAAAGCAAGCAATCTCACAATCTCTCTAAAGAATTTCAACTAAGCCAAGAGAAAACTCTCAAAATTTTATAATTTGATTCAATAATCCTTCTCTTTACAAGTTATAATAACCTATTTATAGCCTCCAAACCCTAAAGGAATGGGTATACATAAGTCTAATAGGTTTAAAACACTAAATTCTACCTAAAATAAGCTAAAACAACTACTTAAAACCCTACTAAGGTAAAGTGACGAATTGGGCTTATTTTAGAAAGGCCCAAGTATCTTACTTGAGAAAAAAAGCCTTAATTAAGCTACTTAAGTCACACGACTTTTAATGAAGTCACATGACTTTTAATGAAGTCACATGTCTCACTTAAATAAAAGCCCAATTTTGTTAAATAGGCCTAAACTAATTAACTATGAATACAAAAGCCCTACTACATAAATATCACATGCTATGCACACGTCTTTCACTTGCACATGCCCCGCACATGATTTGCACATGACTTGCACATGTTCTTCCAAGGCTTGAGTCTTCATATAGGCTATTTTAAACCCACAAGGCTTCATTTATCTTCACTTTAGGCTTTCCTTTATGGGGCATTAACCCAAAGGTTTGACTCTATACTTTAAGCCCGTAATTGATAGTAAAGCACCAAATTTCCCTCCTATAAATTGGAGCACACACCAATGACATTTGAATTTTATATTTATGTGTTTGAACTCCATTTAGACCCATTTGAAAGCCATAAGGTTGCCCCTCTTCAATGGCATAAGATATCTGTATCACTAAGTGGGCTAAACAATGATATTGCTGATGCCCTTGAATTATACAAATATGATTCCATGGAAGAAATGTTGCACATGACAATGAAGATTGAAAAGCAAAAGAAGAGTAGAGGCTTCCATAAGACCAGCAACAACTCAAATCACTCTTTGGCGTCTAAATGGACCAAAAAGGAGGAGAAGAAGGACTTTAGGGTATCTAAACCCTATAGGGTAGATTTGACACCTAAAGAAGAAAAGTTACCCCAACTTCCAAATAAGGTTGTTAAGGGTAACTCTAGTACTCCTGCCCCTAGTAGAGAAATTAAATGTTTTACATGTTTGGGTAAAGGGCATGTAGCATGTGAATGTCCTAATAGGAGGGTAATAATAGCTAGGGATGATGGGGAAATTACTTCTGAATTAGAAAATAGTGATAATGAAATGCCTCCTTTAGAAGATTATAGTGATTGTGATAGTGAAGGGGAGTTGTTAGCCACTGAAATCGGGACATCATTAGTTGCTAGGAGAGCTTTAAACTTAAATGTTAAAGAAGATAGCCTAGAAAAAAGAGAGAACATATTTCACACTAAGTGTTTAGTTAATAGGAGAGTGCACAATCATTATTGATGGGGGGAGTTGTACGAATGTAGCTAGTGTAAGTATGGTTGAAAAGTTAAACTTGGCATGTGAGAAGCATCCTAGACCTTATAGGTTACAATGGTTAAATGATAGCGGAGAAGTTAAGGTGACACGCCAAGTTAAAGTACCATTTTCAATTGGATGGTACAAGGATGAGGTTTTATATGATGTTGTACCTATGCAAGGCCATTTGCTTTTAGGGAGGCCTTGGCAGTTTGATAGACAAGCTATTCATAATGGGTGCACCAATCGATTTTCTTTTTCTTATGAAGGTAGAAGGTTGTTTTACCTCCATTATATCTCCTCAAGAGATTTATGAAGAACAAAAGAAAATGTTTGAGAAAGAGAAAGAGGCTTCGGCCAAAGGAGTAAAGGAGAGAGAGGTTTCGGCCCAAGGGGTGAAAGAAAGAGAAAAAGAAAAGAAAAGGGAAAAAGAGGCCAGAAAAGAAACAAAACAAATAAATGGCCCATTGGTGAGTGAAAACAAGCAAGGGGGAAGACAAAAACAAAATCTTTATGTGAGAACAAAAGAGGTTAAGAGTTCTTTAGCTTTAGGACAACCATTGATCCTTGTCATCTACAAGGAAAGTTTGTTTTCTAACACCGATCTTAATCTTGATTCTTTGCCTCCTAGTTTTGTTTCTATGTTGTAGGAGTATTCTGATGTCTTTCCTGAAGAGATGCCAGATGGATTGCCACCTTTGAGAGGGATAGACTTTGTGCCAGGATCTACCATTCCTAATAGACCAGCCTATAGAAGCAATCCTACGGAAACTAAGAAGATACAAAGGCAAGTGGAAGAACTCATGGAGAAGGGATTGGTGAGAGAAAGCATGAGTCCATGCGCAATGCCAGTTCTTTTGGTGCCTAAAAAGGATGGAACATGGAGGATGAGTGTTGATTGTCGTGCAGTTAACAAAATCATTGTAAAGTATAGACATCCCATTCCTAGGCTAGATGATATGTTGGATGAATTATGTGGTGCTGTGTATTTTACTAAAATTGATTTAATGAGTGGATATCATCAAATTAGAATGAAACCTGGTGATGTGGAAAACATCTTTCAAAACTAAATATGATTTTGTATGAGTGGTTGGTTATGCCATTTGGGCTATCTAATGCCCCTAGTACTTTTATGAGGCTTATGAACCATGTATTACGTGCATATTTAGGAAAGTTTGTTGTTGTGTACTTTGATGATATACTCATTTACAGCAAGTCTTATGAAGAACATATTGAGCATGTTAGGTTAGTTTTACAAGCTTTGAGATCTGAAAAGTTGTATGCTAAGCTTAAGAAATGCACATTTTGCATAGATAGACTTGTGTTTCTTAGTTTTGTGGTGAGTGCACATGGAATTGAAGTGGATGAAGAAAAAGTGAAGGCAATTCAAGAATGGCCCACGCCTAAAACTACTTCTGAAGTAAGGAGCTTCCATGGATTAGCAAGCTTTTATAGGCATTTTGTGCAAGATTTTTCGTCCATTGCTGCACCACTTATAGAAAATCATCAAGAAGGATGCTGGATTGAAGTGGGGAGAAGTACAACAAAAGGCGTTTGATACTTTGAAAGGGAAGTTGTGTTCTGCTCCTATTTTATCTTTCCTAATTTTGATAAGACATTTGAAATAAAATGTGATGCTTCTGGTGTAGGTATTGGGGCGGTGTTAATGCAAGAGAAGAAACCAATTGCCTACTTTAGTGAGAAGCTTAATGGAACCCAACTTAACTATTCAACCTATGACAAAGAGCTATATGCCTTCCTTGGATGTGTGGAAACATTACCTTCTTCCTAAGGAGTTTGTCATTCATACCGACATGAGTCCCTCAAACATTTGAAGGGACAAGGTAAATTTAATAAAAGGCATGCTAAATGGGTTGAATTTATTGAACAGTTTCCCTATGTCATTCGATACAAGCATGGAAAAGATAATATTATTGTTGATGCATTGTCAAGGAGATATTCTTTAATTTATACACTTAGTTCTAAGTTTCTTGGCTTTGAGCATGTTAAGGAACTATATGTTGGAGATCTTGATTTTGGTAATGTGTATGCAGCATGTGAGCATCAAGCTTTTGATAAATTTTATAGGCATCATGGGTTTTTATTTAAGGGCAGCAAGCTTTTTTTGCCTAAATGTTCTATACGTGATTTGCTTGTATTAGAGTCTCATTATGGGGGATTGATGGGATATTTTGGGGTGCACAAGATGTATGACATGTTGAATGAGCATTTTTATTGGCCTCTTATGTGCAGGGATGTGGAAAAAGTATGTAATTCATGTGTTCCATGTAGGCAAGCTAAGTCTAAAACTATGCCTCATGGTTTGTATATGCCTCTACCTATGCCTAGTTCTCCTTAGACTGATGTTTCTATGGATTTTATGCTTGGATTGCCTAGAACTAAACGTGGTAGAGATAGCATTTTTGTTGTGGTAGATAGTTTAGCAAGATGGCTCACTTTATTGCTTGTCATAAATGTGATGATGCGTTAATATTGCTGATCTATTCTTTAGAGAAGTTATGTGTTTGCATGGTATTCCACGCACCATTGTTTCAGATAGGCATACAAAATTCCTTTCATATTTTTGGCGTGTTCTATGGGGTAAGTTGGGTACGAAATTATTATTTTCTACTACCTATGGTACAAACAGATGGTCAAACAGAGGTAGTGAATAGAACTTTGGGAACTTTACTTCGTGCTAGGTAAGAATCTCAAAACATGGGAGGATTGTTTACCTTTCATTGAATTTGCTTATAATAGATGTATTCATTCTTCTACTGGTTTTTCACCTTTTGAGCTTGTTTATGGTTTTAACCCACTGACGGTGTTTGATCTTTGTCCATTGCCTTTACATGAGATTTCCAGTTTGGATGGTAATAGGAAGGCAAAATTGGTGAAATCTTTGCATGAGAAAGCAAGATCTAATATTGAGAAGAAGAATCAGAAGTATGCTGAAAGAGCCAATAAAGGTAGAAGACAAGTGGTATTTGCTCCTGGAGATTGGGTTTGGGTGCATTTTCGCAAGAAACAGTTTCCAAACCAAAGGAATAGCAAGTTGGATGGTCCATTTCAAGTCTTGGAGCGCATCAATAATAATGCTTACAAGATAGATTTACCAGGTGAATATGGTGTTTCTACTACTTTTAATGTATCTGACCTTTTTTCTTTTGATATGGATGCAGATTTGGGGATAAATCTTTTTGAACCATCAACCAATGATCATTTAAAGATGCCTAGTGGTCTAATTACAAGAGGACGTGCAAAGAAGCTAAAGATGGCCATGTCATCTTATGTTCAAGGCTTTATTACTCAAGAACTTAATGAAGATGCCTTTGAGAAGTGTTCTGGAGAACTTGAAGGCAAGTATAAAGTACTTAGCCTCTTGGAAGCAAGAGAAGGAATTGGGCAAGTTTAAGCTATCAAGGGCTTTTAACAACTTTGGGATTAATTGTACAAGTCATGTGCTTCATTTAAAAGTCACATGACTCACTTAAGTTGTATTATTAATGGGCTAGGCATGTGGGCTTCTTTTGGGCTTAGTTTAGTTAGTTTGGCTATTTATTTTAGTCTTTCTGATGCGGAACCCCAGCCTATATGCCAAACTAGAACGCCAACATACCATGAATATTGAACATAAATAAGATAATAAACCCCCAATCTAAAGAACCCCCAAACAAGATTGATTGGAAACGCTTATGATAGATTGATTTAGAAAACAAGAAGAAGAAGAATCAAACATACATTAATCATGCAAATAGCCTAAGTCTAATTCTTCATGCAATAGCAAGAATCA
Source organism: Excoecaria agallocha (assembly GCA_037975025.1). Classification (NCBI taxonomy): domain Eukaryota; kingdom Viridiplantae; phylum Streptophyta; class Magnoliopsida; order Malpighiales; family Euphorbiaceae; genus Excoecaria; species Excoecaria agallocha. Next base: position 34,042,826 of record CM075806.1, read on the forward strand.
ATAATAAATTAACTCTCACAAATTTGGCCAAGCCAAAGAAAATTCTCATTAATCAAAATTCAAGTCCCTTACAAATGAAGAATTCAGCCCTTTATATAGGCTAGGCAGCCACCCCTCCCTAGATGAATTAAAATCAAACACTAACTTTAAGAGATAAATAATAAAATAAATAACAAAGATAATTCCTAACCTTTATCTACATGTATTTGGCCATAATATGGACTAAGTATATGAAGAAATAAAGATAAATACAATTTGAGAATAATCCTAACAGCTAGTGATAAATATGCTTATTATCCTAAGAAAATGAATGAATGAATGTAGACTTAATGTTGGCTAAATATGAATTTCGGCCAGCCCTTTAAAGATATGGTCAAGCTATTATTTCTCCCTCAAACTCTACTTAATAATAGCCCAAAATAATAAGTATTTATCAAGGAAAATCCATTCCTAAAATTTAGGACCCTAAGTTCACCAATGTATGCCTAAACCTAAATCTGACCCAAACCCATTAAAATTCAATTCTCCCATGTAAAATTCGGCCCCCTTAGGTATTCTAAGCCTCAAATAGTTATTTTGGCCCAACTCTTTAGAAGAGATAAGCCCAACTTTAGCCTACCCACTTAAACTACCCAAAATAGTAAAATAAGCCCAAAATAAAGCAAACCTATTCTAACAAAGCCCAATTCGTTTTTCTAGGTCCTAGGCTGTCCAAATATACTTAATTAAATGTTACATAAAGAATGGACACCAAATAAAGTAGATTGAAGGCCCATTGCAACATTCGGCCTAAATTGTCTTCATAGTCCAATTTAGCTTCTTTCTCTTCTTGAACTTGCATCTTCTCCACATAAGGTCTCATGAATGTTTGTAGGACTTATTTAAGCTTCTTTAACCTTGCTCTTATTATTGGTCGTTGAGAAAGTGCTAGTTCATCTCTCTTGTTGTCGGCGTGCTTGGTCATGCTCATATCACTTTCTTTTGGGCTTTCATTTTAGGCCTGTAAGGTTTATTAATTAGTTTTGTTTTAAGTGTGTTTAAGACTTATTTGGGCTTAATTGGCTTGTGAAAGCCCAAGGAAATTCGTGTAAGGCCTTATTAGTATTTAAATTAGGGTTTTAAAGAGTGAATTAGGGTTAGCCACCTTATAAATAGGCTCATCTATGTTGTAAACTTCAGATTTGAATCAAATTATAAACTTTTGAGAGTTTTTCTCTCGGCTTAGCCAAAATTCTTTAGAGAGATTGTGAGATTGCTTGTTTTCTTTTCTATTGCATCAAGAATTAGGATTACTTATCAATCATTTGATTGTGGCATTTTCTTATTCTTCTTATCCCGATTATTTAAGTTTCCATTCATGTGTTGTTTGGGGGTTCAATAGGGAGGGTGTTTGTCTTCTTTGCGTTTTGAGATCAAAGTGTATGTTCAAAGGGTTTCGAGTTCTTTAACCTTGGGGTTCCGCATCACATGGTTATGAATAGAATATATGTAAGTGAATTATTATATGTAATTGATTGTATGAATTCACATCAAGTGCAAAGAGTGAGGCATGTATACATATTTGTGATTAGTGACTATAAGACCATAGTAAAGCATAAGGATATGATAAATGGCTTAATGATGAACAATGATTAAACAATAATTTTTATATAACCATACAAATGGTAGCATAGATAGGTATCATTATCAAATGTATGATGAATCTATGAATATTTGACTTGACTTGTGAAAGTGAAAGTAGAAGAGAAGGTGAATGTGACAATGTATCTTGGAAGTGATAGCGAAAGTAAGATAGTGAAAAGTTTTATTATTTTGTGCCTGAATTATACATAATAGTGGTTAGATAGGCATGCCTATATAAGATGATGATTGCAGTTGCCTGCCTTTTTGTGCCGGTTTGGTAACTAGTGTTTTTGTGCCTATTTGGTACTTAGCATTTCGGAGACAATTCTCTAGTGCTTGACATTGCTTAATCATTATCTAATGATTTGATACCATTTTTAGGATCTTTTTTCCCCACTATCCATGCCTTAATGTGTTTTAAGCCATAATAGTGAATATAATATAGTGAAAATGATAAGAGTGAGTGAATAAAATGCTTATATATACATATATAAGCTAAAGAGAACATGTGTTACATAGAATGTCCATATTTGAAAAAGTATATAGTTATAAGACGAGATAATGTAATGTGCGAATGTATTTGACATATGAATTTACATGTGATTATATGAAATGAATTGTTGAAGCAGATTTGAAATGAATAATAAGAGTGATGTAAATAATATTAAAAGGAGTAGTGATAAAATATAAGCGAAAAATATAGTTATTAAGTATATTGCAACATAACATATGAAGGTCTGATACATATGGACTTAAATATAGATGTACACAAGGTAAATGATTATGAGAATTACATTGTAGCAGTCTAATTAGGATACTAGTGATAATAATTAAGGGTATTCTTGATGCGGAACCCCAAGGTTAAAGAACCCGAAACCCCTTAAACATACACTTTGATTTCAAAAGACAAAGAAGACAAACACCCTCCCTATTGAACCCCCAAACAACACGTGAATGGAAACGCAAATAATCGGGATAATAAGAATAGGAACACGCCACAATCAAATGATTGATAAGTAATCCTAATTCTTGATGCAATAGAAAAGAAAGCAAGCAATCTCACAATCTCTCTAAGGAATTTCGGCCAAGCCAAGAGAAAACTCTCAAAAGTTTATAATTTGATTCAATGATTGATATCCCTCTTTACAAGTTATAATAACCTATTTATAGCCTCCAAACCCTAAGGGAATGGGTATACATAAGTCCAATAGGTTTAAAACACTAAATTCAACCTAAAAAAAACTAAAACAACTACTTAAAACCCTACTAAGGTAAAGTGACGAATTTGAAGCCCAAAATAAAAGACTAACTAATAACCCAAATAACTAAATAATCCCTTTAAAAGAAAGCCCACATGCCTAAGCCCACATTTACAACTTAAATGAGTCATGTGACTTTTTAAATGAGGCACATGACTTGTACAATTAAAGCCCAAAGTTGTATAAGCCCAAAATTGATAGTAAAGCACCAAATCTGCCTCCTATAAATTGGAGCACGCCCCAATAACATTTGGATCTTATATTTATGTGTTTGGACTCCATTTGAACCCATTTGAAAGTCATAAGGTTGCCCCTCTTCAATGGCATAAGATAGCCCTCTTGGATCCGTATCATTCCCTCCCTCTTTAGAAAAGATTCGTCCTCGAATCTTCGTCTTGCAATAGTTGGGAATTGGCACTTGAGGAATACATTCATCTTCATAAATGATCTTCGGTATTGGTGGAAATAATATGAATGCTTCTTCATTGAGGAACTCATCATGATCCTGCAAGTTATAAACAAAATGACTATGCAAAACATGGTTAGTATTTAATATAATGATATGATTTTGACTTTCTTCACTTCCCATGTGCACCTCATCCTCCTTATGCGGTAGAGGAGAAATTGTAACATGCAGATCTTCCATCTCCACTAAACCAGCTTCTTCATTCTCACTCAAACAATCAATGACATCTTCACTTTCAAATATTTTTGCATTATGTACAACATCATTATCTTCTTCTACCTCTAAAACAACCTCATTTACCAAGTTCTCCACATCTTCAACTTCACCCAAAACCTCTTTTTCCTCATCAAGCTCATCAACAACCTCCTCTTCATGGTCTTGAGTAATTTCACTATCAAAGCCTATATCTATATCACCCTTTTCAGGTTCACAAATTATTTCTTCCATGATAACTTTCTCCTTCTTTCTCTTCGCTTTGCTCTCCTCCATTCTAATTCGTGGTTCGAAATATTGTCTAACCAACCATTCAAAATTATTAAGGTCTTGCCTTAACAAATTTATATCTTCCTTAAACGCATTCCTTTCATCTTGATGTAAATGTCGTTTGGACTTGTGATTAGACATCCTCACATTCACTCGTGTTTCACTCAAAATTTGGCTTTTATCCTCTTAATGTCCTCTCACTCTCTTGCCTTTTTCCTCTCAAGCTTGTAACTTCAAAATTGCACTTCAGAATTTAAATCACAAATAAAAAAAAAACTTGAGCACGTTTAAGAAATCAAGAAAACAATAACTAACAACAAAAAGATAGCTCAAAACTAGAAAAGAAGACTCTAGACACAATGGAGGTGATACACGGACAAGAGTGGTGTACCACTTGATGATAAGAAAATTAGAGTATTGGACAAGCAATGATACCCTAACAATGTAAATGGAACAAAAGCTAGCATAAAACAAAGAAATAAGCAACAAGAATCAAGGAAAATGACAATATGAATAAAATGGATGAATTTGATTCACTACAAAGTAAACCAAATTTAGAACCTAGTTGTTCTACCCAACAAAGGAAAGAGATCAACAAGAATACCAAATTAAACTAAATAAAGTATAAAACATGCAAAACAAATCAATTTAGAGCCAATTTATTCACTATGCCGAACGATGTAACAAGCTTGATTAGTGTGTCAAGTTGTGTGCAAAATGGTGGCAAAGTGATGGCAAAAAGATGGCAAAGTAATGGCAAAATGATGGCAAAAGTTTCCAAAAATGATAACATAAATGGTGGAAAAAGTTTCCAAAAATGGTTGCACAAATGATGGAAAAGTTACCAAAAATGATTGCACAAATGGTGGAAAGTTTCCAAAAATGGTTACACAAATGATGGAAAAGTTGCCAAAAATGGTCACACAAATGGATCACATATGATAAAAATGATTGGCACAAATGGATAATAAATGGATAGCACAAATATTTGCCAAGTAGAAATCTTTGTCTAACTAGAATTAGGATTGTAATTCCAAATCAACTATGGATTGGATTTTGAAAACCTAAACCCAAAGCAATAAGGATTGTATTTCCTACCCTTTAAAGGATTCCCAAAGGTGTTTGGAAAAGGTGTAAATGCTGCCCCTCCCAATCCTAAAGCAAAAAGGATTAGTTTTTCCCACTTATGAAAGGATTAGGATTTCTTTAGGCTATATAAACTACCCTTGCTCAATTTGCTCCTTAAAATTTTTTTTTTCTCTTTTTTTTGATGAACAGTACCGTGAACAGTGCGATGAACAGTACCGTGAACAGTATGATGAACAGTATCGTGAACAGTACCACGATTTTTTTTTGTTTTTTTTCTCTCTCTTTTTTTTTTAATGAAACAAAACACAAGGTAAGGAAAAGAAAAATGCTAAATTTACCACACAAAAGCACACAAATCAAAACTTATCACTACCTAATTCGGCATAAACATAAAGAAATCAAAGAAAAGAAAACACAAACCTAACACTAAGATAAATAGGAATTTACCTTTCTTTTGGCTCTGATACCAAATGATGCGGAACCCCAAGGTTAAAGAACCCGAAACCCCTTAAACATACACTTTGATTTCAAAAGACAAAGAAGACAAACACCCTCCCTATTGAACCCCCAAACAACACGTGAATGGAAACGCAAATAATCGGGATAATAAGAATAGGAACACGCCACAATCAAATGATTGATAAGTAATCCTAATTCTTGATGCAATAGAAAAGAAAGCAAGCAATCTCACAATCTCTCTAAGGAATTTCGGCCAAGCCAAGAGAAAACTCTCAAAAGTTTATAATTTGATTCAATGATTGATATCCCTCTTTACAAGTTATAATAACCTATTTATGGCCTCCAAACCCTAAGGGAATGGGTATACATAAGTCCAATAGGTTTAAAACACTAAATTCAACCTTAAAAAAACTAAAACAACTACTTAAAACCCTACTAAGGTAAAGTGACGAATTTGAAGCCCAAAATAAAAGACTAACTAATAACCCAAATAACTAAATAATCCCTTTAAAAGAAAGCCCACATGCCTAAGCCCACATTTACAACTTAAATGAGTCATGTGACTTTTTAAATGAGGCACATGACTTGTACAATTAAAGCCCAAAGTTGTATAAGCCCAAAATTGATAGTAAAGCACCAAATCTGCCTCCTATAAATTGGAGCACGCCCCAATAACATTTGGATCTTATATTTATGTGTTTGGACTCCATTTGAACCCATTTGAAAGTCATAAGGTTGCCCCTCTTCAATGGCATAAGATAGCCCTCTTGGATCCGTATCAGTATTGATCGTAAGATAGGTGCAATTTTGGTTCTGGACTAGCTCGCAGTGGTTACCAAATTTGTACTGACCATGAGGTCCATTCTTCTTGATGGCAGATTTACAGGTCAAAATTGTATGCTAATTTAGACCTATCAGATGACATTTTCATTCAAAATGGTCTTCTACAAAGTTGATCCCCTATTTTTCTAGTTTTAGAATCATTAAAAATCACTTCATTTTCCTTTCTAAATTTCAATATATTTACAAAACACTAAGGATTATTCCTATAATGATAGGGTTTCAGTTAGTTTTAATTTTTAAGATAAAATTAACATGTTTAGAGGTAGAATTAGACTTTCTCTTCTCATAAAAAAATATAGATATGAACATCTAGTCTTTAACCTAATTGGAATTAGTCAATTTTCTACTCTATAACTCAAATTATAAACAAAACACTCCTGTTAGGTCAAATTAACTCAAAGATATTTGACAGTACTTTGAAAAAAATTCTTCGAATAAAATTAGTGTAGAATTAGACTAACATTTTTTCATATGATATGTGATCCTATTTGTCTAGTTTATCCATAATTTTGTCTTATAGCATTTAGACCTCTGTACCAAGAGTTATATCCAAAATACTAAAATCTACTCACTTAAACTAGACAACAACTCATATCTAACTTCAACCCTAAATAAAACATACTTAAAAGTAGAATCAAACAAAGGTTTCTCCTAAAAAAATTATAGGTCCATATCTTAGGTGTAATTACCAACTTAAAACACCATATTTAGAGTCTTATAACTCAAAATATACTTTAAAAATAGAAATCGGTTCCTAGTGAACCAACACAGATTTTTACTTCTACAATCTTCATCAAATGAATACAAGCAAGGTATAAATCTTTAGATCCCATATTTAAAACTATATTAACAATTCAAAATATATCCATTACCCATTTTAATCCACATTTCCAACTATAATAAAATCACATGCAACATGAAAGAAGTTACCAAACCTGACATTCAAACTTCAATCATCTTCTAAATCCTTTTTTTCTCATTTTCTCCTTCTTCTACTCTACTTGCTAGCTAATCTTCTTAAATAAATCTTTAATCCAACCTTTCTTACATGCATGATGATGAAAATAAAGGTTTGTTCTTTAGGTGAAGGGTCAAAATTACAAGATAAAGGAGGAAGAAATGAAGTTACAGATTTTAGAGAGTGAGGAAAGAGAAATGCAAATCTTTTAGAGAGAGAAGAAAATGGAAATTTCTATTTTTCTCCTCTAAAATCTGGTCGAGGCACTATTTAAAACCTAGATTCCCTCTTCTCTCTCCTACATGCAGCCTTTAGAAAATTATGTAGAGAAGGGAAGTTTCAATTAATTCCTTTCTAATTCCTTAATTCAAAATTATGCCCCATCTCATTTCTTTCATTAAGTTTATTCCCAAATTTATCATTCCTTTCTTAATTGCACCTAATAATTAAAATTTTATTTAAATTGCACACATGGTAAAATAACTATTTTACCTTATTTCACTTAAAATAATAATTATCAATGTCTTCACTTATAATACTTCAATTAATTAAGCTAAATTAGACCTTAATGTCATATTAATTCCCATGAATCCTCTTAGGGCCAATATTGGGTCCTTACATCCTGAGTAAGGCATGACACATCACATGTATAGATATGAGTCTGTAGGGTGACACTGACATACTCCTTTAAAGGGTATGGGGGTGTTAGAATTTAGTGATATCAGAGCATATGTTTAGGCTTTTCTAGTGATGCGGAACCCCAACCTATATGCCAAACTAGAACGGCAACATACCATGAATATTAAACATAAATAAGATAATAAACCCCCAATCTAAAGAACCCCCAAACAAGATTGATTGGAAACGCTTATGATAGATTGATTTAGAAAACAAGAAGAAGAAGAATCAAGCATACATTAATTATGCAAATAGCCTAAGTCTAATTCTTCATGCAATAGCAAGAATCAATAATAAATTAACTCTCACAAATTCGGCCAAGCCAAAGAAAATTCTCTTTAATCAAAATTCAAGTATCTTACAAGTGAAGAATTCAGCCCTTTATATAGGCTAGGCAGCCACCCCTCCCTAGATAAATTAAAATAAAACACTAACTCTAAGAGATAAATAACAAAATAAATAACAAATATAATTCCTAACCTTTATCTACATGTATTTGGCCATAATATTGATGCGGAACCCCAAGGTTAAAGAACCCGAAACCCCTTAAACATACGCTTTGATTTCAAAAGACAAAGAAGACAAACACCCTCCCTATTGAACCCCCAAACAACACGTGAATGGAAACGCAAATAATTGGGATAATAAGAATAGGAACACGCCACAATCAAATGATTGATAAGTAATCCTAATTCTTGATGCAATAGAAAAGAAAGCAAGCAATCTCACAATCTCTTTAAAGAATTTCGGCTAAAGCCAAGAGAAAAACTCTCAAAAGTTTATAATTTGATTCAATGATTATCCTCCTGTTACAACTCATAACAAGCTATTTATACTAAAACCCTAACACTTTACTTCTTAAACAAGCCAAATAACCTCTTTAGGAATTCTAAAGACTCTTTACTTCTTAAACAAGTCTAATAACCTCTTTAAGAAGTAATAAATCACCCTTAGAAGCTAAAATAACCCCTAAAAAGGCCTTAAACAAGGTGTGGCCGAATTTCATAAGACAAAACAAGCCCATTCTCCTACTTAAAGAATTAAAACAAAACTAAAATGATGGGCCTTAATGAAGGTGGCGTGTAGCCCACTTAAATAAGGCCTTATTTGTTCAATAAACCAACTAAACATAATGAATTAAAAGCCCTAACTAAAAACTAAACAAATCAGCCCCTTAAACCCCTTAAGATACAACTTTAAATGAGTCATGTGAATTATAAATAAAGCACATGACTTGTACAATTAAAGCCCAAAGTTGCATAAGCCCTTTATGACTCAAGTTGGCCCAATTCTTCATTTGCTTCCAAAAGGATGAGTACTTTATGCTTGTGATGCTGATTGACGAAATCATCATGACTTGCCCTCTCCATGGTCGTATCATTCCCTCCATCTTTAGAAAAGATTCGTCCTCGAATCTTCGTCTTGCAATAGTTGGGAATTGACACTTGAGGAATACATTCATCTTCGTAAATGATCTTCGGTATTGGTGGAAATAATATGAATGTTTCTTCATTGAGGAACTCATCATGATCCTGCAAGTTATAAACAAAAGAACTATGCAAAACATGGTTAGTCTTTAATATAGCGGTATGATTTTGACTTTCTCCACTTCCCATGTGCAACTCATTCTTCTTAATCAATAGAGAATCAACTGTAACTTGCGAATCTTCCATCTCAACTAAGCAAACTTCTTCACCTGCACTCAAACAATCAACAATTTCTTCACTTTCAATTATTTTTCCATTATGCACAACATCATTATCCTCTTCCACCTCTAAAACAACCTTATTTAAATTTTTAACCACGTTCTCCACATCTTCAACTTCACCCAAAACCTTTTTTTTCTCATTAAGCTCATCAACAACATCCTCTTCATGGTCTTGAGTAATCTCACTATCAAAGCCTATATCTATATCACCCTTTTCAGGTTCACAAATTATTTCTTCCATGATAACTTTCTCCTTCTTTCTCTTCACTTTGCTCTCCTCCATTCTAATTCGTGGTTCGAAATATTGTCTAACCAACCATTCAAAATTATTAAGGTCTTGCCTTAACAAATTTATATCTTCCTTAAACGCATTCCTTTCATCTTGATGTAAATGTCGTTTGGACTTGTGATTAGACATCCTCACATTCACTCGTGTTTCACTCAAAATTTGGCTTTTATCCTCTTAATGTCCTCTCACTCTCTTGCCTTTTTCCTCTCAAGCTTGCAACTTCAAAATTGCACTTCAGAATTTAAATCACAAATTAAAAAACTTGAGCACGTTTAAGAAATCAAGAAAATAATAACTAACAACAAAAAGATAGCTCAAAACTAGAAAAGAAGACTCTAGACACAAAGGAGGTGATACACGGACAAGAGTGGTGTACCACTTGATGATAACAAAATTAGAGTATTGGACAAGCAATGATACCCTAACAATGTAAATGGAACAAAAGCTAGCATAAAACAAAGAAATAAGCAAACAAGAATCAAGGAAAATGACAATATGGATAAAATGAATGAATTTGATTCACTACAAAGTAAACCAAATATAGAACCTAAATATTCTACCCAACAAAGAAGAAAAATCAACAAGATACCAATTAAAACTATAAAACATGCAAAACAAATCAATTTACAGCCAATTTATTCACTATGCCGAACGATGTAACAAGTTGATTAGTGTGTCAAGTTATGTTCAAAACGATGGCAAAAAAAAAATGGCAAAGTGATAGTAAAATGATGGCAAAAGTTTCCAAAAATGATAGCACAAATGGTGGAAAAAGTTTCCAAAAATGGTTACACAAATGATGGAAAAGTTGCAAAAAATGGTTGCCCAAATGGTGAAAAGTTTCCAAAAATGGTTACACAAATAATGGAAAAAGTTGCCAAAAATGGTTGCACAAATGAATAGCAAATGATAAAAATGATTGGCACAAATGGATAATAAATGGATAGCACAAATATTTGCCAAGTAGAAATTCTTGTCTAACTAGGATTAGGATTGTAATTCCAATTTAGATATGGACTAGGATTTTTTTGAAAGCCTAAACCCACAGCAATAAGGATTAATTTTCCTACCTTTTAAAGGATTCCCAAATGTGTTTGGAAAAGGTGTAAAAGTGCCCCTCCCAATCCTAAAGCAAAAAGGATTGGTTTTTCCCACTTATGAAAGCATTAAGAATTTCTATATAAACTACCCATGCTCAATTGCTCTTTAATTTCTTTTCTTCGTCTATTTTTCTTCTCTTTCACGTGTTTTCTCTCTTCTTTCTTTTTTTTTGATAAACAGTAACGTGAACAGTGCGATGAACAGTAACGTGAACAGTGTGATGAACAGTATCGTGAACAGTACCACGATTTTTTTTTCTCTCTTTTTTTTTAAATCACTCACTAATCTAAAGGCTTACTACTACTAGAATTTGTTTTTTTTTAATGAAACAAAACACAAGGTAAGGAAAAGAAAATGCTAAATTTACCACACAAAAACACACAAATCAAACCTTATCACTACCTAATTCGGCATAAACATAAAGAAATCAAAGAAAAGAAAACACAAACCTAACACTAAGATAAATAGGAATTTACCTTACTTTTGGCTCTGATACCAAATGATGCGGAACCCCAAGGTTAAAGAACCCGAAATCCCTTAAACATACGCTTTGATTTCAAAAGACAAAGAAGACAAACACCCTCCCTATTGAACCCCCAAACAACACGTGAATGGAAACGCAAATAATTGGGATAATAAGAATAGGAACACGCCACAATCAAATGATTGATAAGTAATCCTAATTCTTGATGCAATAGAAAAGAAAGCAAGCAATCTCACAATCTCTCTAAAGAATTTCGGCTAAAGCCAAGAGAAAAACTCTCAAAAGTTTATAATTTGATTCAATGATTATCCTCCTGTTACAACTCATAACAAGCTATTTATACTAAAACCCTAACACTTTACTTCTTAAACAAGCCAAATAACCTCTTTAGGAATTCTAAAGACTCTTTACTTCTTAAACAAGTCTAATAACCTCTTTAAGAAGTAATAAATCACCCTTAGAAGCTAAAATAACCCCTAAAAAGGCCTTAAACAAGGTGTGGCCGAATTTCATAAGACAAAACAAGCCCATTCTCCTACTTAAAGAATTAAAACAAAACTAAAATGATGGGCCTTAATGAAGGTGGCGTGTAGCCCACTTAAATAAGGCCTTATTTGTTCAATAAAACAACTAAACATAATGAATTAAAAGCCCTAACTAAAAACTAAACAAATCAGCCCCTTAAACCCATTAAGATACAACTTTAAATGAGTCATGTGAATTATAAATAAAGCACATGACTTGTACAAATAAAGCCCAAAGTTGCATAAGCCCTTTATGACTCAAGTTGGCCCAATTCTTCATTTGCTTCCAAAAGGATGAGTACTTTATGCTTGTGATGCTGATTGACGAAATCATCATGACTTGCCCTCTCCATGGTCGTATCAAATATGGACTAAGTACATGAAGAAATAAAGATAACTACAATTTGAGAATAATCCTAACAGCTAGTGATAAATATGTTTATTATCCTAAGAAAATGAATGAATGAATGTAGACTTAATGTTGGCTAAAAGTGAATTTCGGCCAGCCCTTTAAAGATATGGTCAAGCTATTATTTCTCCCTCAAACTCTACTTAATAATATCCCAAAATAATAAGTATAAATTTATCAAGGAAAATCCATTCCTAAAATTTAGGACCCTAAGTTCACCAACGTAGGCCTAAACCTAAATCTGACCCAAACCCACTAAAATTCAATTCTCCCATGTAATATTCGGCCCCCTTAGGTATTCTAAGCTTCAAATAGTTATTTTGGCCTAACTCTTTAGAAGAGATAAGCCCAACTTTAGCCTACCCACTTAAACTATCCAAAACAGTAAAATAAGCCCAAAATAAAGCAAACCTATTCTAATAAAGCCCAATTCATTTTCCTAGGTTCTAGGCTGCCCAAATATACTTAATTAAATGTTACATAAAGAATAGAAACTAAATGAAGTAGCTTGAAGGCCCATTGCACCATTCGGCCTACACTTGTTTTCATAGTCCAATTTAGCTTCTTTCTCTTCTTGAACTTGCATCTTCTCCACATAAGGTTTCATGAATGCTTGTAGGACTTCTTTAAGCTTCTTTGACCTTGCTCTTGTTATTGATCCTTGAGGAAATGCTAGTTCATCTTTCTTGTTGCCATTGTGCTTGGTTGTGCTCATATCATCCCCTCCCCCTTCGAAAGGATTCGTCCTCGAATTTAAATCACAGTTAAATGGAGATAAGTCAGAGATATTAAAAGTTGCACTTACACCATACTCACCTGGCAAATCAATCTTGTATGCATTGTCATTGATCCGTTCCAGCACTTGAAATGGTCCATCTCCTCTTGCATCAAGTTTAGACTTCCTTTGATTAGGAAACCTCTCTTTATGCATATGGATCCAAGCCCAATCTCCTGGTTCGAATATCACTTACTTACGACCCTTGTTAGCCTGCTTTGCATACATTTTGTTCTTCTTCTCAATGTGCTCACGTGCTTTCGTGTGTATTGTCTTAACCAAATCAGCCTTAGCCTTACCATCTAAGTTAGAAAGTTCATTCAAAGGTAAAGGCATCAAATCCAAAACAGTCAATGGATTGAAACCATACACAATTTCAAAAGGTGAAAAACCTGTAGAAGTATGAATTGCACGATTATAAGTGAACTCAGCAAATGGTAAACATTCTTCCCAAGTTTTAATATTCTTACCAATTATAGCACGCAACATAGTTCCTAAAGTTCTATTAACAACTTCGGTTTGGCCATCTATTTGTGGATGACAAGTAGTGGAAAAGACAAGTTCAGTACCAAGTTTACCCCACAGAACACACCAAAAGTGACGTAGGAACTTAGAATCCCTATCTGAGACAATAGTCCTAGGTATACCATGCAATAGAACTACTTCCCTAAAAAATAAATCAACTATGTTTGTTGCATCATTAGTTTTATGACAAGCAATAAAATGTGTCATTTTACTAAATCGGTCCACTACAACAAATACACTATCTCTTCCCCTTTTTGTCCTAGGTGTTTCTACAATGAAGTCCATAAAAATGTCAGTCCAAGGTTCAATAGGAACAGGCAAAGGAGTATACGAACCTTGATTTAAGGACTTAGATTTAGCCTGTTTACATGCAAAACATTGAGCACACACTTTTTCGCACATTAGGCCAATAAAAATGTTCATTAAGCATGTCTAAAGTCTTTTTCACACCAAAGTGTCCCATTAATCCCCCACTATGCGATTCCTTCACAAGTAACTCTCTAAGAGAACATGCAGGTATACATAGTTGTTTTCGTCTAAAAAGAAACCCATCATGTCTATAGAACTTATTAAATGCATAATGTACACATGCCTTGTACATCAAAATCATGATCATACATTTCTTTCAAATGCTCAAAACCTAAGAGTTTGGAACTAAGCATAGAAATCAATGCATATCACCTAGAAAGTTCATCGGCAACAACATTATCTTTACCTTGCTTGTACTTAATTACATATGGAAAAGTATCAAGGTACTCTACCCACTTACCATGCCTTCTATTCAACTTACCTTGTCCTTTCAGATATTTGAGAGACTGGTGATCTGTGTGTATCACGAATTCTTTGGGCAAAAGGTAGTGTTCCCAAACCTCAAGAGCTCTCACCAATGCATAGAACTCTTTATCATAGGTAGAGTAATTCAGCTATGGTCCACTCAACTTCTCACTAAAGTATGCTATTGGACGATTTTCCTGCATCAAAACAGCACCTATACCAATCCTAGAAGCATCACATTCAACCTCAAAAGTCTTAGAAAAATCAGGTAATTTCAAAACAGGAGCAGTACACAATTTATCTTTCAAAACATTGAAAGCATCTTCCTGCTCTTTACCCCATTTAAAACCAACAGACTTTTTAATGATTTCATTTAGAGGTGCAGCAATAGTAGAAAAATCCTTAACAAATCTCCTATAGAAACTTGCTAAACCATGAAAGCTCCTCACCTCACTTGCATTCTCAGGTGTTGGCCATTCTTGGATAGCCTTAACCTTTTCATTATCTACCTCAACACCACGTGCTCTAACAACAAATCCTAAGAAAACAACACTATCAACACAAAATGTGCATTTCTTCAAATTAGCATACAATTGTTGTTTTCTCAAAACAGCTAACACAAGTTCAACATGCCTTAAATGCTCTTTTAGGTTTTTGATGTAAATCAAGATATCATCAAAATACACAACAACAAATTTACTTAAGAATTCACGCAAAACATGGTTCATAAGTCTAATAAATGTGCTAGGTGCATTAGTTAAGCCAAAAGGCATAACCAACCATTCATACAAACCATATTTTGTTTTAAAGACAGTTTTTCCATTCATCACCTAATTTCATCCTAATTTGATGATAACCATTTTTCAAGTCAATTGTAGTTAATATTATAGCACCATTTAACTCTTCAAGCATATCATCTAACCTAGGAATGGGATGGCGATACTTTACAGTGATTTTGTTAACTTCTCGACAATCAACACACATGCGCATGGTTCCATCCTTTTTAGGTACCAAAAGAACAAGTACAACACAAGGACTTAGGCTTTCTCTCACGTGTCCTTTTGCTAAAAGTTCCTCCACTTGTCTTTGCAACTCCTTTGTTTCCTCCGGATTGCTTCGATAAGTTGGACGATTTGGAATTTGTGCACCAGGAACAAAGTCGATTTGATGTTCAATCCCTCTAATTGGTGGCAAACCCAGGTGGTATCTCCTTAGGGAAGACATCTTTATAATCTTGCAATAACTTAGAAAAAGAACTAGGCAAATTTGGGTCTAGGTTAGTTTCAGAGAAATAATTGTCCTTAAACCTCAAAAGTACTAAAGCTCTCATGCGTATGCATTCCTCAACTCTCTTTCTTTTGCATAAAAGGAGTATTTGCTAAATTTTTCACTTGGCTCACTCTGCTCTACTTTTACCTCAGCACACATTAACTTCTTCTCTCCTGCACTTCTCTCTTTCTTTTTCTCACTAGTGCAGTCTCTCATCGTTGGGCCTTTACTTTTATTCTTTTCACTACTGGCCTCTTTTCTCTCATTTTTCTTTTCTTTCTCACTTCCCTTTACCTCTTTTGCAGATTGATGTATCTTTACTTGATCTGCATATACCTCTTTAGGTGCCAAAGGGGCAAGTGTGTGTTTACATCCTTTAAATGCAAAAGTGTACCTATTTCTAAATCCATCATGTAATACACGCCTATCAAATTGCCAAGGCCTTTCTAGCAAAATATGACTAGCATGCATAGGTACAACATCACAAATGACTTTATCTTCATATTTACCAATGGAAAATAATACAGTTACACGTTTGGTCACCTTTACTTCCCCACTATCATTCAACCACTGAAGTCTGTATAGGTTAGGGTGTTTCTCAGTTTTAAGTCCTAATTTATCAATTAAGACTGTACTAGCAACATTAACACAACTACCCCATCAATTATCATACTACAGACTTTTCTACCTATTAAACACCTAGTATGAAAGATGTTTTCCCTCTGTTCTAGTCCTTCTTTCACATTTACATTCAATGCACGCAATACAACTAAGGACTCCCCTTGAACAGGATATTCTACATTTTCATCTAGATCAGAACAATCCTCCAAAGGTGGCATATCATCACAATTCTCATCAGATTTAGAATCAGAAATAATTTCATCCCCACATTCATTAGCACAATGACCACGACCCTTGCATTTGAATTAATTCAACACACCAATTTAAAGGCTACTACTACTAGAATTTGTTTTTTTTATGCCAAAGATTTAAAGTTCAAATTCGGTTTCTAAGGCTTTTTTATAATGAATCAAAACACGAGGTAAGGAAAAGAAAAGGCTAAATTTAACACATGAAAAGCACAAAAATCAAAACTTATCACTACCTAATTCGGCATAAACATAAAGAAATCAAAGAAAAGAAAACACAAACCTAACACTAAGATATATAGGAATTTACCTTTATTTTGGCTCTGATACCGAATGATGCGGAACCCCAAGGTTAAAGAACCCAAAACCCCTTGAACATACACTTTGATTTCAAAATACAAAGAAGACAAACATGCTCCCTATTGAACCCCCCAAACAACAAGTGAATGTAAACGCAAATAATCGGGATAAGAAGAATTAAGAAAATGCCACAATCAAATGATTGATAAGTAATCCTAATTCATGATGCAATAGAAAAGAAAGCAAGCAATCTCACAATCTCTCTAAAGAATTTCGGCTAAGCCAAGAGAAAACTCTCAAAATTTTATAATTTCATTCAATAATGAAGTTTACAACCTAGGTTAGCCTATTTATAAGGTGGCTAACCCTAATTCACTCTTTAAAACCCTAATTTAAATACTCATATGGCCTTACACAAATTTCTTTGGGCTTTTACAAGCCAATTAAGCCCAAATAAGTCTTAAACACGCTTAAAACAAAACTAATTAATAAACCTTATAGGCCTAAAATGAAATCCCAAAAGAAAGACTAAAATAAATAACCAAACTAACTAAACTAAGCCCAAAAGAAGCCCACACGCCTAGCCCATTAATAATACAACTTAAGTGAGTTATGTGACTTTTAAATGAAGCACATGACTTGTACAATTAAGCCCAAAGTTGTTAAAAGCCCTTGATAGCTTAAGGTTGCCCAATTCCTTCTCTTGCTTCCAAGAGGCTAAGTACTTTATACTTGCCTTCAAGTTCTCCATAACACTTCTCAAAGGCATCTTCATTAATTTCTTGAGTAACAAAGCCTTGAACATAAGATGACATGGCCATCTTTAGCTTATTTGCACGTCCTCTTGTAATTGGACCACTAGGCATCTTTAAAGGATCGTTGGTTGATGGTGGTGGATCCGTATCAACCCAAGTGTCTTACTTAAGAAAATAAGCCTTAATTAAGCTGCTTAAGTCACATGACTTTTAATGAAGTCACATGTCCCACATAAATAAAAGCCCAATTTTGTTAAAAAGGCCCAAACTAATTAACTATGAATACAAAAGCCCTACTAAATAAATATCACATGCTATGCACATGTTTTCCACTTGCACATGTCCCGCACATGATTTGCACATGACTTGCACATGTTCTTCCAAGGCTTGAGTCTTCATTTAGGCTATTTTAAACCCACAAGGCTTCCTTTAGGCTTCCCTTTATGGGGCATTAGCCCAAAAGCTTGACTATATACTTTAAGCCCATAATTGACAGTAAAGCACAAAATTTGCCTCCTATAAATTGGAGCATGCCCCAATGATATTTGGATCTTATATTTATGTGTATGAACTCCATTTAGATCCATTTGAAATTCATAAGGTTGCCCCTCTTCAATGGCGTAAGATAGCCCTCTTGGATCCGCATCATTTAGTATCAGAGCCAAAAGAAAGGTAAATTTCTATTTATCTTAGTGTTAGGTTTGTGTTTTTTTTCCTTTATTTTTTTATGTTTATGCCGAATTAGATAGTTATAAGTTTTGATTTGTGTGCTTTTTGTATGTTAAAATTAGCCTTTTCTTTTCCTTACCTTGTGTTTTGATTCATTAAAAAGCCTTAGCAACTGAACTTGAACTTTAAATCTTTGGCATGAAAAACCAAATTCTAGTAGTAGTAAGATTGGTGTGTTGAATTAAAAAAAAGAAAAAAAATCGTGATCCTGTTTACGATACTGTTTATGGTACTGTTCATTGCACTGTTCTGGTACTGTTCATAAAAAAAAGAAACGTGAAAGAGAAGAAAAATAGAAAAAAAAAGTAAGGAGCAATTGAGCAAGGGTAGTTTATATAGCCTAAAGAAATTCTAATCCTTTCATAAGTGGGAAAAACTAATCCTTTTTGCTTTAGGATTGGGAGGGGCAACATTTACACCTTTTCCAAACACATTTGGGAATCCCTTAAAAGGTAGGAAACTTAATCCTTATTGCTTTGGGTTTAGGGTTTCAAAAATTCTAGTCCATATCTAAATTGGAATTACAATCCTAATCCTAGTTAGACAAGGATTTCTACTTGGCAAATATTTGTGCTATCCATTTATTATCCATTTATGCCAATCATTTTTATCATTTGCTATCCATTTGTGCAACCATTTTTGGCAACTTTTCCATCATTTGTGTAACCATTTTTGGAAACTTTCCACCATTTGTGCAACCATTTTTAGAAATTTTTTCATCATTTGTGTAACCATTTTTGGAAACTTTCCACCATTTGTGCAACCATTTTTGGCAACTTTTCCATCATTTATGTAACCATTTTTGGAAACTTTTTCCACCATTTGTGCTATCATTTTTGGAAACTTTTGCCATCATTTTGTTATCACTTTGCCATCGTTTTGCATACAACTTGACACACTAATTAAGCTTGTTACATCGTTCGGCATAGTGAATAATTTGGCTCTAAAATTGATTTGTTTTGCATGTTTTATACTTTATTTAGTTTAAATTGGTATCTTGTTGATTTCCTTTCTTTGTTGGGTAGCATATTTAGGTTCTATATTTGGTTTACTTTGTAGTGAATCAAATTCATTCATTTTATCCATATTGTCATTTTTCTTGATTCTTGTTGCTTATTTCTTTGTTTTAAGCTAGCTTTTTTTCCATTTACATTGTTAGGGTGTCATTGCTTGTCCAATAATCTAATTTATTACCATCAAGTGGTACACCACTTTTGTCCGTGTATCACTTCCATTATGTCTAGAGTCTTCTTTTCTAGTTTTTGAGCTATCTTTTTATTGTTAGTTATTATTTCCTTGTTTTCTAAAATGTGCTCAAGTTTTTTATTTGTGATTTAAATTCTGAAGTGCAATTTTAAAGTTGCAAGCTTGAGTGGAAAAAGGCAAGAGAGAGTGAGGACGTTATGAGAATAAAAGCCAATTTTTGAGAGATAAACACGAGTGCTTTGTGAGGATGTCTTATTACAAGTCAAAGCGACATTTAAATCAAGATGAAAGGAATACGTTTAAGGAAGATATAAAGTTGATAATGCAAGACCTTAATAATATAGAATGGTTGGGTAGACAATTTTTCGAACGACTCATTAGAATGGAGGAGAGCAAAGAGAAGAGAAAAAAGGAGGAAGTTATAGAAGAAATAATTTGTGAACTTGAAAAGGGTGATATAGATATAGGCTTTGATAGTGAAGTTACTCAATACCATAAAGAGGAGGTTGTTGATGAGCTTGATGAGGAAAAAGAGGTTTTGGGTGAAGTTGAAGATGTGGAGAAAAAGGTAAATGAGGTTGTTTTAGAGGTAGAAGAGGATAATGATGTTGTGCATAATGGAAAAATATTTGAAAGTGAAGATGTCGTTGATTGTTTAAGTGAGAATGAAGAAGCTAGTTTAGTGGAGATGGAAGATCTGCATATTCCAATTTCTCCTCTATTGCATAAGGAGGATGATTTGCACATGGGAAGTGAAGAAAGTCAAAATCATATCCTTATATTAAATACTAACCATGTTTTGCATAGTCATTTTGTTTATGACTTGCAGAATCATGATGAGTTCATTAATGAAGAAGCATTCATGTTATTTCCACCAATACCAAAGATCATTTATGAAGATGAATGTATTCCTCAAATGTCAATTCCCAACTATTGCAAGACGAAGATTTGAGGACGAATCTTTTCTAAAGAGGGAGGGAATGATACGACCATAGAGAGGGCAATTCATGATGATTTCATCAATCAGCATCACAAGTAGAAAGTACTTAGCCTCTTGGAAGCAAGAGAAGGAATTGGGCAAGTTTAAGCTATCAATGGCTTTTAACAACTTTGGGCTTAATTGTACAAGTCATATGACTCACTTAAGTTGTATTATTAATGGGCTAGGCATGTGGGCTTCTTATAGGCTTAGTTTAGTTAGTTTGGTTATTTGTTTTAGTCTTTCTTTTGGGCTTTCATTTTAGGCCTATAAGGTTTATTAATTAGTTTTGTTTTAAGTGTGTTTAAGACTTATTTGGGCTTAATTGGCTTGAAAAGTCCAAGGGAATTCGTGTAAGGCCATATGAGTCTTTAAATTAGGGTTTTAAAGAGTGAATTAGGGTTAGCCACCTTATAAATAGGCTAACCTAGGTCGTAAACTTCAATATGGGAATCAAATTATAAATTTTGAGAGTTTTTCTCTTGGCTTAGCCGAAATTCTTTAGAGATTGTGAGATTGCTTGCTTTCTTTTCTATTGCATCAAGAATTAGGATTACTTATCAATCATTTGATTGTGGTATTTTCTTATTCTTCTTATCCCGATTATTTGCGTTTCCATTCATGTGTTGTTTGGGGGTTCAATAGGGAGGGTGTTTGTCTTCTTTGCGTTTTGAGATCAAAGTATATGTTCAAGGGGTTTCAGGTTCTTTAACCTTGGGGTTCTGTATCAGAAAATGCCACAATCAAATGATTGATAAGTAATCCTATTTCTTGATGCAATAGAAAAGAAAGCAAGCAATCTCACAATCTCTCTAAAGAATTTCGGCTAATCCAATAGAAAAAACTCTCAAAGTTTATAATTTGATTCCAATATTCTTATTTACAAGTTATAATAACCTATTTATAGCCTCCAAACCCTAAGGGAATGGGTATACATAAGTCACACGTCTCACTTAAATAAAAGCCCTAAGTAACTATGAATACAAAAGTCCTACTACATTAATATCACATGCTATGCACATGTCTTCCACTTGCACATGCCCCACACATGATTTGCACATGTTTTTCCAAGGCTTGAGTCTTCATTTAGGCTATTTTAAACCCACAAGGCTTCCTTTATCTTCACTTTAGGCTAACCTTTATGGGGCATTAACCTAAAGGCAACTGTATACTTTAAGCCCATAATTGATAGTAAAGCACCAAATCTGCCTCTTATAAATTGGAGCATGCCCTAATGACATTTGGATCTTATATTTATGTGTTTGAACTCCATTGAAGCCCATTTGAAAGTCATGAGGTTACCCCTCTTCAATGGCATAAGATAGCCCTCTTGGATCCGTATCAGGATTGGTGATTATTATGCCATATAAGACAACTTGATATGCATATGTACATAATACTACTTTCTATTCCCTAATATCTATATGTCCTCGAGAATAATTGCAAAAGGAAGAATGTAGAAATATAGAAAAAAAAAGAAAAGAAAGAAGTAAGAGAAAGAAAA
The DNA here is from genome assembly GCA_037975025.1 of Excoecaria agallocha. Lineage (NCBI taxonomy): Eukaryota > Viridiplantae > Streptophyta > Magnoliopsida > Malpighiales > Euphorbiaceae > Excoecaria > Excoecaria agallocha. Next base: position 34,064,884 of record CM075806.1, read on the forward strand.
TAACAAAAGATAGAAAAATTATATAAGTGAATAAAGGGAACTAGAGTGAGATACAAGTCTTCAAATTCAAATGAGTAATGCTTTGCTTTTATATTTTGTAAGTCTCATAGGTTGTGATAGATTCTTTTCTTTTTCCAATCTTAGCTGCTTATCCAAAGTTATCCCTGCCTTAAACTAAGCCAAGTTACAACATATATTAAGGCCATTTGATTTTGTGTATTAACTTCTACTACTGGTGGAGATTCTTACTCATTTACAAGCTTAATACATGTAATCATATATTAAGGGATTGAGTGAAACACAAAGTTATCAAATACTTGAGTGGTATGAGTAAATTGTTTACCTTAAGAGAAAGTTCTTTTAGGCAATGTGAAATTCGCATTGATTAATATACATATTGTAAGAAATTTGATTTTTTAGGCACCTATAGTTTTTATATTTTACATTCTCCCGATTCTTTAATTTTGTGTACATGGATGTTAAAATTTGATAGTCCATGATATTACTTGAGATTTTGTTAATATAGATTAATGTATTACTGAATTGAAGTTGTTTTATTTATTTACCAAGTATTTTATAAAGTATATTTCCATGATGTTGGTTTAATGATTGTTGTAGTTTGTATTTGTGTTTTATATTCCTGCATTTTAATTTTTTGCTTAATGATAATCAAAGGTTTAAGTGTGGGGAAATTGATATAAGCTTAAATAGTTCATAGTTTATGAGCATTTTACATTAAGAGTTGTGATGTAAATGTTTAGTTTTAGCTAATTTTTAGATGTTGGATTATTTGATTTCTAATTTTGTTGTGTTGTTATTTTGTTTATGAGCAAGTGATGTTGAACCCCAATGTTAAAGAACCCGAACCCCTTGAACATACACTTCGATCTCAAAATCCAAAGAAGACAAACACCCTCCCTATTGAACCCCCAAACAACACGTGAATGGAAACGCAAACAATCGGGATAAGAAGAATAAGAAAATGCCACAATCAAATGATTGATAAGTAATCCTAATTCATGATGCAATAGAAAAGAAAGCAAGCAATCTCACAATCTCTCTAAAGAATTTCGGCTAAGCCAAGAGAAAACCCTCAAAAGTTTATAATTTGATTCAAATATTGAAGTTTACATCCTAGGTTAGCCTATTTATAAGGTGGCTAACCCTAATTCACTCTTTAAAACCCTAATTTAAATATAATAAGGCCTTACACCAATTTTCTTGGGCTTTTACAAGCCAATTAAGCCCAAATAAGTCTTAAACACACTTAAAACAAAACTAATTAATAAACCTTATAGGCCTAAAATGAAAGCCCAAAAGAAAGACTAAAATAAATAACCAAACTAACTAAACAAAGCCCAAAAGAAGCCTACACATCTAGCCCTTTAATAATACAACTTGAGTCATGTGACTTTTAAATGAAGCACATGACTTGTACAATTAAGCCCAAAGTTGTTAAAATCCCTTGATGGCTTAAATTGGCCCAATTCCTTCTCTTGCTTCCAAGAGGCTAAGTACTTTATGCTTGCCTTCAAGTTTTACATAACACTTCTCAAAGGCATCTTCATTAAGTTCTTGAGTAACAAAGCCTTAAAAATAAGATGACATGGAGATCTTTAGCTTCTTTGCACGTCCTCTTGTAATTATACCACTAGTCATCTTTAAAGGATCATTGGTTGATGGTGGTGGATCCGTATCATTCCCTCCCTCTTTAGAAAAGATTCGTCCTCGAATCTTCATCTTGCAATAGTTGGGGATTGGTACTTGAGGAATACATTCATCTTCATAAATGATTTTCGGCACTGGTGGAAATAGTATGAATGCTTCTTCATTAAAGAACTCATCACAATCCTGCAAGTTATAAACAAAAGAACTATGCAAAACATGGTTAGTATTTAATACAGTGATATGATTTTGACCTTCGTCACCTCTCATGTGAAGGTAGAAAGGTTGCTTTAGCTCCATTATCTCCTTAAGAGATTTATGAAGAACAAAAGAGGCTTCAGCCAAAGGAGTAAAGGGGAGAGAAGTTTCGGCCTAAGGGGTGAGAGAAAGAGAAAAAGAAAAGAAAAGGAGAAAAGAGGCCAAAAAAGAAACAAAACAGATAAATGGCCCATTGGTGAATGAAAACAAGTAAGAGGGAAGGCAAAAATAGAATTTTTATGTGAGAACAAGAGAGATTAAAAGTGATTTAGCTTTAGGACAACCATTGATCCTTGTCATCTACAAGGAAACTTTGTTTTCTAACACTAACCTTAATATTGATTCTTTGCCTCCTAGTTTTGTTTCTATGTTGCAGGAGTACTCTCATATCATTCCTGATGAAATGCCAGATGGATTGCCATCTTTGAGAGGGATAGAACATCAGATTGACTTTGTGCCAGGATCTACCATTCCCAATAGACCATCCTATAGAAGCAATCCTATGGAAAATAAGGAGATGCAAAGGCAAGTGGAAGAACTCATGGAAAAGGGCAATGAGAGAAAGCATGAGTCCATATGCAATGCCTATTCTTTTGGTGCCTAAGAAGGATGGAACATGGAAGATATGTGTTGATTGTCGTGCGGTCAACAAAATCACTATAAAGTACAGACATCCCATTCCTAGGCTAGATGATATGTTGGATGAATTATGTGGTGCTGTGTATTTTACTAAAATTGATCTAATGAGTGGATATCATCAAATTAGAATGAAACCCGGTGATGAGTGGAAAACAGCTTTCAAAACTAAATATGGTTTGTGTGAGTGGTTACTGATGCCATTTGGGCTATCTAATGCCCCTAGCACTTTAGATCAATTTTAGGACAGTTTGTTGTTGTGTACTTTGATGATATACTCATTTACAGAATATCTTATGAAGAACATATTGAGCATGTTAGGTTAGTTTTACAAGCTTTGAGATCTGAAAAGTTGTATGTTAAGCTTAAGAAATGAACATTTTGCATAGATAAACTTGTGTTTCTTGGTTTTGTGGTGAGTGCACCGGGAATTGAAGTGGATGAAGAAAAAGTGAAGGCAATTCAAGAATGGCCCATGCCTAAAACTATTTTTGATGTAAAGAGCTTCCATGGATTAGCAAGTTTTTATAGGAGTTTTGTGCAAGATTTTTCGTCCACTGCTGCACCACTTACAAAAATCATAAAGAAGGATGTTGGATTCAAGTGGGGAGAAGCACAACAAAAGGCATTTGATACTTTGAAAGGAAAGTTGTGTTCTGCTCCTATTTTATCTTTGCCTAACTTTGGTAAGACATTTGAAATAGAATGTGATGCTTCTAGTGTAGGTATTGGGGCGATGTTGATGCAAGAGAAGAAACCAATTGCCTACTTTAGTGAGAAGCTTAATGGAGCCCAACTCAACTATTCAACCAATGACAAGGAGCTATATGCCTTAGTAAGAGCCTTGGATGTGTGGCAACATCACCTTCTTCCTAAGGAGTTTATCATTCATATCGATCATGAGTCCCTCAAACATTTGAAGGGAAAAGGTAAATTTGAATAAAATGCATGCTAAATGGGTTGAATTTATTGAAAATTTTTCCTATGTTATTCAATACAAGCATGAAAAAGATAATATTATTGCTGATGCATTGTCAAGGAAATATTCTTTAATTTCTACACTTAGTTCTAAGTTTCTTGGTTTTAAACATGTTAAGGAATGATATGTTGGAGATCTTGATTTTGGTAATGTGTATGTAGCATGTGAGCATCAAGCTTTAGATAAATTTTATAGGCATGATGGTTTTTTATTTAAAGGCAGCAAGCCTTGTTTGCCTAAATATTCTATGCTAGATTTGCTTGTATTAGAGTCCCATTATGGGGGAATAATAGGACATTTTGGAGTGCATAAGACTTATGACATTTGAGTGAGCATTTTTATTGGCTTCATATGTGCAGGGATGTGGAAAAAGTATGTAATTCATGTGTTGCATGTAGGCAAGCTAAGTCCAAAACTATGCCTCATGGTTTGTTTATGCCTCTACCTGTACCTAGTTCTCTTTGGATTGATATTTATATGGATTTTATGCTTGGATTGCCTAGAACTAATCGTGGTAGAGATAACATTTTTTGTGGTAGATAGGTTTAGCAAAATGGCTCACTTTATATTGCTTGTCATAAATGTGATGATGTTGTTAATATTGCTGATCTATTCTTTAGAGCAGTTGTGCGTTTGCATGGTGTTCCATTCACCATTATTTCAGACAGGGAAACAAAGTTCCTTTCACATTTTTGGCGTGTTCTATGGGGTAAGTTGGGTACAAAGTTGTTGTTTTCTACTACTTGTCACCCATAGACAGATGGTCAAATAGAGGTAGTGAATAGAAATTTGTGAACTTTACTTCGTGCTATAATGAGTAAGAATCTCAAAACATGGGAAGATTGTTTACCTTTCATTGAATTTACTTATAATAGAAGTATTCATTCTTCTACTGGCTTGTTTATGGTTTTAACCCACTAACTGTACTTGATCTTTTTCCATTGCCTTTACATGAGATTTCCAGTTTGGATGGTAATAGGAGGGCAGAATTGGTGAAATCTTTGCATGAGCAAGCAAGAGCTAATATTGAGAAGAAGAATCAGAAGTATGCTCAAAGAGCCAATAAAGGTAGAAGACAAGTGGTATTTGCTCCTAGAGATTGGGTTTGGGTGCATTTTCGGAAGGAACGGTTTCCAAACCAAAGGAAGAGCAAGTTGGATGCACGTGTTGATGGTCCATTTTAAGTCTTGAAGCGCATCAATGATAATGCTTACAAGATAGATTTACCAGGTGAGTATGGTGTTTCTACTACTTTTAATATGTCTGACCTTTCTCCTTTTGATATAGATGCAGATTTGAGGACAAATCTTTTTAAGGAGGGAGGGAATGATATGGATCCACCATCAACCAATGATCCTTTAAAGATGCCTAGTGGTCTAATTACAAGAAGGCGTGCTAAGAAGCTAAATATGGCCATGTCATCTTATGTTCAAGGCTTTGTTACTCAAGAACTTAATGAAGATGCCTTTGAGAAATGCTATGGAGAACTTGAAGGCAAGCATAAAGTACTTGGCCTTTTTGAAGCAAGAGAAGGAATTGGGCCAACTTAAGCCATCAAGGGCTTTAGCAATTTTGGGCTTTAGTTATGCAAGTCATGTGTTTCATTTAAAAGGTCACATGACTTATTTAATTTGTATTTCAATGGGTTAGGCCTGTGGGCTTTCAAGTTAGGTTTATTTTAGTTATTTTGGATTTTAACTAGTCTTTCTTTTGGGCATTAATTTTTGCCCTATAAGGTTTGTTAATTAGTTTTATTTTAAGTATGTTTAAGACTTATTAATTTGGGCTTATTTGGCTTGTAAAAGCCTAAGGAAATTCGGCCACATCATGTGTAAGGCCTTATTAGTATTTGAATTAGGGTTTTAAGAGGAATTAGAATTAGCCACCTTATAAATAGGCTAACTTAGGTTGTAAATTGAAGATTTGAATCAATTATAAACTTTGAGAGTTTTCTCTTGGCTTAACCGAATTTCTTTAGAGAGATTAGTGATGATTGCTTGCTTATCTTTTTTATTGCATCAAGAATTAGAATTACTTATCAATCATTTGATTATGGTGTTTTTCTTATTCTTCTTATCCCAATTATTTGTGTTTCCATTCACGTGTTATTTGGGGGTTCAATAGGGAGTGTGTTTGTCTTCTTTATCTTTTGAGATCAAAGTGTATGTTCAAGGGATTTTGGGTTCTTTAACCTTGAGGTTCCACATCAGAAATTCAACCATAAATAGCATAATATGCCCACTATTCGGCTAAAATAGAAAATTAAAGATAGTTAAGAATTTACCCCTTAGCCTATGCTCTGATACCAATTGATGCGGAACCCCAGCCTATATGCCAAACTAGAATGAGTTATACCATGAATATTGAACATAAATAAGATAATAAACCCCCAATCTAAAGAACCCCCAAACAAGATTGATTGGAAATGCTTATGATAGATTGATTTAGAAAACAAGAAGAAGAAGAAGAATCAAGCATACATTAATCATGCAAATAGCCTAAGTCTAATTCTTCATGCAATAGCAAGAGTCAATAATAAATTAACTCTCACAAATTCGGCCAAGCCAAAGAAAATTCTCATTAATCAAAATTCAAGTCCCTTACAAATGAAGAATTCAGCCCTTTATATAGGCTAGGCAGCCACCCCTCCCTACTAACTCTAAGAGATAAATAATAAAATAAATAACAAAGATAATTCCTAACCATTATCTACATGTATTTGGCCATAATATGGACCAAGTACATGAAGAAATAAAGATAAATACAATTTGAAAATAATCTTAATAGCTAGTGATAAATATGCTTATTATCCTAAGAAAATGAAGGGATGAATATAGACTTAATGTTGGCTAAAAGTGAATTTTGGCCAGCCCTTTAAAGATATGGTCAAGCTATTATTTCTCCCTCAAACTCTACTTAATAATATCCCAAAATAATAGGTATTTATCAAGGAAAATCCATTCCTAAAATTTAGGACCCCTAAGTTCACTAATGTAGGTCTAAACCTAAATCTGACCCAAACCCATTAAAATTCAATTCTCCTATGTAAAATTCGGCCCCCTTAGGTATTCTAAGCCTCAAATAGTAATTTTGGCCCAACTTTTTAGAAGAGATAAGCCCAACTTTAGCCTACCCACTTAAACTATCCAAAACAGTAAATAAGCCCAAAATAAAACAAACCTATTCTAATAAAGCCCAATTAATTTTCCTAGGTTCTAAGCTACCCAAATATACTTAATTAAATGTTACATAAAGAATTGAAACTAAATAAAGTAGCTTAAAGGCCCATTGCACCATTCGGCCTAAACTTGTCTTCATAGTCTAATTTAGCTTCTTTCTCTTCTTGAACTTGCATCTTCTCCACACAAGGTTTCATGAATGCTTATAGGAATTCTGATACGGATCCACCACCAACAATCAATGATCCTTTAAAGATGCCTAGCGGTCCAATTACAAGAGGACGTGCAAAGAAGCTAAAGATGGCCATGTCATCTTATGTTCAAGGCTTTGTTACTCAAGAACTTAATGAAGATGCCTTTGAGAAATGTTATGGAGAACTTGAAGGCAAGTATAAAGTACTTAGCCTCTTGGTAGCAAGAGAAAGAATTGGGCAAGCTTAAACTATCAAGGGCTTTTAACAACTTTGGGCTTAATTGTACAAGTCATGTGCTTCATTTAAAAGTCACATGACTCACTTAAGTTGTATTATTAATGGGCTAGGTGTGTGGGATTCTTTTGGGCTAAGTTTAGTTAGTTTGGTTATTTATTTTTAGTCTTTCTTTTGGGCTTTCATTTTAGGCTTATAAGATTTATTAATTAGTTTTGTTTTAAGTGTGTTTAAGACTTATTTGGGCTTAATTGGCTTGTAAAAGCCCAAGGAAATTCGTGTAAGGCCATATGAGTATTTAAATAGGGTTTTAAAGAGTAAATTAGGGTTAGTCACCTTAAATAGGCTAACCCAGGTTGTAAACTTCATTATTGAATCAAATTATAAACTTTTGAGAGTTTTTCTCTTGGCTTAGCCGAAATTCTTTAGAGAGATTGTGAGATTGCTTGCGTTCACTATTGCATCAAGAATTAGGATTACTTATCAATCATTTGATTGTGGCGTTTTCTTAATTCTTCTTATTCCAATTATTTGTGTTTCCATTCACGTGTTGTTTGGGGGTTCAATAGGGAGGGTGTTTTTCTTCTTTTTCTTTTGAAATCAAAGCGTATGTTTAAGGGGTTTCGCGTTCTTTAACCTTGGGGTTTAACCTTGGGGTTCCGCATCATTTGGTATCAGAGCCAAAAGTAAGGTAAATTCATATTTATCTTAGTGTTAGGTTTGTGTTTTCTTTTCTTTGATTTCTTTATGTTTATGCCGAATTAGGTAGTGATAAGTTTTGATTTGTGTGCTTTTTGTGTGTTAAATTTAGCCTTTTCTTTTCCTTACCTTGTGTTTTGATTCATTAAAAAGCCTTAGAAATCGAACTTGAACTTTGAATCTTTGGAATGAAAAACCAAATTCTGGTTTTGGTTGAACTTGAACTTTATAGATTGGTGTGTTGAATTAAAAAAAAATCGTAGTACTGTTCACGGTAGTATTCACGATACTGTTTATTGCATTGTTCATGGCTCTGTTCATCGCACTGTTCTGGTACTGTTCATAAAAAAAAGAAAGAAAGAAGAGAAAAACGTGAAAGAGAAGAAACATAAAAGAAAAAAAAGTAAGGAGCAATTGAGTAAGTGTAGTTTATATAGCCTAAAGAAATCTTAATCCTTTCGTAAGTGGGAAAAACTAATCCGTTTTGCTTTAGGATTGGAAGGAGCAGCATTTACACCTTTTCCAAACACCTTTGGGAATCCTTTAAAGGGTAGGAAATACAACCCTTATTGCCTTGGGTTTAGGTTTCCAAAATCCAATCCATACTTGATTTGGAATTACAATCCTAGTTCAACGTAACCAAGGATTCCCTTTGCAAATATTGAACCACTATTTGTGCTATCCATTTGTTATTCATTTGTGCCACCATTTTATATCATTTTTGGAAGCATTTTGATCATTTGTGCTACAATTTTGATATCATTTTGCCATCATTTTTCCAATCATTTGCCACCATTTTGTTACCATTTTGGCATCATTTGCTATCATTTTTCCATTATTTTTCTATCATTTTGCCATCACTTTGCCACCATTTTGCACACAACTTGATACACTAATCAAGCTTGTTACACCATTCGGCTTAGTGATAATTTTGGCTCTAAATTGAATTGCTTTTGCATGCAACCTACTTAATTTAGTTTAATTAGGTCTCTTTGTTGATTTCTTGCTTTGTTGGGTAGAATATTTAGGTTCTATATTTGGTTTACTTTGTAGTGAATCAAATTCATTCATTTTATCCATATTTCATTTTCCTTGATTCTTGTTGCTTATTTCTTTGTTTTATGCTAGCTTTTGTTCCATTTACATTGTTAGGGTATCATTACTTGCCCAATACCCTAATTTGATTACCATCAAGTGGTACACCACTCTTGTCCGTGTATCACCTCCATTTTGTCTAGAGTCTTCTTTTCTAGTTTTTGAGCTATCTTTTTGTTGTTAGATATTATTTCCTTGCTTCCTTAAATGTGCTCAAGTTTTTGATTTGTGATTTAAATTCTGAAGTGCAATTTTGAAGTTGCAAGCTTGAGAGGAAAAAGGCAAGAGAGTGAGAGGACATTAAGAGGGTAAAAACCTTAATTGTGTGAAACACGAGAGGAGTGACATTCTTTGAGTGTAAAACACGTGAGGGAGTGCTTGTGAGGTTTTTATCTAACATTTTCTTGCAGACTATCCACCATGACTGAAGAATTTAGTGGGAAAGGAATATCCCAAGAGGATGATATAAATGTGCCCGATAACAAGATGCTATATCAAGTATTTATTAGGGAGATTTGGAAGCTGAACCTTAGGATAGATGGAATAGAAGAGAGGCGTGAAAGAAGTACATCCAATGTACCTAGAAGGACAGCAAGGAGAAACCGAATTATTGAACAACATGTAGCGCATGATTATGATGATGAAGATGGAGAGGAGGCTAGTGCAATGATAGATGGGAACTTGGGCAACATCAAACTCAAGATTCCTACTTTCAAAGGCCGAAATAGTGCAGAAGAGTATTTGGAGTGACAGCAAAAGGTGGAGATGATCTTTGAATGCAACAGATATTCAGAGGAAAAGAAGGTGAAGCTTGTAGCTGTGGAGTTCACTAATTATGCAGTGTTTTGGTGGGAGCAACTCAATTTGAGTAGAAGGAAGGTGGGAAGGCGTCCCATTAATAATTGGGAAGACATAAAGGAAGCCATGAGAAAAAGGTTTGTTCCTTCACACTATTTTAGAGAATTACATCGAAAATTGCATAGGCTTGTGCAGGGAGCAAAATCAGTGGAGGAGTACTATAAGGAAATGGAAATGTGCATGGTGAGAATAAACATTGAGGATGAGGAGGTCACCATGGCTCGATTTCTAAGTGGGCTAAACAATGACATTGCTGATGCCCTTGAATTATACAAATATGACTCCATGGAAGAAATGTTGCACATGGCAATAAAGATTGAAAAGCAAAAGAAGAGTAGAGGCTTCCATAAGACCAACAACAACTCAAATCACTCTTTGGCATCTAAATGGACCAAAAAGGAGGAGAAGGAGGACTTTAGGGTATCTAAACCCTATAGGGCAGATTCGACACCCAAAGAAGAAAAGATACCCCAACTTCCAAACAAGGTTGTTAAAGGTAACTCTAGTACTCCTACCCCTAGTAGAGAAATTAAATGTTTTAAATGTTCGAGTAAGGGGCATGTAGCACGTGAATGTCCTAATAGGAGGGTAATAATAGCTAGGGATGATGGGGAAATTACTTCTGAATCAGAAATTAGTGATAATGAAATGCCTCCTTTAGAAGATTGTAGTGATTGTGATAGTGAAGGAGAGTTGTTAGTCGCTGAAACCGGGACCTCTTTAGTTGCTAGGAGAGCTTTAAACTTGAATATTAAGGAAGATAGCCTAGAACAAAGAGAGAACATATTTTACACTAAGTGTTTAGTTAATGGGAGATTGTGCACAATCATTATTGATGGGGGGAGTTGCACGAATGTAGCTAGTGCAAGTATGGTTGAAAATTTGAACTTGGCATGTGAGAAGTTAAGGTTGCAATGGTTAAATGATAGTGGAGAAGTTAAGGTGACATGCCAAGTTAGAGTGCCATTTTCAATTGGATGGTACAAGGATGAGGTTTTATGTGATGTTGTACCTATGCAAGCAGGCCATTTGCTTTTGGGGAGGCTTTGGCAGTTTGATAGACAAGCTATTCATAATGGGTAAACTAACAGATTTTCTTTTTCTTATGAAGGTAGAAAGGTTGTTGTAGCTCCATTATCTGCTCAAGAGATTTATGAAGAACAAAATAAAATGTTTGAGAAAGAGAAAGAGGCTTCGACCAAAGGAGTAAAGGGGAGAGAAGTTTCGGCCCAAGGGGTGAGAGAAAGAGAAAAAAGGAAAAAAAAAGGAGAAAAGAGGCCAGAAAAAAACAAAACAAATAAATGGCCCATTGGTGAGTGAAAACAAGCAAGGAGGAAGGCAAAAACAAAATTTTTATGTGAGAACAAGAGAGGTTAAGAGTGCTTTAGCTATAGGACAACCATTAATCCTTGTCATTTACAAGGAAACTTTGTTTTCTTACACTGACCTTAATATTGATTCTCTGTCTCCTAGTTTTGTTTCTATGTTGCAGGAGTATTTTGATGTATTTCCTGAAGAGATGCCAGATGGATTGCCACCTTTGATAGGGATAGAACATCAAATTGACTTTGTGCCAGGATCTACCATCCCCAATAGACCGGCCTATGGAAGCAATCCTATGGAAACTAAGGAGATGAAAAGGCAAGTGGAAGAACTCATGGAGAAGGGATTGGTGAGAGAAAGCATGAGTCCATGCGCAGTGCCAATAAGGGCCTTAGTAAGAGCCTTGGATGTGTGGTAACATCACCTTCTTCCTAAGGAGTTTATGATTCATACCGAACAGTTTCCCTATGTCATTCAATACAAGCATGCAAAAGATAATATTGTTGTTGATACATTGTCAAGGAGATATTCTTTAATTTCTACACTTAGTTCTAAGTTTCTTGGTTTTGAGCATGTTAAGGAACTATATGTTGGAGATCTTGATTTTGGTAATGTGTATGCAGCATGTGAGCATCAAGCTTTTGATAAATTTTATTGGCATGATGGGTTTTTGTTTAAGGGCAACAAGCTTTGTTTGCCTAAATGTTCTATGTGTGATTTGCTTGTATTAGAGTCTCATTGTGGGGGATTGATGGGACATTTTGGGGTGCATAAGACATATGACATGTTGAATGAGCATTTTTATTGGCCTCATATGCGTAGGGATGTGGAAAAAGTATGTAATTCATGTATTGCATGTAGGCAAACTAAGTCTAAAACCATGCCTCATGGTTTGTATATGCCTCTACCTGTGCCTAGTTCTCCTTGGACTGATGTTTCTATGGATTTTGTGCTTGGATTGCCTAGAACTAAACGTGGTAGAGATAGCATTTTTGTTGTGGTAGATAGGTTTAGCAAGATGGCTCACTTTATTGCTTGTCATAAATGTGATGATGTTAATATTGCTGATCTATTCTTTAGAGAAGTTGTGTGTTTGCATGGTGTTCCATGTACCATTGTTTCAGACAGAGATACAAAGTTCCTTTCACATTTTTGGCGTATTCTATGGGGTAAGTTGGGTACAAAATTATTGTTTTCTACTACTTGTCACCCACAAATAGATGGTCAAACAGAGGTGGTGAAGAAAACTTTGGGAACTTCACTTCGTGCCATAGTAGGTAAGAATATCAAAACATGGGAGGATTGTTTACCTTTCATTGAATTTGCTTATAATAGAAGCATTCATTCTTCTACTAGTTTTTCACCTTTTGAGCTTGTTTATGGTTTTAACCCACTGACTGTGCTTGATCTTTGTCCATTGCCTTTACATGAGATTTCCAGTTTGGATGGTAATAGGAAGGCAGAATTGGTAAAATCTTTGCGTGAGCAAGCAAGAGCTAATATCGAGAAGAAGAATTAGAAGTATGTTGAAAGAGCCAATAAGGTAGAAGACAAGTGGTATTTGCTCCTGGAGATTGGGTTTGGGTGCATTTTCGCAAGGAGTGGTTTCCAAACCAAAGGAAGAGCAAGTTGGATGCACGTGGTGATGGTCCATTTCAAGTCTTGGAGAGCATCAATGATAATGCTTACAAGATAGATTTACCAGGTGAATATGGTGTTTCTACTACTTTTAATGTGTCTGACCTTTCTCCTTTTGATTTGAGGACAAATCTTTTTGAGGAGGGAGGGAATGATACGGATCCACCATCATCAACCAATGATCCTTTAAAGATGCCTAGTGGTCCAAGTACAAGAGGACGTGCAAAGAAGCTAAAGATGGCTATGTCATCTTATGTTCAAGGCTTTGTTACTCAAGAACTTAATGAAGATGCCTTTGAGAAGTGTTATGGAGAACTTGAAGGCAAGTATAAAGTACTTAGCCTCTTGGAAGCAAGAGAAGGAATTGGGCAAGCTTAAACTATCAAGGGCTTTTAACAACTTTGGGCTTAATTGTACAAGTCATGTGCTTTATTTAAAAGTCACATGACTCACTTAAGTTGTATTATTAATGGGCTAGGCGTGTGGGCTTCTTTGTTGGAATTTATCGGTTACATGCATCTCATACATAAGCGAAATTTAAAATTTTTTAACCAATATTACTGATTTTTCTATGAATATATAATATAACTATATGAGAATAAGAAAAATCACCTTTGATTTTTGTTGAACAGTTGATTTTACTTCACACCGGGTTGTCGCAAACCACAATGTCCAAAATCGAACACCTCCAATGAGTAATCCACACTAGAGAAGGATAAATTAAACCAAATAATTGGCGTGTAACTGGGGCTGGCCGAAATTCCCAAGAGCTAGCTTAGGAGTTGGCGCAAAAGGGAGAGAGAGTTAGAATAAAAGACTTTCTTATGTGTTTAATCACGTAACCCTAATTCCTCATTAGTTGGCCTTTTATAGTTAGGTTAAAATTCCAACTCCTTAATGAGATTGGGCTCTTTAAAATTGCTGGAGAATTATTAATTGGGCCTCTGGATTTAATTATAATCATTTGGGCTTAATTAAATCCAAATTAGACCTTTTCATAAAAGACTATGCACAAAACCCACAAACTAGGCCCTTTGTGCAACTAATTGGATTTAAATACCCAAATGGATTCCAAATCCAACCAAATTAAATATGTAGGTTCCATAACACTTATTATGTAACATATATAAATTAATTTGGTCCAAGAAATAGGCCATTAAGGCCTTCTGTATGGAGTTGGGGTGTGGCCCTCTACAGAAGGGCTTCCACACCAGCTCCATTCCTCTGGCCCTTTTATAACTCCTCCAATGGACTTATTAATTATTATATTAGTCCTATAACACTTATAAGGCAATAATAATTAATCATGAAATACATTATTTCAATCAGGTCCAATTTACTGAACATTTCTCAAAAGTTTCGCGGACAATTTTACTTGATCATAATTAATTAAACTCTTTAATTAATTATTATCTTATTCACTTCTCTACGCTCATAATAATATCAAATATTATTATCCTTGTCATTTTACCATTTTATCCTTTCTTTATATGTGTGTGACCTATTGGGTTCCTGTCCATATTGGCAGTATAATATGTAATTGTGAGTTCTATCCAAAACTCACATGATTTAAACTCCTTTAAATCATTTTATCAATCCCCATTGATATTTTTGATACATCATTATACAAGTCATGATTGGCCTCTAGCTAGGCATCATGACTACCCAAATGTCAGGAAAGTCATGTAGTTTGACTATACCCTTCCATAGAAACAGTTACCATGCAATTACTCCTTTCACCACTCTTATCTCAATTAGATTTTGAGTATGGATTTCTGTCAACTCAAATAAATCTAATTATGTATGTTATGTTAATTTAACCATTGTTCCCAAAATGCCCTCTATGGATCTCTATCCATCTTGGCATTTTACTCTGGCTAGAGATTCTCTGAACAAGGTAATTATAGAATCATGCGAGATAACTTCCCTTATTAAATCTGGGATGGTGAATCCTTTGTCAATCACTCAACTATCTTCAAGTGGGTCATGATATACCCAATCTCCTAACTATGTTCACTCCCAGTTGGAAGTAATCAGTTATGGAGTCAAAGTATACCACTTGCTACTTAAGATAACTTTGGTGATCTTAATTCTAAGGATACTTGCACAACCGCTATGAAGAGATTCCTCACTGACATAGATTTAATATCCATGTGAGGATTCTCTTTGCAAGTCTCCAATGAACTTGTTCTTCTAACAAGCATCCACATGTTAGCTTTGATTATCTTCCATAATCACAGTTATGAGAACCACTGCTTGAACCATTCAAGAAGCATAACATGTGCTAGTCTGTCCGAATTAACAATGTCCTATCTTGTTAATTCTATGACTAGGGATATTTAGATATTAACACATTTGCATGCAATAGACATCTCACATCATGAACACCTTCATGATTGCCTTTGCACTGTGTTTATAATTTAAGATTTACAAACTCATGTATTTAAACATAGAATTAATAAATGAATGTGCCTTTTATTAAGAATATAAATTTTATACATATGAAAAACATCCCTATTACATAGGCTATAGGGCATACTCTCTAACAATCTCCCACTTGCACTAGATCCAATCACTCATATGTCTCAGACCCATGCTATTTATATGGTGATCATGCTTAATCTGGGAAAGTGCTTTAGTGAGGGGATCCGCCACATTGTCATATGTGGGAACCCTTTCTATTTTCACATCATTTCTAGCTACTATTTCCCTTATGAGATGGTAGCGTCTGAGAACATGCTTGGATTGCTGATGAGACCGTGGTTCCTTTGCTTGCGCAATGGCTCCATTGTTGTCACAATATAAAGGAATCAGATCAACAATGCTAGGCACCACTCCTAGTTCAGTTATGAACTTTTTGATCCAGACTGCTTCTTTGGCTGCTTCTGAAGCAGCAATGTACTCAGCTTTCGTCGTGAAATCAGCAGTTGTTTCTTGTTTGGAACTTTTCCAACTAACTGCTCCTCCTCCCATTATGAACACATAACCAGACTGTGATTTACAATCATCTTTGTTAGATTGGAAGCTGGCATCTGTATACCCATTTACTTCCAAACTGCCCTCTCCATATACCAAGAATATATCCTTAGTCCTTCTCAAGTACTTAAGGATATTCTTGATAGCTGCCTCGTGTTCCTTTTCAAAATTGGATTGGAATCTGCTTGTGACACTCAAAGTAAATGCTACATCTGGACGTGTACACGCATATGGTATTCTATTCATGCTCTCTCTATCCTCTAGTGTCTGCGGACACAGACTTAGAAAGGTGTTTTCCATGCACCATGGGTATAAACCCTTTCTTAGAGAGATCCATATTGAACCTCTTCAATACTTTATCTATATATGTACTCTGAGAAAGACCTAGCAACCTATTGGATCTATCTTTATAGATCCTTATTCCTAGAATATAGGATGCTTCTCCAAGGTGAAAGCATGGAGAATTGCTTGGATAACCATATTTTAACATATTGGAGAAGAGAAATGTCATTTTCCATGATAATATGTCATCCACATATAGAACTAGGAAGACAATTGCACTCCTACTGACCCTTTTATACACACAAGGTTCATCTTCATTCTGTGAGAAACCAAACTCTTTGATTGTCTCATTGCATCGTATGTTCCAGCTCCTAGAGGCTTGCATTAATCCATAAATGGATCTTTGAAGCTTGCATACCTTTTCACCATTTCCTGATTTGAATCCTTCTGGTTGTGTCATATACACATCCTCAGTAAGATTTCCATTAAGGAAAGCTGTCTTCACATCCATTTGCCAAATCTCATAATCATAATGAGCTGCAATGGCTAAAAGTATTCTTATAGACTTAAGCATCGCTACAGGAGAAAAAGTTTCGTCATAGTCAATACCTTCTTTTTGATGATAACCTTTTGCTACTAAGCAAGCTTTATAGGTAACTATATTACCTTCCATGTCAGTCTTCTTTTTGAAGACCCATTTGCACCCTATGGGTTTTATCCCTTCAGGTGGTTGAGTTAAAGTCCATACTTTATTCTCATACATGGAGTCAATTTCAGACTGCATAGCCTTAAGCCATAAATCACGTTCTGAACTATTCAAAACTTCTTGATAGCTTGTAGGCTTATTGTCCTCTACTCCAGTTATGCCTCTATCCATATCAATGTGAAATCCATATCTCACAAGGATAGAACGCATCCTAGTAGATCTTCTAGGATTTTGTGTGTAATTAGGTTCAACTGCAATCTCATCATTATGAAATTCAGTTTCGGGTTCAATCTGTTGATCTACTTCTATTTGTGGGTCCTGAACTTCACCAAGTTCAATTTTACTCCCACTGTCCTCTCGTAGGAGAAACTCTCTTTCTAAGAAGACAGCATGCCTTGAAACAAACACCTTTTGTTCTAAGGGATGATAGAAGTAATATCCAAACTTTTCTTTTGGATATCCCACAAATAAACATTTGTCAGACTTAACATCAAGTTTGTTTGACATTGTCCTCTTCACATAAGTAGGACAACCCCATACTTTCATATGACAAAGCGTGGGTTTCTTGTTATTCCACATCTCATATGGAGTAACATCAACCGATTTACTAGAAGCTCTGTTTAACACATAAACAACAGTTTCTAGTGCATATCCCCAAAAGGACTTAGGCAAGTCTGCTCGGCTCATCATTAATCGAACCATATCTAATAGTGTTCGATTTCTCCTTTCAAATACACTATTGTGTTGTGGTGTATATGGTGGAGTCCATTGAGATAAAATCCCATTATCTCTATGATAATCCTGAAACTCTTGGCTTAAGTATTCTCCACCTCGATCTGATCTAAGTGTTTTAATACTTTTGCCAAGTTGTTTCTCTACTTCATTTCTGAATTCTTTGAACTTTTCAAATGCTTCTGATTTATATTTCATTAGATAGATATATCCAAACCTGGAATAATCATCTATGAAAGTAATGAAGTAAGAGTAACCTCCTCTGGCATGTGTAGTCATTGGACCACATACATCTGAATGTATTAAGTCCAAAACCATTTTAGCTCGTTCTCCTTTACCAATAAAGGGACCTTTTGTCATTTTTCCCAATAAACAAGATTCGCATGTATCAAATGATTCATAATCAAATGATCCCAAATCACCTGACTTGTGTAATTTGGTCATGCGTTTTTCATTTATATGGCCTAAAATGACAATGCCATAAGTATGAGGTATTTAGATTATCATGTTTCATTCTCTTGGTATCCACGTTATGTACTTCTTTAATTAAATCAAGAACAAATATACCATTCTCAATGATAGCTTTTGCATAAAACATATTGTTCTTAAAAATGTAATAACATTTGTCCTTTAAAGAAATATCTTAATCGTTCATCAAACAACTGAAAGAAATAATATTTTTGGACAAAGCTGGAACATAATAACAATTATTTAATTCTAGTACTAATCCACTAGGAAGAGGCAAATAGTAAGTCCCCACAACTGTTGTAGAGATGTTTTGTCTAGTAGCTGACTGCAAACATATCTCTGCCTTTCCAACTCTTCTAAAGCTTCTAAGCCCCTATAGATCATTACATAAGTGAGATCCACATTCGGTATCTTATACCCAAGATTGTTTTGAAGCAATAGAATAAGTATTAATTTCAATCATATGAATACCTGAAGTAGAAGCATCAACTTGCTTCTTCTCCTTGAGAGAATCTAGATAGGCCTTGCAATTACGCTTCCAATGACCATTCTTTCCACAATAGAAGCAAGTTCCTTTGGGATTCTCTTTCTTGCCAACCTTC
Source organism: Excoecaria agallocha (assembly GCA_037975025.1). Lineage (NCBI taxonomy): Eukaryota > Viridiplantae > Streptophyta > Magnoliopsida > Malpighiales > Euphorbiaceae > Excoecaria > Excoecaria agallocha. Next base: position 34,083,408 of record CM075806.1, read on the forward strand.
TTCTTGGATATCCCACCATTCTTTGGTTGCGCCTTGGCTATCTTCTTCTTGCCTTTAGCAGAAGTGACAACCATGACACTTTTTGGATCCTTCTTAAATGATCCATCAGTTGTCTTGAGCATATTGATTAACTCAGGAATAGATACTTGGATCTTGTTCATGTTGAAGTTAAGCACGAAAGCTGCATAACTTGGAGCCAATGAGTACAAGATTAAATCTATGTATAGATCATTATCCATAACATAGCCAAGTCTACTCAAATGCTCAATATACCCATACATCTTCAATGCATGAGTAGCAGCTGAAGTGCCTTCCACCATTTTGCAGCTAAATAGAGCTCGAGCAATCTCATATTGCTCAGTTCTAGCCTGAGAAGAATATAGCTCCTCTAGATGCAAAACAAGGGTTCTAGCATCCATCATCTCATGTTGCTTCTGAAGCTCCGAGGACATAACACCCAGCATCAGACATGCTGCTGCTTCACTATCCTCCATATATTTTCGATAATTGCCTTTGATCTCATCAACGGCATCATCTGATGGAAGTGGTGGTGGATCTTTATCCAAGACATAGTGGATCTTTTCAGCTCTAAGAACAATTCTCACTTGCCTGATCCAGTAAGAATAGTTGCTGCCAACCAGCTTGTTATCCAAGATTGATCGTATATTAATGTTTGATGTGCTCATGATGATAACCTAGATGTGAAAAAGAAAAGATATGAGAGTATGTTCATATATATGTATGCATTAATAAGATCTTTAATTAATCCATTTACTCCCACTATTTTTTGTGAATTAATAGCCCTCACTATATAATCCGAGAAAACCCGATGGTTTTCTTAGTGGGCCAATATCCAATCCTTGATATGTAATTTGACCTTGACTGTGGTCAACAAGCCAAACTCCATACCCTTGAAAGGTAGGTATCTCTATACCAATTGTGTCTCTACACAACTATTGGATCATTAAGTTATCAACTCTTGATGCATGCATATCATATATGCATTCCCTAATCTTGCCTCTAGAACCATTAGCCTTGACTATGGTCAACAAGCTAATGGGCTAGCTAAGATGACCCATTTAATTAGATTTAAACATATTCGATATAATGTGAGCTTGACTGTGGTCAACAACACACACTATACAGAACTCTGGTTCTCCTAAAATTAATGGAAGGCTTATATACCTTAGTATTTGTTTTGAGGGTTTTAGTTAATTAAGTCTCATTATACATGATTGGCATACATTGGTATGCATCCTATATCTATCACATAAATATAAGCATACAAATATGGTATAGTTATGGAATTTACTACATTGATTTCCCCGAGCCAAGAGGGAAATCAAAAGGTCACACCTAGGTAGTATGCATGATTTAAACAAGAAAAATAATTACATTATCTTCAAGCTTGTTGGATCTCCATCCGGCCCATCTTGCTCCTTGAAAATGGTCTCCATCTCTATTTCTAATTCTAATCTAAGTAATCTAATTACATATTGCAATTTGAAATGAAATACAAACCAAAAACAAGTGGCCGGGACATGAAAGTCCTTATTGGGCCAAAACATGCATAATGCTCAATCACATTAGGCTTTGTCCATAACTATCCATCATGCCAATCATACACCCTTATATGCCTTTCTAATGCATAAAGAAATGGATTACTAACTTTGTTTCAACCTTTGAAACAATATTTTGAGTTATTTTAATGATGTGATCAAATTAGGAAACTTCTTCTGCAAGCAAAACATTAAGTTAACTCCAAGATCCCTAAGTGGAACTTCTTAAGGGCAATTTTCTTTAACTCCATTTAATTTTACTTTTGTTTGTTTTGATCTTTGTGTTGTTTTTTTTCTTGTAATGAGTTTAGTTTTTTCATGTTTCTTACATAATGAGGACATTGTGTCCTTTAAGTGTGGGGAAATAGTTTAGGTGCTTTATTTGCATATTTTGTATATACAAAATAACATGTATTTGTGAGCTAGGTTGTTGTTAGTATTTGTGTTATAACTTTAATTTTTGTGTTTAAGTTTCTTTTGTGTGTTTGTTAGAGCATTTTTATTTTATGATCTTTGGAAGTATATTTATTAAACTTCTTAAGTTTTGCAATTGTTAGTTTAGCTAATAAAAGTTTTGAGTAATGTGGAGGGATATTAAGCTTTAGGATTTTATGTGCACTTATAAAGGGTCATGATTATATGAAGCACTTTAATATATGTTCATTTTAAGCTATTTTTCTTTATGTATGTATTTTTTATTTTTTTGAATGAAGCATTACTTATAGTAACTTTAACCCATAAATGATGAGCTTTTGAGCCTAATGAGCATATTTTTCTTGAAGAGAGCCCTTTTATATTTATATATTCTAGAACTTGTATTTAGTAATTTTCAAGACAAAATTTAGTATAGGTTGTACATGAAAAGTGATAAAGGGCATTAAAAATAGCTATTTTTAACTTGCTTAAAATGCCACCCTTTTGACTTTAGGTAGCCAAGTTTGAGCCATTAGCTATTTTCTTGTTTAAAAAAGCACATTACAATCTAAATCCATTTTTGACTGCTTAACCTTTTCTTTTGGCAGCCTATTGTGGGAGGATTGGTGATTATTATGCCATATAAGACAACTTGATATGTATATGTACATAATACTACTTTCTATTCCCTAATATCTATATGTACTTGAGAATAATTGCAAAAGGAAAAATGTAGAAATATAGAAAAAAAGAAAAGAACGAAGTAAGAAAAAGAAAATAACAAAAGAGAAAAATTATATAAGTGAAAAAAGGGAACCAGAGTGAGATACAAGTCTTCAAATTCAAATGAGTAATGAAATGCATTGCTTTTATATTTTGTAAGTCTCATAGGTTGTGATAGTTTATTTTCTTTTTCCAATCTTAGTTGCTTATCCAAATTTATCCCTACCTTAAACTAAGCCAAGTTACAACATATATTAAGGCCATTTGATTTTGTGTATTAACTTCTACTACTGTTGGAGATTCTTACTCATTTACAAGCTTAATACATGTAATCATATATTAAGGGATTGAGTGAAACACAAAGTCTCAAATAATTGAGTGGTGTGAGTAAACTGTTTACCTTAAGAGAAAGTTCTTTTAGGCAATGTGAAATTCGCATTGATTAGTACATATTAGATTGGGGGTTTATTATCTTATTTATGTTCAATATTCATGGTATGTTGGCGTTCTAGTTTGGCATATAGGCTAGGGTTCAGCATCAATTGGTATCAGAGCATAGGCTAAGGGGTAAATTCTTAACTATCCTTTAATTTTTGCTTTTAAAATTTAATTTTCTATTTTAGCCGAATAGGATCTTGCATCTAGTTCCTTATTTGGTTCTTGCTCTATTGTGTTAATTACCTATCTTTAAGTATTTGATCATTAGTTTGATTAAAGTTACAAAAAAAAAGAAAAAAAATCAACTAGAAACAGCCTTGTTATCAATTCGGATTTACTATCTTGTTAAGATCATATTTGATCAATTGATGAATCTTGTGTTCTTGTTGAATCCGAATTTGCCATTGAATATATCAAGCATATAATTTGCAATCTTTGAGTGGTTGAACTTGGTTTGGATATAATTTTGATCTACAAAGTGCCCTACACTACTTGGAGTAAGTTTTGATTAATCAAGCAAGATTGGAGTTAGAACTTTCACAATTGGTTTGATTTCTTGAAGACCAGGTTAGTACTCCTAATTTTGGATTTGGGTTGTGTTTATTGCATGCTTTCTTTGATTTTTTTTCGTTGAGTCTTACATCAAATCTGTTTAAACTAATCATTAGGTTTAGTTAAACATCGCATTTAAGTGCATCCGTCTTGTCCATTTTCTTCATTCTAAGTTTCTAATTTGTGTGTCTAAGCTATTTTTGGTTCCAATTACACTAGTTTGACATATTGCACGTTGTTAAACATCTATATATATTATAGTGCACGAAATCTTCTTCTTGTGTACTAATTTCTGATTTTTGTTCAAATAGGTCAATTTGCCTCTAGAATTAGTATCTTTGCTGTTCTTGTTAGGTTCTTTTCATCGTTCCCTCAATCAAATTACTTAATTGTGCATATTTGTTTGAGTTGTTTCTGAAGTACATCAATTTATAAGTTGAGAGAAAGACAAGAATGAATGGGATAAAGGAAAGTGTGAAGTTGTTAAGGCAAGACCTTAATCATATAGAATTGCAATTTAAACAATGGTTACTAAGTAGATTGGAAAATAGCAAAGAAAAGAGAAAGGAAGAGGAAGTTATCATAGAAGAAAAAAATTGTGAAGCTGAAGGGGACACTATTGATATAGTTTTCTTTGATAGTGATGTTGTAAGTGATGAATAAATGATATGAGCACAACCAAGCACAATGGCAACAAGAAAGATGAACTAGCATTTCCTCAAGGACCAATAACAAGAGCAAGGTCAAAGAAGCTTAAAGAAGTCCTACAAGCATTCATGAAACCTTATGTGGAGAAGATGCAAGTTCAAGAAGAGAAAGAAGCTGAATTGGACTATGAAGACAAGTGTAGGCCGAATGGTGCAATGGGCCTTCAAGCTACTTTATTTAGTTTCTATTCTTTATGTAACATTTAATTAAGTATATTTGGGCAGCCTAGAACCTAGGAAAACGAATTGGGCTTTATTAGAATAGGTTTGCTTTATTTTGGGCTTATTTTATTGTTTTGGGTAGTTTAAGTGGGTAGGCTAAAGTTGGGCTTATCTCTTCTAAAGAGTTCGGCCAAAATAACTATTTCAGGCTTAGAATACCTAAGGGGGCCGAATTTTACATGGGAGAATTGAATTTTAATGGGTTTGGATCAGATTTAGGTTTAGGCCTACATTGGTGAACTTAGGGTCCTAAATTTTAGGAATGGATTTTCCTTGATAAATACTTATTATTTTGGGATTTTATTAAGTAGAGTTTGAGGGAGAAATAATAGCTTGACCATATCTTTAAAGGGCTGGCCGAAATTCACTTGTAGCCAACATTAAGTCTACATTCATTCATTCATTTTCTTAGGATAATAAGCATATTTATCACTTTCTGTTAGGATTAATCTCAAATTGTATTTATCTTTATTTCTTCATGTACTTAGTCCATATTATGGTCAAATACATGTAGATAAAGGTTAGGAATTATCTTTGTTATTTATTTTATTATTTATCTCTTAGAGTTAGTGTTTGATTTTAATTCATCTAGGGAGGGGTGGCAGCCTAGCCTATATAAAGGGCTGAATTCTTCATTTGTAAGAGACTTGAATTTTGATTAATGAGAATTTTCTTTGGCTTGGCCGAATTTGTGAGAGTTAATTTATTATTGATTCTTGCTATTGCATGAAGAATTAGACTTAGGCTATTTGCATGATTAATGTATGCTTGATTCTTCTTCTTCTTGTTTTCTAAATCAATCCATCATAAGCGTTTCCAATCAATCTTGTTTGGGGGTTCTTTAGATTGGGGGTTTATTATCTTATTTATGTTCAATGTTCATGGTATGTTGGCGTTCTAGTTTGGCATTTCGTGTGTATTGTCTTAACCAAATCAACCTTAGCCTTACCATCTAAGTTAGAAAGTTCATTCAAAGGTAAAGGCATCAAATCCAAAACAGTCAATGGATTAAAACCATACACAATTTCAAAAGGTAAAAAACCTGTAGAAGTATGAATTGCACGATTATAAGCGAACTCAACAAATGGTAAACATTCTTCCCAAGTTTTAATATTCTTACCAATTATAGGACGCAACATAGTTCCTAAAGTTCTATTAAGAACTTCGGTTTGGCCATCTGTTTGTGGATGACAAGTAGTGGAAAACACAAGTTTAGTACCAAGTTTACCCCACAGAACACGCCAAAAGTGACTTAGGAACTTAGAATCCCGATCTGAGACAATAGTCCTAGGTATACCATGCAATCGAACTACTTCCCTAAAAAAATAAATCAGCTATGTTTGTTGCATCATCAGTTTTATGATATCCCTTCCCCTTTTTGTCCTAGGTAAACCTACAATGAAGTCCATAGAAATGTCAGTCCAAGGTTCAGTAGGAACAGGCAAAGGAGTATACAAACCTTGATTTAAGGACTTAGACTTAGCCTGTTTACATGCAAAACATTGAGCACACACTTTTTCAACACTTTTTCGCATATTAGGCCAATAAAAATGTTCATTAAGCATGTCTAAAGTCTTTTTCACGCCAAAGTGTCCCATTAATCCCCCACTATGCGATTCCTTCACAAGCAACTCTCTAAGAGAACATGCAGGTATACATAGTTGTTTTCCTCTAAAAAGAAACCCATCATGTCTATAGAACTTATTAAATGCATAATGTACACATGCCTTGCACACTTCACCAAAATCAGAATCATGATCATACATTTCTTTCAAATGCTCAAAACCTAACAATTTAGAACTAAGCATAGAAATCAATGCATATCTCCTAGAAAGTGCATCGGCAACAACATTATCTTTACCTTGCTTGTACTTAATTACATATGGAAAAGTATCAAGGTACTCTACCCACATACCATGCTTTCTATTCAACTTACCTTGTCCCTTCAGATATTTGAGAGACTGGTGATCTGTGTGTATCACGAATTCTTTAGGCAAAAGGTAGTGTTCCCAAACCTCAAGAGCTCTCACCAATGCATAGAACTCTTTATCATAGGTAGAGTAATTCAGCTGTGGTCCACTCAACTTTTCACTAAAGTATGCTATTGGGCGATTTTCCTGCATCAAAACAGCACCTATACCAATCCCAGAAGCATCACATTCAACCTCAAAAGTCTTAGAAAAATCACGTAATTTCAAAACAGGAGCAGTACACAATTTATCTTTCAAAACATTAAAAGCATCTTCCTGCTCTTTACCCCATTTAAAACCAACAGACTTTTTAATGATTTCATTTAGAGGTGCAGCAATAGTAGAAAAATCCTTAACAAATCTCCTATAGAAACTTGCTAAACCATGAAAGCTCCTCACCTCACTTGCATTCTCAGGTGTTGGCCATTCTTGGATAGCCTTAACCTTTTCATTATCTACCTCAACACCACGTGCACTAACAACAAATCCTAAGAAAACAACACTATCAACACAAAATGTGCATTTCTTCAAATTGGCATACAATTGTTGTTCTCTCAAAACAGCTAACACAAGTTCAACATGCCTTAAATGCTCTTTTAGGTTTTTGCTGTAAATCAAGATATCATCAAAATACACAACAACAAATTTACCTAAGAATTCACGCAAAACATGGTTCATGAGTCTCATAAATGTGCTAGGCGCATTAGTTAAGCCAAAAGGCATAACCAACCATTCATACAAACCATATTTTGTTTTAAAGGCAGTTTTCCATTCATCACCTAATTTGATGATAACCACTTTTCAAGTCAATTTTAGTGAATATTATAGCACCATTTAACTCTTCAAGCATATCATCTAACCTAGGAATGGGATGGCGATACTTTACAGTGATTTTGTTAACTGCTCGACAATCAACACACATGCGCATGGTTCCATCCTTTTTAGGTACCAAAAGAACAGGTACAGCACAAGGACTTAGGCTTTCTCTCACGTGTCCTTTTGCTAAAAGTTCCTCCACTTGTCTTTGCAACTCCTTTGTTTCCTCTGGATTGCTTCGATAAGCTGGATGATTTGGAATTTGTGCACCAGGAACAAAGTCGATTTGATGTTCAATCCCTCTAATTGGTGGCAACCCAGGTGGTATCTCCTCGGGGAAGACATCTTTATAATCCTGCAATAACTTAAAAAAAGAACTAGGAAAATTTGGGTCAGGTTAGTTTCAGAGAAATAATTGTCCTTAAACCTCAAAAGTACTAAAGCTCTCATGCCTAAGTATGCATTCCTCAACTCTCTTTCTTTTGCATAAAAGGAGTATTTGCTAAATTTTTCACTCGGCTCACTCTGCTCTCCTTTTACCTCAGCACACATTAACTTCTTCTCTCCTGCACTTCTCTCTTTCTTTTTCTCACTAGTGCAGTCTCTCACAGTTGGGCCTTTACTTTTATTATTTTCACTACTGGCCTCTTTTCTCTCATTTTTCTTTTCTTTCTCACTTCCCTTTACCTCTTTTGCAGATTGATGTATCTTTACTTGATCTGCATATACCTCTTTAGGTGCCAATGGGGCAAGTGTGTGTTTACATCCTTTAAATGCAAAAGTGTACCTATTTCTAAATCCATCATGTAATACACGCCTATCAAATTGCCAAGGCCTTCCTAGCAAAATATGACTAGCATGCATAGGTACAACATCACAAATGACTTTATCTTCATATTTACCAATGGAAAATATAATACAGTTACACGTTTGGTCACCTTTACTTCCCCACTATCATTCAACCACTGAAGTCTGTATGGGTTAGGGTGTTTCTCAGTTTTAAGTCCTAATTTATCAACTAAGACTGTACTAGCAACATTAACACAACTACCCCCATCAATTATCATACTACAGACTTTTCCACCTATTAAACACCTAGTATGAAAGATGTTTTCCCTCTGTTCTAGTCCTTCTTCTTTCACATTTACATTCAATGCACGCAATACAACTAAGGACTCCCCTTGAACAGGATATTCTACATTTTCATCTAGATCAGAACAATCCTCCAAAGGTGGCATATCATCACAATTCTCATCAGATTCAGAATCAGAAATAATTTCATCCCCCCTTATTATCATGGTCTTTTTATTCCCACATTCATTAGCATAATGACCACGACCCTTGCATTTGAAACATTGAATGTCCCTATGTCTATTAGTTTTAAGGGTTGTTTCAGAAGTACCTTTTTGTGCAGTGACCATTTTCTCTTCGGAATTGGACTGGTACTTGGTAGTGGATTCCTTCTTTGAGTCTCCCTTATTCCACTTTGAATTCCAGTTGTTGTTATTGGAATTTGAATAGGACTTGGATGTCCCACGTCTACTTCGTTGTCTCTCCACTTTAATTGCGATGTTCGCCAAATCATCCATATCCACATAATGCTGTAATTCAACAATATCAGCAAGTTCTCTATTCATACCTCCCAAAAAGCGTGACATCGTTTGATATTCATCCTCCACAATGCTTGCTTTAATCATGAGCATCTCCATTTCTTTGTAGTAATCCTCCACAGAACTAGATCCTTGTGTAAGTCTTTGTAACTGATTGTGGAGTTCCCTATGATAGTAACTAGGCACATACTTCTTTCTCATGATTCTTTTCATTTCCTCCCAAGAAGTGATAGGGAGTTCCCCATTTCTCCTCCTATTTTTCAATAATTCATCCCACCAAATTAGTGCATAATCAGAAAATTCAATGGCTGCAAGTTTTACCTTTTTCTCATCCGAATAGTGGTGGCATGAAAAGATCATCTCCACCTTCCTTTCCCAATCAAGGTAGGCATCCACATCATTTTTACCTTTGAATGGTGGAATCTTCATCTTGATAGCACTCAAATTGTTGTCTTGGCTCTCCATTCGGTTGTCATACCTCCTTGCTCTTCTTGGAAAAGAATGAGCCTCCTCTTCCTCATCATCGTTGTACAACTGGTCTACCTCTTCCTCCCTTGTAGACTTAACCTTGGAACCTTTAAGGCTATCTTCCAGACTGTCTATCCTGAGATTTAGCTTTTGCAAACTATCCATAAAAGCTTTGTACATAAACTTATTATCAGGCAAAATCTCGGTTTCCTCTTTACTATTGATTCAGGACATCTTTAAACTTTAAATAAACAAATAAAGGAAAGAATTCACTCAACCTCACGTGTTTGTCTCTCAACTCACAAATTGATATCTCACAATTGCACTTCAGAAACAAACTCAAACAAATATGCACAATAAAGTAATTTGATAAAGGGAACAATGAAAAACCTAACAAGAACAGCAAAGATACTAATTCTAGAGGCAAATTGACCTATTTGAACAAAAATCAGAAATTAGTACACAAGAAGAAGATTTCGTGCACTATAATATATATAGATGTTCAACAACGTGCAATATGTCAAAGTAGTGTAATTGGAACCAAAAATAGCTTAGACACACAAATTGAAAACTTAGAATGAAGAAAATGGACACGACGGATGCACTTAAATACGATGTTTAACTAAACCTAATGATTAGTTTAAACAGATTTGATGTAAGACTCAACAAAAAAAAAAATCAAAGAAAGCATGCAATAAACACAACCCAAATCCAAAATTAGGAGCACTAACCTGGTCTTGAAGAAATCAAACCAATTGTGAAAGTTCTAACTCCAATTCTTGCTTGATTGATCAAAACTTACTCCAAGTGGTGCAAGGCACTTTGTAGATCAAAATTATATCCAAACCAAGTTCAACCACTCAAAGATTGCAAATTATATGCTTGATATATTCAATGGAAAATTCGGATTCAACAAGAACACAAGATTCATCAATGGATCAAATATGAACTTAACAAGATAGTAAATCCGAATTGATAACAAGGCTGTTTCTAATTGATTTTTTTCTCTTTTTTTTTGTAACTTTAATCAAACTAATGATCAAATACTTAAAGATAGGTAATTAACACAATAGAGCAAGAACCAAATAAGGAACTAGATGAAAGATCCTATTCGACCAAAATAGAAAATTAAAGTTTAAAAGCAAAATTAAAGGATAGTTAAGAATTTACCCCCTTATCCTATGCTCTGATTGCCGATGCACTTTTCTAGGAGATATGCATTGATTTCTATGCTTAGTTCTAAATTGTTAGGTTTTGAGCATTTGAAAGAAATGTATGATCATGATTCTGATTTTGGTGAAGTGTAAAAGGCATGTGTACATTATGCATTTAATAAGTTCTATAGACATGATGGGTTTCTTTTTAGAGGAAAACAACTATGTATACCTGCATGTTCTCTTAGAGAGTTGCTTGTGAAGGAATCGCATAGTGGGGGATTAATGGGACACTTTGGTGTGAAAAAGACTTTAGACATGCTTAATGAACATTTTTATTGGCCTAATATGCGAAAAAGTGTTGAAAAAGTGTGTGATCAATGTTTTGCATGTAAACAGGCTAAGTCTAAGTCCTTAAATCAAGGTTTGTATATTCCTTTGCCTGTTCCTACTGAACCTTGGACTGACATTTCTATGGACTTCATTGTAGGTTTACCTAGGACAAAAAGGGGAAGGGATAGTGTGTTTGTTGTAGTGGACCGATTTAGTAAAATGGCACATTTTATTGCCTGTCATAAAACTGATGTTACAACAAACATAGCTGATTTATTTTTTTAGGGAAGTAGTTCGATTGCATGGTATACCTAGGACTATTGTCTCAGATCGGGATTCTAAGTTCCTAAGTCACTTTTGGCGTGTTTTGTGGGGTAAACTTGGTACTAAACTTGTGTTTTCCAGTACTTGTCATCCACAAACAGATGGCCAAACCGAAGTTGTTAATAGAACTTTAGGAACTATGTTGCGTGCTATAATTGGTAAGAATATTAAAACTTGGGAAGAATGTTTACCATTTGTTGAGTTCGCTTATAATCGTGCAATTCATACTTCTACAGGTTTTTCACCTTTTGAAATTGTGTATGGTTTTAATCCATTGACTGTTTTGGATTTGATGCCTTTACCTTTGAATGAACTTTCTAACTTAGATGGTAAGGCTAAGGCTAATTTGGTTAAGACAATACACACGAAAGCACGTGAGCATATTGAGAAGAAGAACATAATGTATGCAAAGCAGGCTAACAAAGGCCGTAAGCAAGTGATATTCGAACCAGGAGATTGGGTTTGGATCCATATGCGTAAAGAGAGGTTTCCTAATCAAAGGAAGTCTAAACTTGATGCAAGAGGAGATGGACCATTTCAAGTGCTGAAACGGATCAATGACAATGCATACAAGATTGATTTGCCAGGTGAGTATGGTGTAAGTGCAACTTTTAATATTTCTGACTTATCTCCATTTGACTGTGATTCAGATTCGAGGACGAATCCTTTCGAAGGGGGAGGGGATGATATGAGCACGACTAAGCACAATGGCAACAAGAAAGATGAACTAGCATTTCCTCAAGGACCAATAACAAGAGCAAGGTCAAAGAAGCTTAAAGAAGTCCTACAAGCATTCATGAAACCTTATGTGGAGAAGATGCAAGTTCAGGAAGAGAAAGAAGCTGAATTGGACTATGAAGACAAGTGTAGGCCGAATGGTGCAATGGGCCTTCAAACTACTTTATTTAGTTTCTATTCTTTATGTAACATTTAATTAAGTATATTTAGGTAGCCTAGAACCCAGGAAAACGAATTGGGCTTTATTAGAATAGGTTTGCTTTATTTTGGGCTTATTTTACTGTTTTGGGTAGTTTAAGTGGGTAGGATAAAGTTGGGCTTATCTCTTCTAAAGAGTTGGGCCAAAATAACTATTTGAGGCTTAGAATACCTAAGGGGGCCGAATTTTACATGGGAGAATTGAATTTTAATGGGTTTGGGTCAGATTTAGGTTTAGGCCTACATTGGTGAACTTAGGGTCCTAAATTTTAGGAATGGATTTTCCTTGATAAATACTTATTATTTTGGGATTTTATTAAGTAGAGTTTGAGGGAGAAATAATAGCTTGACCATATCTTTAAAGGGCTGGCCGAAATTCACTTGTAGCCAACATTAAGTCTACATTCATTCATTCATTTTCTTAGGATAATAAGCATATTTATCACTTTCTGTTAGGATTATTCTCAAATTGTATTTATCTTTATTTCTTCATGTACTTAGTCCATATTATGGTCAAATACATGTAGATAAAGGTTAGGAATCATCTTTGTTATTTATTTTATTATTTATCTCTTAGAGTTAGTGTTTATCTAGGGAGGGGTGGCTGCCTAGCCTATATAAAGGGCTGAATTCTTCATTTGTAAGAGACTTGAATTTTGATTAATGAGAATTTTCTTTGGCTTGGCCGAATTTGTGAGAGTTAATTTATTATTGATTCTTGCTATTGCATGAAGAATTAGACTTAGGCTATTTGCATGATTAATGTATGCTTGATTCTTCTTCTTCTTGTTTTCTAAATCAATCTATCATAAGTGTTTCCAATCAATCTTGTTTGGGGGTTCTTTAGATTGGGGGTTTATTATCTTATTTATGTTCAATATTCATGGTATGTTGGCGTTCTAGTTTGGCATATAGGCTGGGGTTCCGCATCAATAAATAATTGAAAGAAAAGATGTTGTTGATTGTTTGAATGCGAATGAGAAAGTTTGTTTAGTTAAGATGGAAGATCAACAAGTTACAATTTGCTCCTCTATTGCTTAAGGTGGAGGAATTGCACATGGGAAACGAAGGAAATAATAATCACATTCGCAAAGATATGACAATGACTAACCATGTTTTGCCTAGTTTCTTTGTCAAATTGCAGGAACATGATGAGTTTTTTGCCAAAGAATCATTCATATTATTTCCACCTATCCCAAAGATCGTTTATGAAGATGAATTTATTCCTCAAGTTTCAATTCCCAACTTGAACAAGATGAAGATTCAAGGACGAATCCTTTCCAAAGAGGGAGGGGATGATATGAGCACGACCAAGCGCGCCGACAACAAGAGAGATGAACTAGCACTTTCTCAAGGACCAATAATAAGAGCAAGGTTAAAGAAACTTAAAGAAGTCCTACAAGCATTCATGAGACCTTATGTGAAGAATATGCAAGTTCAAGAAGAGAAAGAAGCTAAATTGGACTATGAAGACAAGTTTAGGCCGAATGTTGCAATGGGCCTTCAATCTACTTTATTTATTGTCTATTCTTTATGTAACATTTAATTAAGTATATTTGGGCAGCCTAGAACCTAGGAAAACGAATTGGGCTTTATTAGAATAGGTTTGCTTTATTTTGGGCTTATTTTACTGTTTTGGGTAGTTTAAGTGCGTAGGCTAAAGTTGGGCTTATCTCTTCTAAAGAGTTGGGCCAAAATAACTATTTGAGGCTTAGAATACCCAGGGGGCCGAATTTTACATGGGAGAATTGAATTTTAATGGGTTTGGGTCAGATTTAGGTTTAGGCCTACATTGGTGAACTTAGGGTCCTAAATTTTAGGAATGGATTTTCCTTGATAAATACTTATTATTTTGGGATATTATTAAGTAGAGTTTGAGGGAGAAATAATAGCTTTACCATATCTTTAAAGGGCTGGCCGAAATTCACTTTTAGCCAACATTAAGTCTACATTCATTCATTCATTTTCTTAGGATAATAAGCATATTTATCACTAGCTGTTAGGATTATTCTCAAATTGTATTTATCTTTATTTCTTCATGTACTTAGTCCATATTATGGCCAAATACATGTAGATAAAGGTTAGGAATTATCTTTGTTATTTATTTTATTATTTATCTCTTAAAGTTAGTGTTTGATTTTAATTCATCTAGGGAGGGGTGGCTGCCTAGCCTATATAAAGGGCTGAATTCTTCATTTGTAAGGGACTTGAATTTTGATTAATGAGAATTTTCTTTGGCTTGGCCGAATTTTTGAGAGTTAATTTATTATTGATTCTTGCTATTGGATGAAGAATTAGACTTAGGCTATTTGCATGATTAATGTATGCTTGATTCTTCTTCTTCTTGTTTTCTAAATCAATCCATCATAAGTGTTTCCAATCAATCTTGTTTGGGGGTTCTTTAGATTGGGGGTTTATTATCTTATTTAAACTTTAATTGTCTATTTTAGCCGAATAGGATCTTGCATCTAGTTCCTTCTTTGGTTCTTGCTCTATTGTGTTAATTACCTATCTTTAAGTATTTGATCATTAGTTTGATTAAAGTTACAAAAAAAAAAGAAAAAAAAAATCAACTAGAAACAGCCTTGTTATCAATTCGGATTTACTATCTTGTTAAGATCATATTTGATTAATTGATGAATCTTGTGTTCTTGTTGAATCCGAATTTGCCATTGAATATATCAAGCATATAATTTGCAATCTTTGAGTGGTTGAACTTGGTTTGGATATAATTTTGATCTACAAAGTGCCCTACACTACTTGGAGTAAGTTTTAATTAATCAAGCAAGATTGGAGTTAGAACTTTCACAATTGGTTTGATTTCTTGAAGACCAGGTTAGTACTCCTAATTTTGGATTTGGGTTGTGTTTATTGCATGCTTTCTTTGATTTTTTTTTTGTTCAGTCTTACATCAAATCTGTTTAAACTAATCATTAGGTTTAGTTAAACATCGCATTTAAGTGCATCCGTCTTGTCCATTTTCTTCATTCTAAGTTTCTAATTTGTGTGTCTAAGCTATTTTTGGTTCCAATTACACTAGTTTGACATATTGCACGTTGTTAAACATCTATATATATTATAGTGCACGAAATCTTCTTCTTGTGTACTAATTTCTGATTTTTGTTCAAATAGGTCAATTTGCCTCTAGAATTAGTATCTTTGCTGTTCTTGTTAGGTTCTTTTCATCGTTCCCTCAATCAAATTACTTAATTGTGCATATTTGTTTGAGTTGTTTCTGAAGTACCTCATTTATAAGTTGAGAGAAAGACAAGAATGAATGGGATAAAGGAAAGTGTGAAGTTGTTAAGGCAAGACCTTAATGATATAGAATTGCAATTTAAACAATGGTTACTAAGTAGATTGGAAAATAGCAAAGAAAAGAGAAAGGAAGAGGAAGTTATCATAGAAGAAAAAAATTGTGAAGCTGAACGGGACACTATTGATATAGTTTTCTTTGATAGTGATGTTGTGAGTGATGAATAAATAATTGAAAGAAAAGATGTTGTTGATTGTTTGAATGAGAATGAAGAAGTTTGTTTAGTTAAGATGGAAGATCAACAAGTTACAATTGCTCCTCTATTGCTTAAGGTGGAGGAATTGCACATGGGAAACGAAGGAAATAATAATCACATTCGCAAAGATGTGACAATGACTAACCATGTTTTGCCTAGTTTCTTTGTCAAATTGCAGGAACATAATGAGTTTTTTGCCAAAGAAGTGTTCATATTATTTCCACCTATCCCAAAGATCATTTATGAAGATGAATTTATTCCTCAAGTTTCAATTCCCAACTTGAACAAGACGATTCAAGGACGAATCTTTTCCGAAGAGGGAGGGGATAATATGAGCACGACCAAGCACGCCGACAACAAGAGAGATGAACTAGCACTTTCTCAAGGACCAATAATAAGAGCAAGGTTAAAGAAGCTTAAAGAAGTCCTACAAGCATTCATGAGACCTTATGTGGAGAAGATGCAAGTTCAAGAAGAGAAAGAAGCTAAATTGGACTATGAAGACAAGTTTAGGCCGAATGTTGCAATGGGCTTTCAATCTACTTTATTTAGTTTCCATTATTTATGTAACATTTAATTAAGTATATTTGGGCAGCCTACAACCTAGGAAAACGAATTGGGCTTTATTAGAATAGGTTTGCTTTATTTTGGGCTTATTTTACTGTTTTGGGTAGTTTAAGTGCGTAGGCTAAAGTTGGGCTTATCTCTTCTAAAGAGTTGGGCCAAAATAACTGTTTGAGGCTTAGAATACCTAAGGGGGCCAAATATTACATGGGAGAATTGAATTTTAATGGGTTTGGGTCAGATTTAGGTTTAGGCCTACATTGGCGAACTTAGGGTCCTAAATTTTAGGAATGGATTTTCCTTGATAAATACTTATTATTTTGGGATATTATTAAGTAGAGTTTGAGGGAGAAATAATAGCTTGACCATATCTTTAAAGGGCTGGCCGAAATTCACTTTTAGCCAACATTAAGTCTACATTCATTCATTTTCTTAGGATAATAAGCATATTTTTCACTAGCTGTTAGGATTATTCTCAAATTGTATTTATCTTTATTTCTTCATGTACTTAGTCCATATTATGGCCAAATACATGTAGATAAAGGTTAGGAATTATCTTTGTTATTTATTTTATTATTTATCTCTTAAAGTTAGTGTTTGATTTTAATTCATCTAGGGAGGGGTGGCTGCCTAGCCTATATAAAGGGCTGAATTCTTCATTTGTAAGGGACTTGAATTTTGATTAATGAGAATTTTCTTTGGCTTGGCCGAATTTTTGAGAGTTAATTTATTATTGATTCTTGCTATTGCATGAAGAATTAGACTTAGGCTATTTGCATGATTAATGTATGCTTGATTCTTCTTCTTCTTGTTTTCTAAATCAATCCATCATAAGTGTTTCCAATCAATCTTGTTTGGGGGTTCTTTAGATTGGGGGTTTATTATCTTATTTATGTTCAATATTCATGGTATGTTGGCGTTCTAGTTTGGCATATAGGCTGGGGTTCCGCATCATGGGTCCTTTTTCTTGCTTCATTTAGGAATAATTTGGTTGGAGTAGATTTTGCTTCAAATGGTTGAAATAAGTAGCAACACCAACTAATCACTCGAGAATGGCAAACTAGTTAAACAGCCCCTTAAACCCATTAAAATACAACTTTAAATGAGTCATGTGACTTTTAAATGAAGCATATGACTTATACAATTAAAGCCCAAGTTGTTTAAGCCCTTTATAACTTAAGTTGGCCCAAATTCTTCATTTGCTTCCAAAAGGCTAAGTGCTTTATGCTTGTCTTCAAGTTCTCCATAACACTTCTCAAAGGCATCTTCATTGAGTTCTTCTGTAACAAAGCCTTGAACATAAGATGACATGGCTATCCTTAGTTTCTTAGCACACCCTCTTGTAATTGGACCATGAGGCATCTTTAAAGGATCTTTGGTTGATGGTGGATCTGTATCATCACTTTAAGCCCCTTTGTAGGACAGTGACCCAAAGGCTTGACTATATACTTTAAGCCCATAATTGAAAGTAAAGCACCGAATCTGCCTTATATAAATTGGAGCATACACCAATGATATTTGAATCATATATTTATGTTTTTGAACTCCATTTAGATCCATTTGAATGACATAAGGTTGCCCCTCTTCAATGGCACAATATAGCCCTTTTGGATCTGTATCAACAGGGTGACATGTGGTCCCAAATGGAACAAGTGATGGTATCCTTGAAGCGAGCATAAACTGACTGTGTGTAGATTTTTGGGCATCTTGATTTGCAAGAGTAAAAGATGGAATGGCTACAAAATAGCATTGACATGTCTTGACAAGAGGTTAAGCACTTCCATAAGAGATTCTTGGAGCAATTCCCACAACCACCACATTCATTAAGGGATTTTCCTTATTAGAATTTTCAATTGATGAACTTATTGATTTTTAAAAATTGTTCGGGACAACAATGTTTAAAGTAATTGATGGATGCATTTATTATGATTTTGGTATTTATTTTTGAAGATGAAATGGTTGAAAGCTATTAAACTTTGAAAATTTAGCCATACTATTTTTAATTGCAATTTGTTTCAATTTTAAGTTAGCTTAATGTTAAATTTTAGTACTTTTATTTTTAGTTTTTTACTTCTAATTATTTTATTTCACTTTCTTTAGTAGTAATTTATAGTTTAGTGTTGTTGTTTCATGTTTTTTTTTGTTTTGACTAATTTGGTTTTGTTGATTATCTTATGCTTAGCTTAGTTTTTTTTTCTTCTAAATTTGTGTTTTCGATGTGAAAATAAGAGCAGGAAAATGCATTTAATACTTTGAAAGAGAAATTATGTACTGCTCCTATTTTGCATTTACCTGATTGTTCAAAAACTTTTGAGATTGAATGTGATGCTTCTGGGATTGGTATAGGTGCTATTTTAATGCTAGAAAATCGTCCCACAACATATTTTAGTGAGACGTTAAGCACGCCATTGTTGAATTAT
Source organism: Excoecaria agallocha (assembly GCA_037975025.1). Taxonomy (NCBI): domain Eukaryota; kingdom Viridiplantae; phylum Streptophyta; class Magnoliopsida; order Malpighiales; family Euphorbiaceae; genus Excoecaria; species Excoecaria agallocha. Next base: position 34,102,130 of record CM075806.1, read on the forward strand.
TCTTCTTATGATAAGGAGCTATATGCATTGGTGTGAGCTCTTGAGGTGTGGGAACACTACTTGCTGCCTAAGGAGTTCATGATACATAGTGACCACCAATCTCTCAAGTATTTGAAGGGACAGGGTAAGTTGAGCAAGAGGCATACAAGTTGGGTAGAATTTTTAGAGACATTTCTGTATGTGATTAAATACAAGAAAGGTAAGGAAAATGTAGTGGTTGATGCACTTTTCTAGAAGGTATGTTTTAATTTATATGCTTATATCTAAATTACTTGGATTTGAGCACTTAAAGGAATTATATGTTGGTGATGCTGATTTTACTACTATGTATCATGCTTGTGAACATGCTGCATTTGAAAAGTACTATAGAAATGAAGGATATCTTTTTAAGGGAAAGCAATTTTGTATTCCTACATGTTTTATTAAGGAGTTGCTTGTTCGAGAGTCACATAGTAGAGGGTTAATGGGGAATTTTGGTGTGCAAAAGACATTAGACAAGCTTATGAACATTTCTATTGGCCAAACATAAGACAAGATGTGGAGAGAATTTGTGCCAAGTGTATTACATGCAAGCAAGCTAAGTCTAGATATAGTGCCTTATAGACTATATACACCATTACCTATACCTAGTGAACCTTGGACTGATATTTCCATGGATGTTGTTTTGGTGGCACGAAATCAATTTGAAGTTCTATCCCTCTCAACGGTGCCAATCCATCTGGCATCTCATTCGAAATAACATCAGAATACTCCTGCAACATTGAAACAAAACTAGGAGGCAAAGAATTAAGATTAAGGTCAGTGTTAGAAACAAAGTTTCCTTGTAGATGACAAGGATCAATGATTGTCCTAAAGCTAAAGCACTCTTAATCTCTCTTGTTCTCACATAAAAATTCTATTTTTGCCTTCGCCCTTGCTTGTTTTCACTCACTAATAGGCCATGTATTTGTTTTGTTTCTTTTCTTGATGCGGAACCCCAAGGTTAAAGAACCCGAAACCCCTTAAACATACACTTTGATTTCAAAAGACAAAGAAGACAAACACTCTCCCTATTGAACCCCCAAACAACACGTGAATGGAAACGCAAATAATCGGGATAAGAATAATTAAGAAAATGCCACGATCAAATGATTGATAAGTAATCCTAATTCTTGATGCAATAGAAAAGAAAGCAAGCAATCTCACAATCTCTCTAAAGAATTTTGGCTAAGCCAAGAGAAAAACTCTCAAAAGTTTATAATTTGATTCAATAACCCTTTACAAGTTATAATAACCTATTTATAGCCTTCAAACCCTAAGGGAATGGGTATACATAAGTCCAATAGGTTTAAAACACTAAATTCAACCTAAAATAAGCTAAAAAAACTACTTAAAACCCTACTAAGGTAAAGTGACGAATTTAAAGCCCAAAATAAAAGACTAACCAAAACAAAAGACTAACTAATAACCCAAATAACTAAAAAATCCCTTTAAAAGGAAGCACACATGCCTAAGCCCACATTGACAACTTAAATAAATCGCGTGAGTTTTAAATGCGGCACATGACTTGTACAATTAAAGCCCAAAGTTGTATAAGCCCAAAATTGATGGTAAAGCACCAAATCTGCCTCCTATAAATTGGAGCACGCCCCAATGATATTTGGATCTTATTGATGCAGAACCCCAGCCTATATGCCAAACTAGAACGCCAACATACCATGAATATTGAACATAAATAAGATAATAAACCCCCAATCTAAAGAACCCCCAAACAAGATTGATTGGAAACGCTTATGATAGATTGATTTAGAAAACAAGAAGAAGAAGAAGAATTAAGCATACATTAATCATGCAAATAGCCTAAGTCTAATTCTTCATGCAATAGCAAGAATCAATAATAAATTAACTCTCACAAATTCGGCCAAGCCAAAGAAAATTCTCATTAATCAAAATTCAAGTGTCTTACAAATGAAGAATTCAGCCCTTTATATAGCTAGGCTGCCACCTCTCCCTAGATGAATTAAAATCAAACACTATAAGAGATAAATAAAGAAATAAATAACAAAGATAATTCCTAACATTTATCTACATGTATTTGGCCATAATATGGACTAGGTACATGAAGAAATAAAGATAAATACAATCTGAAAATAATCCTAAAAGCTGGTGATAAATATGCATGATTATCCTAAGAAAATGAATGAATGAATGAATGTAGACTTAATGTTGGCTAAAAGTTAATTTCAGCCAGCCCTTTAAAGATATGTTCAAGCTATTATTTCTCCCTCAAAGGCCTAAACCTAAATCTGACCCAAACCAATTAAAATTCAATTCTCCCATGTAAAATTCGGCCCCCTTAGGTATTCTAAGCCTCAAATAGTTATTTTAGCCCAACTCTTTAGAAGAGATAAGCCCAACTTTAGCCTACCCACTTAAACTACCCAAAAAAGTAAAATAAGCCCAAAATAAAACAAACCTATTCTAATAAAGGCCAATTCGTTTTCCTAGGTTCTAGGCTGCCCAAATATACTTAATTAAATGTTACATAAAGAATAAAAACTAAATAAAGTAGCTTGAAGGTCCATTGCATCATTTGGCCTACACTTGTCTTCATAACCTTGCTCTTATTATTGGTCCTTGAGGAAATGCTAGTTCATCTTTCTTATTGTCCGCTTGGTCATGCTCATATCACTTATATTTTTGTGTTTGAACTCCATTTAGACCCATTTGAAAGTCATAAGGTTGCTCCTCTTCAATGGCATAAGATATCGATCATCGGTCACGTAAACTAGGAGTCTTAGATGCGCTTGATTATCTTTGTGAGGCATGGGTTGTGAATGTAGGTTGGACTTAACATGGAAAGGGATGCCCAGATCTAGGCAACTAATAAATGGGTTTGTGCTATAACATCTTAACATGTTAGCCCATTTGATCCAAAAGTTATGTACGAGACATGATTGGAGTTTTCCTACCTAAGTAACATAACTTGTTAGGTGTACAAGCTCAGCTTGACTAATGAGTTGTTGTGAAAAGTGGATCTTGGCCCACATTAAGTCACTAACACAAATTATTTAAAGGGATATTAATTTGGTTTGTAGGATTATAATAAGACCTCATTTAATCTTGCAAAGGTTTATTATTGTAGATTGAAAAATGGCCTCTTCAAACAACTTTTCATTGCGATCGATCCTGGAAAAGGACAAACTAAATGGCACCAATTTCATAGACTGGTCTCAAAACTTGAGATTAGTTTTTAAGCAAGAGAAAAAGTCGAAACCCCAAGGTTAAAGAACCCGAAACCCCTTAACATACGCTTTGATTTCAAAAGACAAAGAAGACAAACACCCTCCCTATTGAACCCCCAAACAACATGTGAATGGAAACACAAATAATCAGGATAAGAAGAATTAAGAAAATGCCACAATCCAATGATTGATAAGTAATCCTAATTCTTGATTCAATAGAAAAGAAAGCAAGCAATCTCACAATCTCTCTAAAGAATTTTGGCTAAACCAAGAGAAAAACTCTCAAAAGTTTATAATTTGATTCAATAATGAAGTTTACAACCTAGGGTAGCCTATTTATAAGCTGGCTAACCCTAATTCACTCTTTAAAACCCTAATTTAAATACTCATATGGCCTTACGCGAATTTTCTTGGGCTTTTACAAGCCAATTAAGCCCAAATAAGTCTTAAACACACTTAAAATAAAACTAATTAATAAATCTAATAGGCCTAAAATGAAAGCCCAAAAGAAAGACTAAAAATAAATAACCAAACTAACTAAACTAAGGCCACAAGAAGCCCACACGCCTAGCCCATTAATAATACAACTTAAGTAAGTCATATAACTTTTAAATGAAGCACATGACTTGTACAATTAAATCCCAAAGTTGTATAAGCCCAAAATTGATGGTAAAGCACCAAATCTGCCTCCTATAAATTGGAGCACACTCCAATGACATTTGGAGCTTATATTTATGTGTTTGAACTCCATTTAGACCCATTTGAAAGTCATAAGGTTGCCCCTCTTCAATGGCATAAGATAGCCCTCTTGGATCCGTATCATGTTTTGGATGCACCCTTGCTCGAGGAACCTACTAGGAATGCCTTTGCAGTTCAAAAGGGAACTTTTGAGACTAAGAAGAGTAATTCCAATGATGTGACCTGTCTAATGCTAGCTACTATGATGCCCGATTTGCAAAAGCAATTCATGGACCAAGAGGCCTATGCGATCATGTTTCACCTCAAGGAGATGTTCCAAGAACAAGCTCGTCACGAAAGGTTCGTGACAACAAAGGCCTTGATTTCTTTTAAGATGGTTGCGGGTACTCATAACCCATGTACTCCAGATGAAAGGGTATCTTGATACTCTTGAGAAGCTTGAGGTATAAGTCCTAAAGGAATTGGCCACTGACTTGATCTTAAGTTCATTGACTGATGATTATGATCCATTTGTTATTAATTATAATATGCATACAATGAACAAGACAGTCATAGAGCTTCATGGGATGCTTAAGAATGCTGAAGAGAAATTCGAAAGACTAATCCCATACTTATGGTTCAAGGGGGCATTAAGAAGGGACCTGCTAAGGGAGAGGGGAAAAGGTAAGGCAAAACCCAAGAATGACCAGGCACGGCCTAAGTCTAGTGGGAGTGCACCTCAGGCCCAACCCAAGCCCAAGGCGCAAAAGCTCAAAAAGAGTGAGAGCACGTGCTTCCATTGCAACAAGTTAGGACATAGGAGGAAGAATTGCACTCTCTTTAAGGAAGAACAAAAGAAGAATGGAACCAAGGTGTCTAGTTCTAGTATTTTTGTTGTTGAAATTAACCTTTCTATTTCTACCACTTGGGTATTGGATACCGGTTGTGGTTCTCACATTTTTTCAAATGTTCAGGGGCTAAGAAATAGGTTGTTACTTGGGAAGAATGAAGTGGACCTCCGTGTGGGGAATGGAGCACGAGTTGCGGCCACGGAGATAGGTGACTATCGACTCACTTTACCTTCTGGACTTTGTTTAGATTTAAAAAATTGTTATTATGTGCCTGCTATGAGGAGAAATATTATTTCAGTTTCATGTTTGGATATGGATGGATTTGACTTTGTTATTAATAATGGTAATATTCATATTCGTAGCCAAGGCATTTTATACAGCAATGCTATGTTACAAAATGGCCTTTATATCCTTGATCTACAAAACAAAGAGTCCACATACAACATTAATACAAAGAGGGTTAAATCAAATGAATTGAACCTTACTTCTGGCATTGTCGTTTAGGACATGCAAATGAAAAATGCATTTCAAGACTCCACAAATCTGGAGTGCTTGGGTCATTCGACTTGGAATCTTATGACACATGCGAGCCATGTTTGCATGGAAAGATGACAAAGAGTCATTTTAACAAGAAAGGTGAAAGGACTAGTGACTCGTTGGGATTAATACACACCGATGTATGTGGACCATTAAGTACACAAGCTAGAGGTGGTTTTAGTTACTTCGTAACGTTTATAGATGACTTTAGTAGATATGGCTACATCTATCTAATGAAGCACAAGTCTGAAACTTTTGAAAAATTCAAAAAGTTTAAGAAAGAAGTAGAAAACCAACTTGGCAAAAGTATAAAAGCCATTCGATCAGATCGAGGTGGCGAATACTTAAGCTAAGAGTTTGACAGTCATCCGAAGGAGTGTGGAATTATTTCACAACTTACTCCTCTTGGAACACCACAATGGAATGGTGTTTCCGAAAGGAGAAATCGAACTCTGTTGGACATGGTTCGATCAATGATGAGTCAAGCTAATCTCCATGTCTCTTTTTAGGGTTATGCATTAGAAACTGTAGCATTTCTACTAAACCGTACTCCAACTAAAGCAGTTGAGAAGACACCATACGAGGTATGGACTGGGAAAGAACCCAATATGTCATTTCTCAAGATTTGGGGCTGTGAAGCACATGTTAAGAAATTAACATCTGACAAACTAGAGTCCAAATCTACTGTCTGCTTATTTGTGGGTTATCCCAAAGAAACAAAGGGATACTACTTTTACTCATAAGCCGAGAACAAAGTATTTGTTGCTCGCAAGGCTGTTTTCTTGGAAAAGGAATTCCTTCTTCTCAAACTCCTATAGAGGATGAGTTGGAAATGGGATCAAGTTCACAACCAGTTGTGGAACAAGAATCCATTGCACAAGAACCTAGAAGGTCCGGTAGGGTACATCAGGAGATTAAGAGATACGGATTTCTAATCACCGATAGTGACACTATTGAGTTATTGGATCATGAGGATCCAACTACCTATTGAGAAGCAATTGAGAGCCCTGACTAGGAAAATTGGCTTGGAGCCATGAAATTCGAGATGCAATCAATGTACGATAATCAGGTTTGGACTTTGGTTGATCCACCGGAAGGTGATAAGGTAATTGAATGCAAGTGGCTATTTAAACTCAAAGCTGACAAGACTTACAAAGGTAGACTAGTAGCAAAAGGTTTTCGGCAAACTCATGGTGGAGACTATGATGAGACCTTTTTGCCTGGAGTCATGCTCAAGTCCATTAGGATCTTGCTTGCCATAGATGCATATCATGACTATGAGATATGGCAAATGAATGTCAAAATTGCTTTCCTTAATGGAAATCTACTTGAGGATGTGTATATGACACACAGCCTGAGGGTTTTGCCAATCCCAAGCATCCTAAGAAGTTTTGCAAGCTTTAAAAATCCATTTATGGATTAAAGCAAGCATCCCGGAGTTAGAATCTCCATTTTGATGAAGCAGTCAAAGAATTTGACTTCATCAAAAATGAAGATGAGCCTTGTGTGTACAAGAAGGTTAGTGGGAGCATAATAGTATTTTTGGTCCTATATGTAGACGACATCTTTCTCATTGGGAACGACATTCAAACATTGCAAAAGGTTAAGCAATGGTTGGGGAAGTGTTTCTCAATGAAAGACTTAGGTGAGTGGAAACAATACTTGGTATTCGGATCTATAGAGATAGATCGAATCAACTTTTAGGATTAAGTCAAGAAAAGTACATAGACAAAGTACTAAAGCATTTTAGTATAGGAGACTTAATGAAAGGGTACATACCTTTGGCTTTGGGAGTTCCTTTGACTAAAGAACAATGTCCTAAAATTAAAGAAGAGAGGGACAACATGAGTAGAATTCCATATGCATCTGCTATTGGATCTATCATGTACGCTATGTTATATACTAGGCTGGATGTTGCTCATGCATATATAACCAGTAGGTTTCAGCAAGACCCTAGTGAGAAGCACTGGTTTACTGTAAAGGGGATTCTTAAGTACCTTTAAAGGACTAAGGATCACTTCTTGGTGTATGGTGGTCAAGAAGAGCTCGTCATATAAGGTTATGCTGATGCTGCTTTTCAGACCAGCACTCAGGATTCAAGATCACAATCTGGTTTTGTTTTTGTTTTGAACGGTGGTGCTGTCAGCTAGAGAAGCTCAAACCAAGAGACCGTTGCCGACTCAACTACAAAATCTGAGTATATTGTAGCGAGTGAGGCTGATACGGATCCTTAGTCCATTTAGACCCATTTAAAAGTCATAAGGTTGAAACACATAAATATAAGATCCAAATCATTTAGATCCATTTGAAAGTCATAAGGTTGCCCCTCTTCAATGGCATAAGATAGCCCTTTTGGATCTGTATCATTAATTTCCTAAACCAATCAAGCAAGTAGATGCCATTTTCTTTTTAGTTTATCTTTCTCAAGGATTGATCGCAACAATAATCTGGGAGTGTTATTTAATGCCATTGATCTACAAATATGCAAAATAAATATTAATATTAGTACCAATTTAATTTCAGGATAACTCTTAAAACTCCCACTAAAAAGGTTAATGCTCTATATTTATTACAACTGTAATGATTTAGTGGGCTAAGATTCATATTTCACTTAATTCTACGTTAGCTTTGGCATGATGCTTAAAATCAAGTTATTTATGTAGACATCTCCTTACCAATTACATCTCATGTAACTCTTAGATTCTTTAAAAGATTTTGACATCATATGTCTCGACATGTTATAATCCCATATAATGCTTTTTCTCTTAAAACCATTTTGATTGCCTAATTAAGTCTAACCATTTTTAAACATGAAGGTAGCACCATTACCTATCTTGTCTTAATATGATAATCTAATGTACTTCACTTTGGTCGAACCCATATTTTATTGATCTTTGTCTTGACAGGTGTTCTATTTATGGGTGGCATAAGATTCAAAATTTTGGTGAGGGAATTTTAAAATTTAAGTTATGATGTCTATTTATTTATATATCATGCATCATCCCATACCTTGCGTCTCATTACACATATATTATTCATCGCTTCACATACTGATAATACATATGTAATATATAAAATATGTCATATCATAACCGAAAACTATATGATCATTATAAGCTAATATGAAGGTCAAAGGTTAATCCTAGGTGAAAATACATGGACATATCTTGATCAACATCTTCCACTTTGCACATCCATCATTATGGAATTCGACTAATCCCCCTTCATCATCTTTGTGAACTTCCTTTATCTTCATTACATCAATCAAATTAAACTATTCTATAAAACAATTAGTAAAATAAATTTACAATATTTAAAATTACAAACCCATAAAAATAAATAAAATAAATACCATCACAAGGGTCTCAATTGGGCATGATATGCACCATGCAAAGACATCATAGACACATCAAATAAAATCAAGTCATCTCATGTCATGCCCAATTAATTATATTAAATTGATGTCTTAAAATTATTGAATAATAACTTTAATGATGTATAAGGAGCTACAATTAGATAGCATGGCAGTCCCAAAATACCACATGAATCAATTAAGTACATGTTACGCATTTAATCACAAACATAATGCATTTAATCATATTGCAATAGAATTATCGCAAAAATGTGCTAATCATATTAACATCAATCAATTTTGTATCCTTTTATACAATCGAAAGTACAATCATATCTCATATAAACATATTGATTTCATTTGTATCATTTATAAATATATTAATTTAGTTCATATCACATGTAAATAGATTAATTTTAATTATTAAAATAATAATTAAATTTTCTTATGTCAACATACATTCTGTTCAAATCACATGTAATCAATTTTATAAGCATCAAATACATATAAAACATGATCGTTAAATCAATTGAATTCACAAGTAGTTTTGATACCACTGTTGTGTTTTGACAAAATAAATAAATAAAAAATGATACGGATCCAAGAGGGCTGCCTTGACATGTTTCGAATTAGGAAGGTAACCTTGTGACTTACTATTTTAGGGATTCATTTTATTGTGGCTTACATGGCATATGCTTTGTCATCTATTCATAGCATGTATATATATATAATTGCATAGAGTAAAGCGTGACAAACATGGGCCCAAAAACCTACAACTAAAATTCTATACTATTACATAAGAATCTTCAAGTTGGGCTTCTCCACTCCGGTGGCCTTCATCTTAATTTACAAAGTCTTCAAATAAATTCTATACTAAGAAATAAATGAAACTTTTACAATAATCCATAATGGCACGCAGGCCATATTTAATTACATAACCCAAGGCCCATGAATGCACCATGCATATTCAATCATCACACAAAAACATGTAATCAAATATACATAACATTCATGGATAAAAAAAAGTTCAATTTTATTTAATTAAGCCAAGCCCATTAATGGAAATTGTGTACTTGCACTTTTAAGAGAAGATCCCATGATGTGCCTGGGTCGAAGCCCAATGGACTAGATCCTCTTATTGGATAAGTTCTCTTAAAAGCCCAAAACACAAACTAGTTAGATTTGTGCCATAAATCAACTCTACTATAATTTCCAATTTTGCCGTTTTTAATATTATGTCATATAGCCCATAAACATTAAAAATACAAATAATATGAACCAACATGAATTAAAACATAAAAATTCATGAAGAACATACCATGAATATTGAACATAAATAAGATAATAAACCCCCAATCTAAAGAACCCCCAAACAAGATTGATTGAAAACGCTTGTGATAGATTGATTTAGAAAACAAGAAGAAGAAGAATCAAGCATACATTAATCATGCTATATGAAGAAACAAGATTCTTCATGCAATAGCGAGAATCAATAATAAATTAACTCTCACAAATTCGGCCAAGCCAAAGAAAATTCTCATTAATCAAAATTCAAGTGTCTTACAAATGAAGAATTCAGCCCTTTATATAGGCTAGGCAGCCACCCCTCCCTAGATGAATTAAAATCAAACACTAACTCTAAGAGATAAATAATAAAATAAATAACAAAGATTATTCCTAACCTTTATCTACATGTATTTGGCCATAATATGGACTAAGTACATGAAGAAATAGCCTAACAGCTAGTGATAAATATGCTTATTATCCTAAGAAAATGAATGAATGAATGTAGACTTAATGTTGGCTAAAAGTGAATTTTGGCCAGCCCTTTAAAGATATGGTCAAGCTATTATTTCTCCCTCAAACTTTACTTAATAATATCCCAAAATAATAAGTATTTATCAAGGAAAATCCATTCCTAAAATTTAGGACCTTAAGTTCACCAATGTAGGCCTAAACCTAAATCTGACCCAAACCCATTAAAATTCAATTCTCCCATGTAAAATTCGGTGCCCTTAGGTATTCTAAGCCTCAAATAGTTATTTTGGCCCAACTCTTTAGAAGAGATAAGCCCAACTTTAGCCTACCCACTTAAACTACCCAAAACAGTAAAATAAGCCAAAAATAAAGCAAACCTATTCTAATAAAGCCCAATTCATTTTCCTAGGTTCTAGCCTACCCAAATATACTTAATTAAATGTTACATAAAGAATAGAAACTAAATAAAATAGCTTGAAGGCCCATTGCACCATTCGGCGTACACTTGTCTTCATAGTCCAATTTAGCTTTTTTCTCTTCTTGAACTTGCATCTTCTCCACATAAGGTTTCATGAATGCTTGTAGGACTTCTTTAAGCTTCTTTGACCTTGCTCTTGTTATTGGTCCTTGAGGAAATGCTAGTTCATCTTTCTTGTTGCCATTGTGCTTGGTCATGCTCATATCATCCCCTCCCCCTTCGAAAGGATTTGTCCTCGAATCTAAATCACAGTCAAATGGAGATAAGTCAAAAATATTAAAAGTTGCACTTACACCATACTCACCTAGCAAATCAATCTTGTATGCATTGTCATTGATCTGTTCTAGCACTTGAAATGGTCTATCTCCTCTTGCATCAAGTTTAGACTTCCTTTGATTAGGAAACCTCTCTTTACACATATGGATCCAAACCCAATCTCCTAGTTCGAATATCACTTGCTTTGCATACATTTTGTTCTTCTTCTCAATGTGCTCATGTGCTTTCGTGTGTATTGTCTTAACCAAATCAGCCTTAGCCTTACCATCTAAGTTAGAAAGTTCATTCAAAAGTAAAGGCATCAAAATCCAAAACAGTCAATGGATTAAAACCATACACAATTTCAAAAGGTGAAAAACCTGTAGAAGTATGAATTGCATGATTATAAGCGAACTCAACAAATGGTAACATTCTTCCCAAGTTTTAATATTCTTACCAATTATAGCTCGCAACATAGTTCCTAAAGTTCTATTAACAACTTCGTTTTGGCCATCTGTTTGTGGATGACAAGTAGTGAAAAACACAAGTTTAGTACCAAGTTTACCCCACAGAACACGCCAAAAGTGACTTAGGAACTTAGAATCCCTATCTGTGACAATAGTCCTAGGTATACCATGCAATCGAACTACTTCCCTAAAAGATAAATCAACTATGTTTGTTGCATCATCAGTTTTATGACAAGCAATAAAATGTGCCATTTTACTAAATCGGTCAACTACAACAAACACACTATCTCTTCCCCATTTTGTCCTAGGTAAACCTACAATGAAGTCCATAGAAATGTCAGTCCAATGTCCAGTAACAGGCAAAGGAGTATACAAACCTTGATTTAAGGACTTAGATTTAGCCTGTTTACATGCAAAACATTGAGCACACACTTTTTCAACACTTTTTCACATATTAGGCCAATAAAAATGTTCATTAAGCATGTCTAAAGTCTTTTTCACACCAAAGTATCCCATTAATCCCCCACTATGCGATTCCTTCACAAGCAACTCTCTAAGAGAGCATGCAGGTATACATAGTTGTTTTCCACTAAAAAGAAACCCATCATACCTATAGAATTTATTAAATGCATAATGTACACATGCCTTGTACACTTTACCAAAATCAGAATCATGATCATACATTTCTTTCAAATACTCAAAACCTAATAGTTTAGAACTAAGCATAGAAATCAATGCATATCTCCTAGAAAGTGCATCGGCAACAACATTATCTTTACCTTGCCTGTACTTGATACTTTTGTATCAAGGTACTCTACCCACTTACCATGCCTTCTATTCAACTTACCTTGTCCCTTCAAATATTTTAGAGACTGGTGATCTGTGTGTATCATGAATTCTTTAGGCAAAGGGTAGTGTTCCCAAAACTCAAGAGCTCTCACCAATGCATAGAACTCTTTATCATAGGAAGAGTAATTCAGTTGTGGTCCACTCAACTTCTCACTAAAGTATGCTATTGGGCGATTTTCCTGCATCAAAACAGTACCTATACCAATCCCAGAAGCATCACATTTAACCTCAAAAGTCTTAAAAAAAATCAGGTAATTTCAAAACAGGAGCAGTACACAATTTATCTTTCAAAACATTAAAAGCATCTTCCTGCTCTTTACCCCATTTAAAACCAATAGACTTTTTAATGATTTCATTTAGAGGTGCAGCAATAGTAGAAAAATCCTTAACAAATCTCCTATAGAAAGTTGCTAAACCATGAAAGCTCCTTACCTCACTTGCATTCACAGGTGTTGGCCATTCTTGGATAGCCTTAACCTCTTCATTATCTACCTCAACACCATGTGCACTAACAACAAATCCTAAGAAAACAACACTATCAACACAAAATGTGCATTTCTTCAAATTAGCATACAATTGTTGTTTTCTCAAAATAGCTAACACAAGTTCAACATGCCTTAAATGCTCTTTTAGGTTTTTGCTGTAAATCAAGATATCATCAAAATACACAACAACAAATTTACCTAAGAATTCATGTAAAACATGGTTCATGAGTCTCATAAATGTGCTAGGTGCATTAGTTAAGCCAAAAGGCATAACCAACCATTCATACAAACCATATTTTGTTTTAAAGGCAGTTTTCCATTCATCACCTAATTTCATCCTAATTTGTTCAGATAACCACTTTTCAAGTCAATTTTAGTGAATATTATAGCACCATTTGACTCTTCATGCATATCATCTAACCTAGGAATGGGATGGCAATACTTTACAGTGATTTTGTTTACTGCTCGACAATCAACACACATGCGTATGGTTCCATCCTTTTTAGGTACCAAAAGAACAGGTACAACACAAGGACTTAGGCTTTCTCTCATGTGTCCTTTTGCTAAAAGTTCCTCCACTTGTCTTTATAACTCCTTCGTTTCCTCCGGATTGCTTCGATAAGCTGGACGATATGGAATTTGTGCAACAGGAACAAAGTCGATTTGATGTTCAATCCCTCTAATTGGTGGCAACCTAGGTGGTATCTCCTCAGGGAAGACATCTTTATAATCCTGCAATAACTTAGAAAAAGAACTAGGCAAATTTGGGTCTAGGTTAGAAAAAGACATCTTTATTAACTTAAAGTCTTGTGATTATAGAAGCCATCTTATAATCACAAGACTTTAAGTTAATAAACTACATCTTTAAATATGTACTAAATTCAATTAATATCCATTTCTTATACATATATGTAGCATATTTCATGGATAAGTCATATTTCTATCTGCTTGAATACTTATTATTATTATTAAGCTATTGTATCATTACCTTGAGTTCTATATAAACTTTTTAAAGCATAGCAATACTACCTTTGCACTTTTATCTCTACATGATGCGGAACCCCAGCCTATATGCCAAACTAGAACGCCAACATACCATGAATATTGAACATAAATAAGATAATAAACCCCCAATCTAAAGAACCCCCAAACAAGATTGATTGGAAACGCTTATGATAGATTGATTTAGAAAACAAGAAGAAGAAGAATCAAGCATACATTAATCATGCAAATAGCCTAAGTCTAATTCTTTATGCAATAGCAAGAATCAATAATAAATTAACTCTCACAAATTCGGCCAAGCCAAAGAAAATTCTCATTAATCAAAATTCAAGTGTCTTACAAATGAAGAATTCAGCACTATATATAGGCTAGGCAGCCACCCCTCCCTAGATGAATTAAAATCAAACACTAACTCTAAGAGATAACTAATAAAATAAATAACAAAGATAATTCCTAACCTTTATCTACATGTATTTGGCCATAATATGGACTAAGTACATGAAGAAATAAAGATAAATACAATTTGAGATTAATCCTAATAGAAAGTGATAAATATGCTTATTATCCTAAGAAAATGAATGAATGAATGTAGACTTAATGTTGGCTACAAGTGAATTTCGGCCAGCCCTTTAAAGATATGGTCAAGCTATTATTTCTTCCTCAAACTCTACTTAATAATATCCCAAAATAATAAGTATTTATCAAGGAAAATCCATTCCTAAAATTTAGGACCCTAAGTTCACCAATGTAGGCCTAAACCTAAATCTGACCCAAACCCATTAAAATTCAATTCTCCCATGTAAAATTCGGCCCCCTTAGGTATTCTAAGCCTCAAATAGTTATTTTGGCCCAACTCTTTAGAAGAGATAAGCCCAACTTTAGCCTACCCACTTAAACTACCCAAAACAGTAAAATAAGCCCAAAATAAAGCAAACCTATTCTAACAAAGCCCAATTCGTTTTCCTAGGTTCTAGGCTGCCCAAATATACTTAATTAAATGTTACATAAAGAATGGACACTAAATAAAGTAGATTGAAGGCCCATTGCAACATTCGGCCTAAACTTGTCTTCATAGTCCAATTTAGCTTCTTTCTCTTCTTGAACTTCATCTTCTCCACATAAGGTCTCATGAATGCTTGTAGGACTTCTTTAAGCTTCTTTAACCTTGCTCTTATTATTGGTCCTTGAGAAAGTGCTAGTTCATCTCTCTTGTTGTCGGCGTGCTTGGTCGTGCTCATATCATCCCCTCCCTCTTCGGAAAAGATTCGTCCTCGAATCCTCGTCTTGTTCAAGTTGGGAATTGAAACTTGAGGAATAAATTCATCTTCATAAATGATCTTTGGGATAGGTGGAAATAATATGAACGCTTCTTCAGCAAAAAACAAATCATGTTCCTGCAATTTGACAAAGAAACTAGGCAAAATATGGTTAGTCATTGTTACATCTTTCCAAATGTGATTATTATTTCCTTCGTTTCCCATGTGCAATTCCTCCACCTTAAGCAATAGAGGAGCAATTGTAACTTGTTGATCTTCCATCTTAACTAAACAAACTTCTTCATTCTCATTCAAACAATCAACATCTTTTCTTTCAATTATTTCTTCATCACTCTCATCATCACTATCAAAGAAAACTATATCAATAGTGTCCCCTTCAGCTTCACAAATTATTTCTTGTAGGATAACTTCCTCTTCATTTCTCTTTTCTTTGCTCTTTTCCAATCTACTTAGTTGTTTGAACCATTGTTTAAATTGCGATTCTATATCATTAAGGTCTTGCCTTAACAACTTCACACTTTCCTTTATCCCGTTCATTCTTGTTTATCTCTCAACTTATAAATTGATATCTCACAATTGCACTTCAGAAACAAACTCAAACAAATATGCACAATTAAGTAATTATATTAAGGGAACAATGAAAAACCTAACAAGAACATCAAAGATACTAATTCTAGAGGCAAATTGACCTATTTGAACAAAAATCAGAAATTAGTACACAAGAAGAAGATTTCGTGCACTATAATATATATAGATGTTCAACAACGTGCAATATGTCAAACTAGTGTAATTGGAACCAAAAATAGCTTAGACACACAAATTGAAAACTTAGAATGAAGAAAATGGACACGACGGATGCACTTAAATGCGATCTTTAACTAAACCTAATGATTAGTTTAAACAGATTTGATGTAAGACTCAACAAAAAAAAAAACAAAGAAAGCATGCAATAAACACAACCCAAATCCAAAATTATGAGTACTAACCTGATCTTGAAGAAATCAAACCAATTGTGAAAGTTCTAACTCCAATTCTTGCTTGATTGATCGAAACTTACTCCAAGTGGTGTAGGGCACCTTGTAGATCAAAATTATATCCAAACCAAGTTCAACCACTCAAAGATTGCAAATTATATGCTTGATATATTGAATGGAAAATTCGGATTCAACAAGAACACAAGATTCATCAATTGATCAAATATGATCTTAACAAGATAGTAAATCCGAATTGATAACAAGGTTGTTTCTAATTGATTTTTTTTTCTTTTTTTTTTGTAACTTTAATCAAACTAATGATCAAATACTTAAAGATAGGTAATTAACACAATAGAGCAAGAACCAAATAAGGAACTAGATGCAAGATCCTATTCGGTTAAAATAGAAAATTAAAGTTTAAAAGCAAAAATTAAAGGATAGTTAAGAATTTATCCCTTAGCCTATGCTCTGATACCAATTGATGCGGAACCCCAGCCTATATGCCAAACTAGAACGCCAACATACCATGAATATTGAACATAAATAAGATAATAAACCCCCAATCTAAAGAACCCCCAAACAAGATTGATTGGAAACGCTTATGATAGATTGATTTAGAAAACAAGAAGAAGAAGAATCAAGCATACATTAATCATGCAAATAGCCTAAGTCTAATTCTTCATGCAATAGCAAGAATCAATAATAAATTAACTCTCACAAATTCGGCCAAGCCAAAGAAAATTCTCATTAATCAAAATTCAAGTGTCTTACAAATGAAGAATTCAGCCCTTTATATAGGCTAGGCAGCCACCCCTCCCTAGATGAATTAAAATCAAACACTAACTCTAAGAGATAAATAATAAAATAAATAACAAAGATAATTCCTAACCTTTATCTACATGTATTTGGCCATAATATGGACTAAGTACATGAAGAAATAAAGATAAATACAATTTGAGATTAATCCTAACAGAAAGTGATAAATATGCTTATTATCCTAAGAAAATGAATGAATGAATGTAGACTTAATGTTGGCTACAAGTGAATTTCGGCCAGCCCTTTAAAGATATGGTCAAGCTATTATTTCTCCCTCAAACTCTACTTAATAATATCCCAAAATAATAAGTATTTATCAAGGAAACTCCATTCCTAAAATTTAGGACCCTAAGTTCACCAATGTAGGCCTAAACCTAAATCTGACCCAAACCCATTAAAATTCAATTCTCCCATGTAAAATTCGGCCCCCTTAGGTATTCTAAGCCTCAAATAGTTATTTTGGCCCAACTCTTTAGAAGAGATAAGCCCAACTTTAGCCTACCCACTTAAACTACCCAAAACAGTAAAATAAGCCCAAAATAAAGCAAACCTATTCTAACAAAGCCCAATTCGTTTTCCTAGGTTCTAGGCTGCCCAAATATACTTAATTAAATGTTACATAAAGAATGGACACTAAATAAAGTAGATTGAAGGCCCATTGCAACATTCGGCCTAAACTTGTCTTCATAGTCCAACTTCATCTTCTCCACATAAGGTCTCATGAATGCTTGTAGGACTTCTTTAAGCTTCTTTAACCTTGCTCTTATTATTGGTCCTTGAGAAAGTGCTAGTTCATCTCTCTTGTTGTCGGCGTGCTTGGTCGTGCTCATATCACTACATAAATCAAATTCACATGTTATGAGTCCATAACTCATTTATATTATTATGTAATAAGTCATACATACCACTCATATCAGTGATACAATATTTAACAAGTAACATGTAGTTATGGTAATATACACCAACGGGTATACTTTTGCAAAACATCACATACCATTTCATATATCATGTATTGCTAGGTATAGGAAACACTTTAAGGCCATCTCAAGGATTTTTATAAATATAATTACCAAAAAATACTCTTTTGCTCCAAGTCATACTTTTCCATATGTTATACATTGATATATTTTTTAAGATAACACACACACACACACACATATATATAATCATATAAGAAACATTTGACTATAAAGATCATGTATTCATCATTTAGATCATTGATAAAGTATCAATATCAAGCAAGTTCATATGCATAACTTCTTGATCTAGTATGACTATGTAATTCTAAAATGTCAAGTAATCATCTCTTTAATGTAGCCTCATACTGATGCGGAACCCCAGCCTATATGCCAAACTAGAATGCCAACATACCATGAATATTGAACATAAATAAGATAATAAACCCCCAATCTAAAGAACCCCCAAACAAGATTGATTGGAAACGCTTATGATAGATTGATTTAGAAAACAAGAAGAAGAAGAAGAATCAAGCATACATTAATCATGAAAATAGCCTAAGTCTAATTCTTCATGCAATAGCAAGAATCAATAATAAATTAACTCACAAATTCGGCCAAGCCAAAGAAAATTCTCATTAATCAAAATTCAAGTGTCTTACAAATGAAGAATTCAGCCCTTTATATAGGCTAGGCAGCCACCCCTCCCTAGATGAATTAAAATCAAACACTAACTCTAAGAGATAAATAATGAAATAAATAACAAAGATAATTCATAACATTTATGTACATGTATTTGGCCATAATATGGACTAAGTACATGAAGAAATAAAGATAAATACAATCTGAAAATAATCCTAAAAGCTGGTGATAAATATGCATGATTATCCTAAGAAAATGAAGGAATGAATGTAGACTTAATGTTGGCTAAAAGTGAATTTCGGCCAGCCCTTTAAAGATATGGTCAAGCTATTATTTCTCCCTCAAACTCTACTTAATAATATCCCAAAATAATAAGTATTTATTAAGGAAAATCCATTCCTAAAATGTAGGACCCTAAGTTTAACAATGTAGGCCTAAACCTAAATCTGACCCAAACCTATTAAAATTCAATTCTCCCATGTAAAATTCATCCCCCTTAGGTATTCTAAGCCTCAAATAGTTATTTTGGCCCAACTCTTTAGAAGAGATAAGCCCAACTTTAGCCTACCCACTAAAACTACCCAAAACAGTAAAATAAGCCAAAAATAAAACAAACCTATTCTAATAAACTCTTTTTACAGGCAATACTATGTTCATATTCATTTCATATATCAAGACTATCCTTATACTATTCCATTTGCATGTTTACATAATCATGTAAAAATATACATTCTATAGTGTATAAATGATATGGCCATAGGAGGGCAAGTCATGATGATTTCATCAATCAACATCACAAGCATAAAGTACTTAGCCTTTTGGAAGCAAATGAAGAATTGGGCCAACTTAAGTCATAAAAGGCTTATACAACTTTGGGTTTTAATTGTAAAGATGTGCTTCAATTAAAAGTCACATGACTCATTTAAAGTTGTATCTTAATGGGTTTAAGGGGCTATTTTGTTTAGTTTTTAGTTAGGGCTTTTAATTCATTAAGTTTAGTTGGATTATTGAATAAGTGAGGCCTTATTTAAGTGGGCTACACACCACCTTCACTAAGGTCCATCATTTTAGTTTTGTTTTAATTATTTAAGTTGGAGAATGGGCTTGTTAGAGTTCTTAAAGAGGTTATTTGGCTTGTTTAGGAAGTAACGTGTTTAGGGTTTTAGTATAAATAGCTTGTTATGAGTTGTAAACAGAAAAAAATATTTGAATCAATTATAAACTTTGAGAGCTTTCTCTTGGCTTAGTCGAATTTCTTTAGAGAGATTAATGAGGAATTGCTTGCCTATCTTTTCTATTGCATCAAGAATTAGGATTACTTATCAATCATTTGATTGTGGTATTTTTCTTATTCTTCTTATCCCAATTATTTGTGTTTCCATTCATGTGTTGTTTGGGGGTTCAATAGGGAGGATATTTGTGTTCTTTGTCTTTTGAAATTAAAGCGTATATTCAAGGAATTTCGGATTCTATAACCTTGGGGTTCCACATCATTTGGTATCAGAGCCAAAGTTAAGGTAAATTTTTATTTATCTTAGAATTAGGTTTGTGTTTTCTTTTCTTTGAATTCTATATATGCATGCTGAATTAGGTAGTGATATGTTTTGATTTGTGTGTTAAATTTAGCCTTTTTTCTTTCATTACCTTTTGTTTTGATTCTTAAAAATATCATGGTACTGTTCATCATTACTGTTCATTGTTACTGTTCAGGTACTCCTCATCAAAAAAAAGAGGAAAAAAATGTGAAAGAGAAGAAAATAGAAGAAGGAAATATTAGAAAACAATTGGGCAAAGGGAGATTATATAGCCAAAGGGGAAATCCAAATCCTTTTGTGAGTAGGAAAGTTAATCCTTTTTGTTTTAGGATTGGGAAGGGAAGTAATTAAATTTTTCCAAACACCTTTGAGAATCCTTTAAAGAATAGGAGAACTAATCCTTATTGCTTTGGGTTTAGGCTTTCAAAAACATCCTAATTCATATCTAAATTGGAATTACAATCCTAATCCTAATTAGACAAGGATTTATACCTGGCAAACATTTATGCTATCCATTTATTATCCATTTGTGCCAATCATTTTTTTCATCATTTGCTATCCATTTGTAATACCATTTTTGAAAACATTTGCCATCATTTGTGCAACCATTTTTGGAAACTTTGCCATCATTTGTGTAACCATTTTTGGTAACTTTGCCATCATTTATACAACCATTTTTTGTAACTTTTGCTATCATTTTGCCATCCTAAATTTGGTTTACTTTGTAGTGAATCAAATTCATCCATTTTATCCATATTGTCGTCATTCTCTTTAAATCTTGTTGCTTATTTCTTTGTGTTAAGCTTGCTTTTGTTCCATTTATATTGTTAGAGTATCTTTGCTTGCCCAATACTCTAATTTGCTTATCCTCAAGTGGTACACCACTCTTGACCATGTATCACCTTCATTTATGTTTAGTGTCTTCTTTTCTAGTTTTTTGAGCTATTTTTGTTGTTAGCTTTTATTTCCTTGGTTTCTTAAAATGCGCTCAAGTTTTTAGTTTGTGATTTAAATTCTGAAGTGCAATTTTGAAGTTGCAAGCTTGAGTGGAAAAAAAGGCAAGAGAGTGTGATGACATTAAGAGGGTAAAAGCCAAATTTTGAGTGAAACATGAGTGAATGTGAGGATGTTTTATTACAAGTCGAAGTGACATTTAAATCAAGATGAAAAGAATGCATTTAAGGAAGATATGAAGTTGTTAAGGCAAGACCTTAATAATATAGAATGGTTGAGTAGACAATATTTTGAACAACTCATTAGAATTGAAGAAAGTAAAGAGAAGAGAAAGAAGGAGGAAGTTATACTAGAAGAAATAATTTGTGAACCTGAAAAGGGTGATGTAGATATATAGTTTTTGATAGTGGGGTTAAAAAAATAGATGATGTTGTGATTACTCAAGATCATGAAGAGAAAAAAGAGATTTTGAGTGAAGTTAAAGTTGGGGAGAACGTGGTAAATGAGGTTGTTTTAGAGGTAGAAGAGGATAATGATGTTGTGCATAATGGAAAAATATTTGAAAGTGAAGATGTCGATTGTTTGAGTGAGAATGAAGAAGCTAGTTTAGTGGAGATGGAGGATTTGCATGTTATAATTTCTCCTCTAGAGCATGAGGAGGATGAGGTGCACATGGGAAGTGAAGGAAGTCAAAATCATATCACTATATTAAATACTAACCATGTTTTGCATAACCATTTTGTTTATAACTTACAGGATCATGATGAGTTATTTAATGAAGAAGCATTCATATTATTTCCATCAATGCTGAAGATCATTTACAAAGATGAATGTATTCCTCAAGTGTCAATTCTTAACTATTGCAAGATGAAAATTCGAGGATGAATCTTTTCTAAAGAGGGAGGGAATGATATGACCATATGGGGCAAGTCATGATGATTTCATCAATCAACATCACAAGCATAAAGTACTTAGCCTTTTGGAAGCAAATGAAGAATTGGGCTAACTTAAGTCATAAAAGGGTTATACAACTTTGGGTTTTAATTGTACAAGTCATGTGCTTCAATTAAAAGTCATATGGCTCATTTAAAGTTGTATCTTAATGGGTTTAAGGGGCTATTTTGTTTAGTTTTTAGTTAGGGCTTAATTCATTAAGTTTAGTTGGATTATTGAATAAGTGAGGCCTTATTTAAGTGGGCTACACACCACCCTCACTAAGTTCCATCATTTTAGTTTTGTTTTAATTCTTTAAGTAGGAGAATGGGCTTGTTTTATCTTGTAAAGCCCAATGAAATTCAGCCACACCTTGTTTAAAGCATCTTTAGAGTGCCTAAAGAGGTTATTTAGCCCGTTTAGGAAGTAAAATGTTTAGGATTTTAGTATAAATAGCTTGTTATGAGTTGTAAACAAAAAAAGATTTGAATCAATTATAAACTTTGAGAGTTTTCTCTTGGTGATGCGGAACCCCAAGGTTAAAGAACCCGAAACCCCTTAAACATACACTTTGATCTCAAAGCGCAAAGAAGACAAACACCCTCCCTATTGAACCACCAAACAACACGTAAATGGAAACGCAAATAATCGAGATAAGAAGAATAAGAAAACGCCACAATCAAATAATTGTAAATAATCCTAATTCTTGATGCAATAGAAAAGAAAGCAAGTAATCTCACAATCTCTCTAAAGAATTTTGGTTAAGCCAAGGGAAAACTCTCAAGAGTTTATAATTTGATTCAATGATGAAGTTTACAACCTAGGTTAGCCTATTTATAAGGTGGGTAACCCTAATTCACTCTTTAAAATCCTAATTTAAATACTCATATGGCCTTACACGAATTTCCTTGGGCTTTTAGAAGCCAATTAAGCCCAAATAAATCTTAAACACACTTAAAACAAAACTAATTAATAAACCTTATAGGCCTAAAATGAAAGCCAAAAAGAAAGACTAAAATAAATAACCAACTAACTAAACAAAGCCCAAAAGAAGCCCACACGCCTAGCCCATTAATAATACAACTTAAGTGAGTCACGTGACTTATAAATGAAGCACATGACTTGTACAATTAAAGCCCAAAGTTGTATAAGCCCAAAATTGATGGTAAAGCACCAAATCTGCCTCCTATAAATTAGAGCATGCCCCAATGACATTTGGATCTTATATTTATGTGTTTGAACTTCATTTAGACCCATTTGAAAGTCATAAGGTTGCCCTTCTTCAATGGCATAAGATAGCCCTCTTGGATCCGTATCATTTGGCGTAGTCGAATTTCTTTAGAGAGATTAGTAATGAATTGCTTACTTATCTTTTTTATTGCATCAAGAATTAGGATTACTTATCAATCATTTGATTATGGCATTTTTCTTATTCTTCTTATCCTAATTATTTGCGTTTCCATTCATATGTTGTTTGGGGGTTTAATAGGGAGGGTATCTTTCTTCTTTGTCTTTTGAAATCAAAGAATATGTTCAAAGGGTTTCAGGTTCTTTAACCTTGGGGTTTCGCATCATCCTCCTTTAAGTTGGCCTAAAGGTTGAAAATAAGAAGAAGAAAAAGCCAAGGAAGGGAAATTCAAAAAGAAAGAAGATTAGGTGATTTTCAATTCTACACTCAATTTCTTTTATATCCTTGAATTTTAGCATAATTTTACATTATGTAACTATGGTAACTAAGGTTTAAATGTGAAATAATTTCATATATCCTAATAAAATGAGGTAATATTACATAATGATTAAGAGTTAAAGATGAAAATAGTCAAACTATGATAGAACCTAGTGAGGTCGAATAGTGTACCTAAAGGTACCATGTGATTTTTGGCTAATTAATGGAAGATTAAGCATAATTTTAACATTATAATGATAAAAAAATGTATTATGCATAATTGGAGCCTTATGTTTCATGTGTACATAATGTACAAAAGTTGAACATAATAGTGATCGATTATGAAACTAAAAGTTACAAACATAATTTGGATGCACACCTTTAAATAAAGGCTTAAAATGATTAAAGGAACATATAGGAAGTGAAAATGCATGAAAATCATTATGTATGGTTGTGGACAATGTGTGGCCAAGTTGAGTACTATAAAAAAATGCCATATTTGTGCTACATTTAGATGATATTTCATTTATTTATGATTAATGCATACATGTTAAGCATAAATGTGTATGAAATAGATAAGTAAGCAATATGGCATAATGTGGAACCTAAGAAAAATTCATGAGATAATGTGACATAAGATAGTTAAAATAATTTCCCTTAGTATATAGTGGTGAATATAGGATTTCAAGATATAATGGCTAGCCATAGGGATACATATCATGGTAGAACCATGAGATTGATTGGTAGTTGACTTACACGTACTAGATTCACAGTTGAGGCATTTATCATGTCAAGTGGTCACCTCAACTCATTTTGGAGTATTTAACATGTCAAGTAGTCCCTTTAGCTTATTTTACATCATTGGAGTCCTCATCGTACATATCCGGTTTGAGGATTTCCGTTAGCAACTACTAGGGGTAAAAATGTAATTATGCAAAAAATGAGGACTAAATGGTAAATTTTGCATAAAAGATGTCATATGTATGATTAAATGGAAAATAAAGTGAAAATGTAATTAATTTTAACAAAGGCAAAATTATAATTACACGAGAAAATAAGGATAAAATTATAATTTTGCATTGAAAATGTGATTAAATGAGTTAAAATGGTTAAAAATATAAAAAAGGATAAAATCATAATTATAGAAAAGCGTTAGGGACCAAATGGTAATTTACCATTTCTTGAGTAAACACAAGGAATAAAATGTAAATTTTAGGCTTAAAGTGGAATATATGCCAAAGAAAGCAAAAAGAACCAAAATTAGTGAAAAATAATGCAATATGGGTAAAAAAAAAAGTTTGGGGACTAAATCATATTTTCCACTTAAGAAATATTTGGGGGAAATATGAAAATGAGGAAATAAAGGACTAAATAACATTTTAAAGCAATAAGAGAACAAATTTTAAGTCAAAATAATAACAATAAGGGGTAAAATGGTAATTTTGCATATTGTAGCTTTGTAAATGAAATTTTATGTAGTGTATCCACCACTAGGCAACATCGTTGCCTAACATATGGTTTGCTTTATTGCATGTAGGGATAGCTAATTGAAGACCATTGGAAGGAAGAACAAAAAGGCATGTACATGTGAATTTTTTTGGGATGTATTAACTTATGCATTATGTAGTAAACCTTTAGAACTTGTTAAGTAATATGTTATGTAATAGACGCTAAACATTAGTAAAAATATCGTTATAATGTAGCATGATTGATGGCTATGTGATGATGAATTATGGATGATTATAGAAGTGTTGCCTATCGAGAGTATTATTTTGACAATTTGCAAGTTTGGGTAGCATGACTTTATAGCTGTTATGTTGTCGAAATTTTTAGCAAATGAATAGTAACCTTTCAATGCTAAAATGAATTGAGATTTGAATGCTAAGTTAAATAATTAGTTATCATCATTAAAAGGATAAATAACTTAAGTAACCAAGTGATGGCATTAATGATAGTTTACAATGTACGAATTTATGAGTGAACGTAGGGTTTCACAATAAATGTATCTGGCCGCTAAGTTACCCTTATCCATGTATATATACAATTTTGGAAGTGTGCATAGAATGAGTATTTGATAATGGACATATATGATACATGTTATATTTGCAAGGTGAACTTATAAAGCTAGTTATATGATAATGATATGTATAGGAATAATATATTAAATATTCAAAAGATGGATACATGTGAATTACTTCATGTAATTCTTAGATGCAAATATGAATGCTTTAAAATAGTATATAAGAATGACATTATACACACACACACGTGCATTTGTTAGACATATATAAATATGTGTTTATATTAATTATAAGTATACCTTATGCATATATGAGTATGATTGATAGCATGCATGATAATGTTGGAACATAGTGAAGTGTGTATGATACGCACTTGTGAGGCTTAAGGATATGTTAGCATAAGGCCTACTTTAGCCCTAAAATTTGATAAATAGGCATGTTTACAAGGTATAGTGAATGCAACTGCTCGTGTTGGCACTGTATTGATATTTAGAGATTTTATGCCCATTTGGTATCTAGTGTATGCAACTATTATGTCTTCAATTATTGATATTGTTTAGTCAGTATCCAGTCATTTGATGTTTGTTTGGTAACTAGTGATTTAAGACATCATATCTCTAGTGATTAATATTGTTCAGTCAGTATCCAGTGAGTTGATGCTTGTTTGGTATCTAGTACTTTGGGACTATCATGTCTCTAGTGATTGATATTGTTTAGTCAATAGCTAATGATTTGATGCCCATTTGGTATCTAATGGTTTAAAACTATCATGCCTTCGGTGATTGATACTACTTAGTCAATATCCTGTAGGGCCCCAACATACACCTTTGTAGCATTTGAGCATATCTAGGGGTGAATATGAAGTGAATACCAAAGATTAATATATATGCTAAAATAAATTAACATCGCACATAATTGGTAACAAATATTAATTATAGTGAGTAAAGTGCAATTCACATTGGTCCAACAAGTGGACTTAGGAGATCAGATAATATCCATCTAGAAATGTTTTGAATCCTTGAATTTTATGGAGAGATCGTCAGCATCTTTAGGATGGCTGAATATATAATTTTGACACCAAATTCTCTCTAAAAATTATACACACAATTGAAGGGTTAAGGAGGCTTAAGAAGGTAGAGTAATTCTAGTGCATTTTAAAGCATACTAAGCTAAGTTTAAGCAATTTTTATCTCTCCCTTTCATCTACTTATTCTTTGGTAATTAGAGAGCTAAAATTCTTTGATAGAAATGGAAATTAATATGATTTTGTGATGTCTTTTAATTGGAAATAGCAGTAAAAACAAAGGGAAAGGGAAAGAAAGAAGCTAAAGAAGAAGTTTGGCCATCTTGGAGATATGGGAACTCATTCAATTATTTATGTGTATTTGGCATATGTGATAGGGTATATGTATTGATATGGATGAGAAATTGATGAATAAGATGTTGATTGATGATGAATTTGCTTGGTAGATATAAAAATTAGTATAAGAAATAGTTTAGAGGAATTCTATTAAAGGGTTCACTTGAACTAACTTTCTTATAATTGTTGTATCTCATCTTATAAACCTCTAAATGGAGTGCCTCTAATTGGATAGTAATCATTTATATTTGTTATAAAGGAATCAAGAGCCAATTATGCTTTTAAGGTCATTGAAATTAAGCTAGAACTGTGTGACTTGATGTTGTCCCTATCATTGGAGTAGCTTTTGGTATTTTAGGTATAACTCCTAAAATAAAAGTCCAAATGATATGATTTTTACGTCAATTAGAGACATAGGGTAACAAATATATAAGAGAAAACTTTGCTTATTGTCATTTGCTTGCTCAAAAACACACTACAAAATGAGCTAGGGTAGCAGTCTCGAAGAAAACTTGATTTTTATTAGTGCAAGACTATAAACATTGGGGGTACATCCATGCATAATGCATTATGCCCCAAAAATTCCATTTACATTACATTGTTTGTATGCTATTACATATAACTTGTCCTTTACACTATACAAATACAAAACGATATACCAAGCTTAGACTTCAAGCTTTACTCTTTAAGGCTTGTAGATGTTGGGGTCATCCCCTTTACACCTGTGTACCTACATGGAAAAACACCTATGCTGAACAATGGCTTAGTGGGAAGATAAATAATGCAAATGACTTCTCAATGAAGTCATATATATAAATGATGCAATATACCAATATAAATGTCAAAATATAACTTTTAATAACTTAACATACTATGACATGCATTTTACTTAATAACACATGCACTAACTAATCATGCCAAATTCCACTTTCCATCATATTAACGTACACTAACATCTCAAAGATAAGTGTAATCATTTACACTATTTGAAATAAATCTCTTATCACTCTTAGTAATATCAATGTAGCACCCTTATCCTTTAAACTATACATATCACTTTATCCTTCTCATTACGCAAGTTTAACAATGTAACTTAAATATAAACCAACTATACAGAGAACATATATTCAAACTTAATAAATAAGAGTGCTATACTATTAAAACTTTACAATATACATTAAAGTCTCTTTACAAAATACAACAATTGATTAACATCTTTACATACAATATCTCCAATACCACAAAATCTTTACTATATACAAAGAGCCCAAAATAAAAGTCTATAATAGTCTCTCTCGATGACTTGAGTTGCCCATCTTGCAGCAGATATCACCTCAAAAACCTACACGGGTGAAACACCTGTGCTAAGCTATAAAGCTTAGTGGGGAACTAAAATCGTGATAAACGACCACTCACAGTGATTGTTAACAATGCACAAATCATGCCTCAATTATAACAATAATTTATTTCAATAAATGAATAAAATTCAACCTTCATATCAACTTATGAAAATCATAAAATTCAACGTTTAACATTTACATTGATGCTTCATTCACCATGTATAATAATGTAGGCTCCAACATCCTTTGGCCTTAAATTTAACTTTTTATCATATGATTAGTTTATTTATTAGTATTTAATCATAAAAAGAAGCTTATCAATCAAGTATATCAATTATACATTCTAACCAAACTATACTTACATACCAAGATCATGGGTCTTAGATTTGCATACATCGGATCACAATGACAAATACACATTAATAGGTGTGCACATACAAACATTGTGAACACATATATATAATCATAAGAAAAAATATTTCAAAAACAATGGGTGTTATAGTATAACTCTTATAACCTTTAGTATGGATTATGCTTATGCATTTATGACAATTATTGCGTTCATTTAATAATATACTACCCTTTACCCTAATATAAGTTTCTTCATAAATTATAAATTGTAAACAAAGCATTAATACAATGCAAGTTCATCATTTAACAAGCTAGCATGTATTTTTTATGCTAATAATATTGTTTACATATTTTTACTGTGTGGTCTTCTTGTAGATGCACATTCTATTTACTATAAAATGAATCCTACACATGAAATAGTATGAAGTCAATTAAGAACTTTCATGCTTTATGAAACTTTAAATTCATCAATAAACTTTTCTTAACCTTTGTAATCAAGCCTGCACAATTCTAAAGAAGTGGATAAATGAGGTCAATATAGAGGTTCCAAAGGACAATCAATGAACCCAAAAGGGTCAATAAAAAGGTCCCGAAGGACAATCAATGAACCCAAAAGGGTCAAACTAATAACTTGGATCCAAACGAGGTCAAACAAATAACTTTGATAGGTCAAGCAAACCCAAACGGGGTCGACTACAACCCAAATTGGGTTGTTCAAATTAACTCTAACTTTTAAACCCAAATTGGGTCACTGTAACTTTTTATTTCAAGTGGACCTAAACAGGTCAAAAATGTTCAAAAGTAGCTGCAAGGTACCCTTATAAGCATGCTCATCTATCCACATCCTAGACTCAATTCAAGCAATTAAATCCCTTTGATTTATCTTTCTAATCACATACATATATTTATGTATATATGTACAGTTATATGTTGAGTTTCATATACATGTTTGTGTATAGACTTTGTGTGAACATGATATCACAAACATGTACGAGCATAAATAAGTTGTACTCTTGATCAATTCAAATGCATGTAGTTCATTCACATGTTTGTGATATCATCATGATATATGTACAGTTATATACGTGATAACGATACTTATCATCATGCTATCTTAAGTTCCAATATTCATTAATTATATACATACATACCAATATTTCCCATTACTTCAAGATATACAGTAAAGTTTAGAATCATATATTGAGTATTTTTACACATTTTTCTATCATACTCGTATATCACATTCATAGGAATCATAGTTACATGGAGATAATTGTGTATATATACATGTATGTTATCATTATATAATTGTGTATTTATACAATTCACTATGAAAACATGCTTTATATCATTACCCTTAAACATATTTCACATGACAAGCACAATCAATCATCAGCATAATTATTTTAAGTAAAATTAATCATCCATATTTACATTTCAAGGTTGATACCTAATACTATAATGAATGTATTAGTAAATCCAATAAATCGATATTAATTAGCTATATTCCTGATACGACCATAGAAAGAGCAAGTCATGATGATTTCATCAATCAACATCACAAGCTTAAAGTACTTAGCTTTTGGACGCAAGAGAAGGAATTGGGTCTAAGTTATTTTGGGCTTATATAACTTTGGACTTTAATTGTACAAGTCATGTGCCTCATTTAAAAGTCACATGACTCATTTAAGTTGTAAATGTGGGCTTCCTTTTAAATGGATTTTGAATCTTTGGCATGAAAAACAAAATTCTAGTAGCAGTAGCCTTTAAATTGGTGTGTTGAATTAAAAAAAAAAAGAAAAAATCGTGGTACTGTTCATCAAAAAAAAAAAGAAAAGGGAGAAAAACGTGAAATAGAAGAAAAATAGAAGAAAAAAAAATTAAGGAGTAAATTGAGCAAGGGTAGTTTATATAGCCTAAAGAAATCCTAATCCTTTTTGCTTTAGGATTGGGAGGGGCAGCATATACACCTTTGGGAATCCTTTAAAGGGTAGGAAATACAATCCTTATTGCTTTGGGTTTAGGTTTTCAAAATCCAATCCATACTTGATTTGGAATTACAATCATAATCCTAGTGTTAGACAAGGATTTCTACTTGGCAAATATTTGTGCTATCCATTTATTATCCATTTGTGCCAATCATTTTTATCATTTGCTATCCATTTGTGCAACCATTTTTGGCAACTTTTTCCATCATTTGTGTAACCATTTTTGGAAACTTTCCACCATTTATGCAACCATTTTTGGAAACTTTTTCCACCATTTGTGCTATCATTTTTGGAAACTTTTGCCATTATTTTGCTATTACTTTGCCATCATTTTGCACATAACTTAACACACTAATCAAGCTTGTTACATCGATCGGCATAGTGAATAAATTGGCTGTAAATTGATTTGTTTTGCATGTTTTATACTTTATTTAGTTTTAATTGGTATCTTGTTGATTTTCTTTCTTTGTTGGGTAGCGTATTTAGGTTTTATATTTGGTTTACTTTGTAGTGAATCAAATTCATTCATTTTATCCATATTGTTATTTTCTTTGATTCTTGTTGCTTATTTCATTGTTTTAAGCTAGTTTTTGTTCCATTTACATTGTTAGAGTATCTTTGATTGTCCAACACTCTAATTTACTTATCATTAAGTGTTACACCACTCTTGTCCGTGTATCACATCCATTGTGTTTAGGGTGTTCTTTTCTAGTTTTGAGCTATCTTTTGTTGTTAGTATTATTTTCTTATTTTCTTAAACGTACTCAAGTTTTTGATTTGTGATTTACATTCTGAAGTGCAATTTTGAAGTTGCAAGCTTGAGAGGAAAAAAGGCAATAGAGTGAGAGGACATTAAGAGGGTAAAAGCCAAAATTTGAGTGAAACACTAGTGAATGTGAGGATGTCTTATTACAAGTCCAAGCGACATTTACATCAAGATGAAAGGAATGCGTTTAAGGAAGATATGAAGTTGATAAGGCAAGACCTTAATAATCTAGGATGGTTGGTTAGACAATATTTTGAACTACTCATTAGAATGGAGGAGAGCAAAGCGAAGAGAAAGAAGGAGAAAATTATCCTAGAAGAAATAATTTGTGAACCTGAAAAGGGTGATATAGATGCTTTGATAGTGAAGTTACTCAAGACCATGAAGAGGAGGTTGTTGATGAGCTCTATGAGGAAAAAGAAGTTTTGGGTGAAGTTGAAGATGTGGAGAACTTGGTAAATGAGGTTGTTTTAGAGGTGGAAGAGGATAATGATGTTGTGCATAATGGAAAAATATTGAAAGTGAAAATGTCGTTGATTGTTTGAGTGAGAATGAAGAAGATGGTTTAGTGGAGATGGAAGATCTGCATGTTACAATTTCTCCTCTACTGCATAAGGAGGATGAGGTGCACATGGGAAGTGATGAAGGTCAAAATCATATCATTGTATAACTTGCAGGATCATGATGAGTTCTTTAATGAAGAAGCCTTCATACTATTTCCACCAATGTCGAAGATCATTTATGAAGATGACTGTATTCCTCAAGTGCCAATTCCCAACTATTGCAAGACGAAGATTCGAGGATGAATCTTGGATGAATCTTTTCTAAAGAGGGAGGGAATGATACGACCATAGAAAGGGCAAGTCATGATGATTTCATCAATCAACATCACAAGCTTAAAGTACTTAGCTTTTGGAAACAAGAGAAGGAATTGGGTCTAAGTTATTTTGGGCTTATATAACTTTGGGCTTTAATTTTACAAGTCATGTGCCTCATTTAAAAGTCACATGACTCATTTAAGTTGTAAATGTGGGCTTCCTTTTAAATGGATTATTTAGTTATTTGGGTTATTAGTTAGTCTTTTATTTTGGTTAGTGTTTTATTTTGGGCTTCAAATTTGTCACTTTACCTTAGTAGGGTTTTAAGTAGTTGTTTTAGCTTATTTTAGGTTGAAAAGTGTTTTAAACCTATTGGACTTATGTATACCCATTCCTTTAGGGTTTGGAGGCTATAAATAGGTTATTATAACTTGTAAAGATAGATTATTGAATCAAATTATAAACTTTTGAGAGTTTTCTCTTGGCTTTAGCCGAAATTCTTTAGAGAGATTGTGAGATTGCTTGCTTTCTTTTCTATTGCATCAAGAATTAGGATTACTTATCAATCATTTGATTGTGGCGTTTTCTTAATTCTTCTTATCCCGATTATTTGAGTTTCCATTCAATATTGTTTGGGGGTTTAATAGGGAGGGTGTTTGTCTTCTTTGTCCTTTGAAATCAAAGCGTATGTTTAAGGGGTTTCTAAGGCTTTTTAACGAATCAAAACACAAGGTAAGGAAAATAAAAGGCTAAATTTAACACACAAAAAGCACACAAATCAAAACTTCTCACTACCTAATTCGGCATAAACATAAAGAAATCAAAGAAAAGAAAACACAAACCTAACACTAAGATAAATAGGAATTTACCTTACTTTTGGCTCTGATACCAAATGATGCAAAACCCCAAGGTTAAAGAACCCGAAATCCCTTAAACATACGCTTTGATTTTAAAGGACAAAGAAGACAAACACCCTCCCTATTGAACCCCCAAACAACACGTGAATGGAAACGCAAATAATCGGGATAAGAAGAATTAAGAAAACGCTACAATCAAAATGATAAGTGATATGAGCACGACCAAGCACAATGGCAACAAGAAAGATGAACCAGCATTTCCTCAAGGACCAATAACAAGAGCAAGGTCAAAGAAGCTTAAAGAAGTCCTACAAGCATTCATGAAAGCTTATGTCGAGAAGATGCAAGTTCAAGAAGAGAAAGAAGCTAAATTGGACTATGAAGACAAGTGTAGGCTGAATGGTGCAATGGGCCTTCAAGCTACTTTATTTAGTTTCTATTCTTTATGTAACATTTAATTAAGTATATTTGGGCAGCCTAGAACCTAGGAAAACGAATTGGGCTTTGTTAGAATAGGTTTGCTTTATTTTGGGCTTATTTTACTGTTTTGGGTAGTTTAAGTGGGTAGGCTAAAGTTGGGCTTATCTCTTCTAAAGAGTTGGGCCAAAATAACTATTTGAGGCTTAGAATACCTAAGGGGGCCGA
The DNA here is from genome assembly GCA_037975025.1 of Excoecaria agallocha. Classification (NCBI taxonomy): domain Eukaryota; kingdom Viridiplantae; phylum Streptophyta; class Magnoliopsida; order Malpighiales; family Euphorbiaceae; genus Excoecaria; species Excoecaria agallocha. The sequence goes on from CM075806.1 coordinate 34,135,965, forward strand.
ATTTTACATGGGAGAATTGAATTTTAATGGGTTTGGGTCAGATTTAGGTTTAGGCCTACATTGGTGAACTTAGGGTCCTAAATTTTAGGAATGGATTTTCCTTGATAAATACTTATTATTTTGGGATATTATTAAGTAGAGTTTGAGGGAGAAATAATAGCTTGACCATATCTTTAAAGGGCTGGCCGAAATTCACTTGTAGCCAACATTAAGTCTACATTCATTCATTCATTTTCTTAGGATAATAAGCATATTTATCACTTTCTGTTAGGATTAATCTCAAATTGTATTTATCTTTATTTCTTCATGTACTTAGTCCATATTATGGCCAAATACATGTAGATAAAGGTTAGGAATTATCTTTGTTATTTATTTTATTATTTATCTCTTAGAGTTAGTGTTTGATTTTAATTCATCTAGGGAGGGGTGGCTGCCTAGCCTATATAAAGGGCTGAATTCTTCATTTGTAAGACACTTGAATTTTGATTAATGAGAATTTTCTTTGGCTTGGCCGAATTTGTGAGAGTTAATTTATTATTGATTCTTGCTATTGCATGAAGAATTAGACTTAGGCTATTTGCATGATTAATGTATGCTTGATTCTTCTTCTTCTTGTTTTCTAAATCAATCTATCATAAGCGTTTCCAATCAATCTTGTTTGGGGGTTCTTTAGATTGGGGGTTTATTATCTTATTTATGTTCAATATTCATGGTATGTTGGCGTTCTAGTTTGGCATATAGGCTGGGGTTCCGCATCAATTGGTATCAGAGCATAGGCTAAGGGGTAAATTCTTAACTATCCTTTAATTTTGCTTTTAAACTTCAATTTTCCATTTTAGCCGAATAGGATCTTGCATCTAGTTCCTTATTTGGTTCTTGCTCTATTGTGTTAATTACCTATCCTTAAGTATTTGATCATTAGTTTGGTTAAAGTTATAAAAAAAAAAAAGAAAAAAAATCAATTAGAAACAGCCTTGTTATCAATTTGGATTTACTATCTTGTTAAGTTTCATATTTGATCAATTGATGAATCTTGTGTTCTTGTTGAATCCGAATTTGCCATTGAATATATATCAAGCATATAATTTGCAATCTTAGAGTGGTTGAACTTGGTTTGGATATAATTTTGATCTACAAAGTGCCTCGCACCACTTTGAGTAAGTTTTGATCAATCAAGCAAGAATTGGAGTTAGAACTTTCACAATTGGTTTGATTTCTTCAAGACCAGGTTAGTACTCCTAATTTTGGATTTGGGTTATGTTTATTGCATGCTTTCTTTGATTTTTTTTGTTGAGTCTTACATCAAATCTGTTTAAACTAATCATTAGGTTTAGTTAAACATCGCATTTAAGTGCATCCGTCGTGTCCATTTTCTTCATTCTAAGTTTTCAATTTGTGTGTCTAAGCTATTTTTGGTTCCAATTACACTAGTTTGACATATTGCACGTTGTTGAACATCTATATATATTATAGTGCACGAAATCTTCTTCTTGTGTACTAATTTCTGATTTTTGTTCAAATAGGTCAATTTGCCTCTAGAATTAGTATCTTTGCTGTTCTTGTTAGGTTTTTTCATTGTTCCCTTTATCAAATTACTTAATTGTGCATATTTGTTTGAGTTTGTTTCTGAAGTGCAATTGTGAGATATCAATTTGTGAGTTGAGAGACAAACACGTGAGGTTGAGTGAATTCTTTCCTTTATTTGTTTATTTAAAGTTTAAAGATGTCCGGAATCAATAGTAAAGAGGAAACCGAGATTGTGCCTGATAATAAGTTTATGTACAAAGCTTTTATGGATAGTTTGCAAAAGCTAAATCTCAGGATAGACAGTCTGGAAGATAGGCTTAAAGGTTCCAAGGTTAAGTCTACAAGGGAGGAAGAGGTAGACCAGTTGTACAACGATGATGAGGAAGAGGAGGCTCATTCTTTTCCAAGAAGAGCAAGGAGTTATGACAACCGAATGGAGAGCCAAGACAACAATTTGAGTGCTATCAAGATGAAGATTCCACCATTCAAAGGTAAAAATGATGTGGATGCCTATCTTGATTGGGAAAGGAAGGTGGAGATGATCTTTTCATGCCACCACTATTCGGATGAGAAAAAGGTAAAACTTGCAGCCATTGAATTTTCTGATTATGCACTAATTTGGTGGGATGAGTTATTGAAAAATAGGAGGATAAATGGGGAACTCCCTATCACTTCTTGGGAGGAAATGAAAAGAATCATGAGAAAGAAGTATGTGCCTAGTTACTATCATAGGGAACTCCACAATCAGTTACAAAGACTTACACAAGGATCTAGTTCTGTGGAGGATTACTACAAAGAAATGGAGATGCTCATGATTAAAGCAAGCATTGTGGAGGATGAATATCAAACGATGTCACGCTTTTTGGGAGGTATGAATAGAGAACTTGCTGATATTGTTGAATTACAGCATTATGTGGATATGGATGATTTGGTGAACATCGCAATTAAAGTGGAGAGACAACGAAGTAGACGTGGGACATCCAAGTCCTATTCAAATTCCAATAACAACAAATGGAATTCAAAGTGGAACAAGGGAGACTCAAAGAAGGAATCCACTACCAAGTACCAGTCCAATTCCAAAGAGAAAATGGTCACTGCACAAAAAGGTACTTTTGAAACAACCCTTAAAACTAATAGACATAGGGACATTCAATGTTTCAAATGCAAGGGTCGTGGTCATTATGCTAATGAATGTGGGGAATAAAAAGACCATGATAATAAGGGGGGATGAAATTATTTCTGATTCTGAATCTGATGAGAATTGTGATGATATGCCACCTTTGGAGGATTGTTCTGATCTAGATGAAAATGTAGAATATCCTGTTCAAGGGGAGTCCTTAGTTGTATTGCGTGCATTGAATGTAAATGTGAAAGAAGAAGGACTAGAACAGAAGGAAAACATCTTTCATACTATGTGTTTAATAGGTGGAAAAGTCTGTAGTATGATAATTGATGGGGGTAGTTGTGTTAATGTTGCTAGTACAGTCTTAGTTGATAAATTAGGACTTAAAACTGAGAAACACCCTAACCCATACAGACTTCAGTGGTTGAATGATAGTGGGGAAGTAAAGGTGACCAAACGTGTAACTGTATTATTTTCCATCGGTAAATATGAAGATAAAGTCATTTGTGATGTTGTACCTATGCATGCTAGTCATATTTTGCTAGGAAGGCCTTGGCAATTTGATAGGCGTGTATTACATGATGGATTTAGAAATAGGTACACTTTTGCATTTAAAGGATGTAAACACACACTTGCCCCATTGGCACCTAAAGAGGTATATGCAGATCAAGTAAAGATACATCAATCTGCAAAAGAGGTAAAGGGAAGTGAGAAAGAAAAGAAAAATGAGAGAAAAGAGGCCAGTAGTGAAAATAATAAAAGTAAAGGCCCAACTGTGAGAGACTGCACTAGTGAGAAAAAGAAAGAGAGAAGTGTAGGAAAGAAGAAGTGTATGTGTGCTGAGGTAAAAGGAGAGCAAAGTGAGCCGAGTGAAAAATTTAGCAAATACTCCTTTTATGCAAAAGAAAGAGAGTTGAGGAATGCATACTTAGGCATGAGAGCTTTAGTACTTTTAAGGTTTAAGGACAATTATTTCTCTGAAACTAACCTTGACCCAAATTTGCCTAGTTCTTTTTCTAAGTTATTGCAGGATTATAAAGATGTCTTCCCCGAGGAGATACCACCTGGGTTGCCACCAATTAGAGGGATTGAACATCAAATCGACTTTGTTTCTGGTGCACAAATTCCAAATCGTCCAGCTTATCGAAGCAATCCAGAGGAAACAAAGGAGTTGCAAAGACAAGTGGAGGAACTTTTAGCAAAAGGACACGTGAGAGAAAGCCTAAGTCCTTGTGCTGTACCTGTTCTTTTGGTACCTAAAAAGGATGGAACCATGCGCATGTGTGTTGATTGTCGAGCAGTTAACAAAATCACTGTAAAGTATCGCCATCCCATTCCTAGGTTAGATGATATGCTTGAAGAGTTAAATGGTGCTATAATATTCACTAAAATTGACTTGAAAAGTGGTTATCATCAAATTAGGATGAAATTAGGTGATGAATGGAAAACTGCCTTTAAAACAAAATATGGTTTGTATGAATGGTTGGTTATGCCTTTTGGCTTAACTAATGCGCCTAGCACATTTATGAGACTCATGAACCATGTTTTGCGTGAATTCTTAGGTAAATTTGTTGTTGTGTATTTTGATGATATCTTGATTTACAGCAAAAACCTAAAAGAGCATTTAAGGCATGTTGAACTTGTGTTAGCTGTTTTGAGAGAACAACAATTGTATGCTAATTTGAAGAAATGCACATTTTGTGTTGATAGTGTTGTTTTCTTAGGATTTGTTGTTAGTGCACGTGGTGTTGAGGTAGATAATGAAAAGGTTAAGGCTATCCAAGAATGGCCAACACCTGAGAATGCAAGTGAGGTGAGGAGCTTTCATGGTTTAGCAAGTTTCTATAGGAGATTTGTTAAGGATTTTTCTACTATTGCTGCACCTCTAAATGAAATCATTAAAAAGTCTGTTGGTTTTAAATGGGGTAAAGAGCAGGAAGATGCTTTTAATGTTTTGAAAGATAAATTGTGTACTGCTCCTGTTTTGAAATTACCTGACTTTTCTAAGACTTTTGAGGTTGAATGTGATGCTTCTGGGATTGGTATAGGTGCTGTTTTGATGCAGGAAAATCGCCCAATAGCATACTTTAGTGAGAAGTTGAGTGAACCACAGCTGAATTACTCTACCTATGATAAAGAGTTCTATGCATTGGTGAGAGCTCTTGAGGTTTGGGAACACTACCTTTTGCCTAAAGAATTCGTGATACACACAGATCACCAGTCTCTCAAATATCTGAAGGGACAAGGTAAGTTGAATAGAAGGCATGGTAAGTGGGTAGAGTACCTTGATACTTTTCCATATGTAATTAAGTACAAGCAAGGTAAAGATAATGTTGTTGCCGATGCACTTTCTAGGATATATGCATTGATTTCTATGCTTAGTTCTAAATTGTTAGGTTTTGAGCATTTGAAAGAAATGTATGATCATGATTCTGATTTTGGTGAAGTGTACAAGGCATGTGTACATTATGCATTTAATAAGTTCTATAGACATGATGGGTTTCTTTTTAGAGGAAAACAACTATGTATACCTGCATGTTCTGTTAGAGAGTTGCTTGTGAAGGAATCGCATAGTGGGGGATTAATGGGACACTTTGGCGTGAAAAAGACTTTAGACATGCTTAATGAACATTTTTATTGGCCTAATATGCGAAAAAGTGTTGAAAAAGTGTGTGCTCAATGTTTTGCATGTAAACAGGCTAAGTCTAAGTCCTTAAATCAAGGTTTGTATACTCCTTTGCCTGTTCCTACTGAACCTTGGACTGACATTTCTATGGACTCATTGTAGGTTTACCTAGGACAAAAAGGGGAAGGAATAGTGTGTTTGTTGTAGTGGACCGATTTAGTAAAATGGCACATTTTATTGCCTGTCATAAAACTGATGATGCAACAAACATAGCTGATTTATTTTTTAGGGAAGTAGTTCGATTGCATGGTATACCTAGGACTATTGTCTCAGATCGGGATTCTAAGTTCCTAAGTCACTTTTGGCGTGTTCTGTGGGGTAAACTTGGTACTAAACTTGTGTTTTCCACTACTTGTCATCCACAAACAGATGGCCAAACCGAAGTTGTCAATAGAACTTTAGGAACTATGTTGCGTGCTATAATTGGTAAGAATATTAAAACTTGGGAAGAATGTTTACCATTTGTTGAGTTCGCTTATAATCGTGCAATTCATACTTCTACAGGTTTTTCACCTTTTGAAATTGTGTATGGTTTTAATCCATTGACTGTTTTGGATTTGATGCCTTTACCTTTGAATGAACTTTCTAACTTAGATGGTAAGGCTAAGGCTGATTTGGTTAAGACAATACACACGAAAGCACGTGAGCATATTGAGAAGAAGAACATAATGTATGCAAAGCAGGCTAACAAGGGCCGTAAGCAAGTGATATTCGAACCAGGAGATTGGGTTTGGATCCATATGCGTAAAGAGAGGTTTCCTAATCAAAGGAAGTCTAAACTTGATGCAAGAGGAGATGGACCATTTCAAGTGCTGAAACGGATCAATGACAATGCATACAAGATTGATTTGCCAGGTGAGTATGGTGTAAGTGCAACTTTTAATATTTCTGACTTATCTCCATTTGACTGTGATTCAGATTCGAGGACGAATCCTTTCGAAGGGGGAGGGGATGATATGAGCACGACCAAGCACAATGGCAACAAGAAAGATGAACTAGCATTTCCTCAAGGACCAATAACAAGAGCAAGGTCAAAGAAGCTTAAAGAAGTCCTACAAGCATTCATGAAAGCTTATGTCGAGAAGATGCAAGTTCAAGAAGAGAAAGAAGCTAAATTGGACTATGAAGACAAGTGTAGGCTGAATGGTGCAATGGGCCTTCAAGCTACTTTATTTAGTTTCTATTCTTTATGTAACATTTAATTAAGTATATTTGGGCAGCCTAGAACCTAGGAAAACGAATTGGGCTTTGTTAGAATAGGTTTGCTTTATTTTGGGCTTATTTTACTGTTTTGGGTAGTTTAAGTGGGTAGGCTAAAGTTGGGCTTATCTCTTCTAAAGAGTTGGGCCAAAATAACTATTTGAGGCTTAGAATACCTAAGGGGGCCGAATTTTACATGGGAGAATTGAATTTTAATGGGTTTGGGTCAGATTTAGGTTTAGGCCTACATTGGTGAACTTAGGGGCCTAAATTTTAGGAATGGATTTTCCTTGATAAATACTTATTATTTTGGGATATTATTAAGTAGAGTTTGAGGGAGAAATAATAGCTTGACCATATCTTTAAAGGGCTGGCCGAAATTCACTTGTAGCCAACATTAAGTCTACATTCATTCATTCATTTTCTTAGGATAATAAGCATATTTATCACTTTCTGTTAGGATTAATCTCAAATTGTATTTATCTTTATTTCTTCATGTACTTAGTCCATATTATGGCCAAATACATGTAGATAAAGGTTAGGAATTATCTTTGTTATTTATTTTATTATTTATCTCTTAGAGTTAGTGTTTGATTTTAATTCATCTAGGGAGGGGTGGCTGCCTAGCCTATATAAAGGGCTGAATTCTTCATTTGTAAGACACTTGAATTTTGATTAATGAGAATTTCCTTTGGCTTGGCCGAATTTGTGAGAGTTAATTTATTATTGATTCTTGCTATTGCATGAAGAATTAGACTTAGGCTATTTGCATGATTAATGTATGCTTGATTCTTCTTCTTCTTGTTTTCTAAATCAATCTATCATAAGCGTTTCCAATCAATCTTGTTTGGGGGTTCTTTAGATTGGGGGTTTATTATCTTATTTATGTTCAATATTCATGGTATGTTGGCGTTCTAGTTTGGCATATAGGCTGGGGTTCCGCATCAATAAGTAATCCTAATTCTTGATGCAATAGAAAAGAAAGCAAGCAATCTCACAATCTCTCTAAAGAATTTCGGCTAAAGCCAAGAGAAAACTCTGAAAAGTTTATAATTTGATTCAATAATCTATCTTTACAAGTTATAATAACCTATTTATAGCCTCCAAACCCTAAGGAAATGGGTATGCTTATGTCCAATAGGTTTAAAACACTAAATTCAACTTAAAATAAGCTAAAACAACTACTTAAAACCCTACTAAGGTAAAGTGACGAATTTGAAGCCCAAAATAAAACACTAACCAAAATAAAAGACTAACTAATAACACAAATAACTAAATAATCCATTAAAAGGAAGCCCACATTTACAACTTAGACCCAATTCCTTCGCTTGCTTCCAAAAGCTAAGTACTTTAAGCTTGTGCTGTTGATTGATGAAATCATCATGACTTGCCCTTTCTATGGTCGTATCAATTCCTAAGCATATAATTGTTTGGGCATATATGTATATATATACTATCTAATTTCAACATCTTAATTATGTTCATTTGTGATGGTATCAGCATTTATATTTTCAATGTTTTAAACATACATATACATGCACATTTAATTTGAGGTAATATAAATCATATGCATCCATATGGAAAATTATGTATGTTCATATACACAACTTCCAGCATTCATGTATATATTTATATATATATATATATATATTCATGTTTTCTTCTTCAATTATTGAACTCTATATACATTTTATGGCATCAAATTTCATTTATAATGCTTTAACATTTCATTATCAATTTCATAGTTGAATAGTTGTATAAAAATATACTCTATCATTTGATTAAATATATATATATAAGCATAATTTCACATAACCAGCCATGCACATGTTTTTGAACATACATGTATATACATAACACTTCAATAAAATATTTTACATGCTATTTGTAAATCAATGTATTTTCATGTATACATAGTTTTAACATAACAACATTTAAAACTAACTATTGAAAATTCTGCCTTTAGAATTCTACATAGTGGCAGAGTTTCAAATGCAACTTATATGCCATTCTTGACCTGGAAAATGTCATTTTTAGCAAAATTGTCCTTCTACAAACATGATCCCCTATGTTTCCCATTTTTAGAACATCAAAAATCATTTCCATAGCACTTCCAGAACTCAAGATATTTACACTTTAATAAATACTGTTCCTATTGACAGTGTTGTGTATAGGTCCAGAATTAAGCTAAAATTAGACAAGCTTAAGGACAGAATTAGGCTTTGCTTTCTTCATGAAAAGTATAGGCTTAGAAGTCTTGTTTTCACAGAATCAAACCTAATAGCATTTCGTTCACTAGATATATTATTTTTTCCATAATCTGTTCTAGAACCAAGAATAACAGCTCACTACAATTTCAAGTGAATATTTGGATAGCATACAAGCATATTTAGCCCTAGGTATCTTCTACAAAGTTATAGGTATGTTTCTTATGTAAAATATGAAATTGTAATTAACTCAATTGAGGTTTCCTAGCCCAAATTATACTGTAATTACAGCAACTAGTTCATGATGCTTATATGTTTCTCTTTATTAAAGATTCCTAAAATTTATTCTCATCACATTTGTTCAACTTATCATACAAAAATATTCATGTTTATTCTCTAATTATTTACATGCAAGTATGAGAATACTAATTCCCTATATGTCTAATTTCCAAAACATCAAGAATTACCTTAATATCACATCTATAACTCAAGATAATTAAGAAAAACCATAACAGTTCATAATACCAAAAACAGTTTTTATCACCAATTATAAAACTCATAGAAAAATATGCGTACATAATTAGAAAAAAGTTTCTTCATGAAAGTTGTAGTCATAAATGTCTAGTTTACCAAGAACTTTGTATCATCTCATTCCGAGTCTTCTACAATAAAATATTCCCAAAATACTGAAGACTATTTATGAGTACGGGACTGCACACTTATCTGATTTTCAAGCTACGTTATGTCCCATTTAGAAGGAGAATTAGAATGTGATTTCTTATGATGAAATCTTTGTCTGGAAGTCTATTTTAAAACCTAATTAGAATAATCTAATTATCTATTCTAAAAATCAAGATATTACTAAAAGAATACAACTAGGTCCAGTGAACCCAAACCCATAATTTTAAAACTTACATGCATTTCCATTTAAACATCAAAGATTTATTTTTATTTTGAGTTACTCATCAAATATAATTTCATACATTGTATTATAACCTATCTCTATTAACATCACTTTAAAATAATCTCAAATCAAGCTTTTAACAATATATTTTTTCCTAACTTTTCAAATAACACATGCAAGGGGTAAATCTCTAAATCTCCTCTTTTGTAGCTATAACATTATATCAAAATGCATCCATATCATATTGTAATCACATATTTCACTCAAGGAAAAACACATGCATGAAGAATAGGTTCCCAAACCTGTTTTGTAACCTTACTCTCCTTCCAAGATCTCCTTTTTCTTTCACTACTCAAAGCCAACTATAAATATCATCTCCTTCAATTTCCTTAACTAAAATCAACAAGGCCAAAGAACTTCCATTACCGAAGGCATACGCAAGAAGCTAGGGATTTGATTATGGATGAAGGAGTTAAATTTTGAGAGAGAAGAGAAAAGAGAAAATATGAACTTCCTAGAGCATGCCTTCCAAATCCACTTCCTAAAAATGACAAAGCTTCAAATCTAGAGATAGAGATGTGAGAAAGAAATGAACATAACCCACATCCCCTTTCTCATTCACGTGAAGAACTTGGGAGTTATGAGTGGCATGGGTCTCCCAGTCACACTCTACTACCCTTTTAAGTGATAAAATAAGCCCCCATCATATTATAGTGGGTAAAATACATATTAGTCCTTGCATGAAATTCTCATTCTTACAATTGACCCACCAAACTACTAATCACAATTTTTACCCAAAACTTATTTCCTTTCTCTCAATTTTGATCCATTCAATCTTTCTCTCTTTTAAATTAACCTCATAGTCACCTATATGGTAAAATTAGTATTTACCCCTCAACCATCTTTGTCTCTTAATTCGATGGGTAGTTTAATTAGACTTTAATTTAACCTTAATCTCTATAATTAGACATTAATAATATGTTAATGCCCTTGAATTCTTCTACGGCCTAATTTGGGTTCTTACAATCAATGCCTAAATTCCCATTAATTATGGATAAAAGGAATAATCACTAGATACTAACGAGCAGTATAAAACAGTAGAGATATAATTCTCGAATCACTAGATGCCAAGAAGTATCAAACACTAGACACCTTTTGGTACAAACACTAGTAGTTGCAGTCACTAATCCTTATAGGCATACCTATCTATCCATGACTGTGAAATTTAGGCACTCCTTCAGACATTAATCAAATTACTAGTATTGTATTTAATCTAGTTATGTTCATATAGTCATCATACATTTTAAAGCATGCCACAATATTCATATAACCATCTATGTATAATTAGATTTAAACACTTGAAACATTATTTCAATCATACTTGCAATAAACTTATAACTAGCAAAAGCATATAAATGAATATTCATACACTTACAATCCATTTGCATGCATGTTATTAAGGTACACTGTAAGGCTCCAATAGACCCTCTAGTAGCACTGAGGAATCTCTATGGTACATTAGAAAGATGACATAAAGAGATGAGCAAATAAAGTGTAGGAAAGGACGTATCGATAATTAAATTGAAAGATAAAGGCATTATGGTAAATTATCTAAGTGACATGCACATGCATAAATGAAAAGACATAAAGCATGGACTAAATTGAAAAAAATGGATAAAGTGTGACAAAATTGAAGAATTTAAAAGAATAATGGAGCAAGGTGAGATTTTCCTAGGTCCAACAAGTGGACCAATAGGAAGCTCCCACCTAGCTCACTTTAGAAATTTGGAGAAAAGACAAAAACACATAAAAGACACTAGATTGTAAGGCAACGTCTAATCAGGATTACCAAATGAGGAAGATATTTCTCATAAAAGACAAGAAATGAAAGTGCTTGGCTCTCCTTGGGTGTTCAATGTTTTCAAAATGGTTTCTTTTTCAAGTTCTGCCCTTTTATTTCTTTTGAAATGGCAAAATTAGGAAAATAAAATCAGGAATTTTATGCAATCTTGAGTATTTTAGCCTTATTTCAGCTTACAGACCTCTTAATTGTGTGAATCTAAATCCATATGAATTTTAAGACCTATAACTACAACTTTAATGAAGAAATATAAACCTAGTTTAGTCTATAAGACCCTCACAATTAGGCTTGAACTTGGATGACTTGAATTTATTCTTTATTCTAGAGCAATCTATAGTGATTTAAGCATAACTCCTTCCCTAGAGATCATTTTTCAATTAATCTAATTTTGGTAGAATCTAGAATCATTTTGGAATAGCTTTTATAAAGGGATTATGACCTAAGTTTATCTCCATTATTTCCATTAAGTTATCAAAGTCAGAACATCAATTATGTCCCTCAAATTGCCTAGAGCAGTCATCAATATTTTGACCATAAATCGTAATCTACAAATCCAAATTAAGTGATTATTGATTTCTTGTGAAGCTAAGATATAAGGAAACAAATTTCAATCAAACACCGTACCTAAAAAATGGTATTTTCTAGCCTAAAATATGGGAAACATTTTAGATGATGGTGTCTGTTGGCTTAGAAAGGGCTAAATTTGGGTGTGACTAACTAAGTCATCGGGTGTGGCTTGCCCTCAGACTTTGAGTCATGCCTTAACTTGCTCTTATGAGTGGAAACTGAGTGCTACCCATGAATCAAGTTCCAAATCACCTTAAATTGAACTTTCTTTAGCAAAATGGATGAGAACAATAGGATTTTCTTCCCAAATCTTATCCCAAGTAATAAGGGTAATTTTTTGCCTACAAAACTAATTTTTACATGGAGAGCTATCTCTCTCTTCTCTCTTTCTCACTCTAAAAACACACACTATTTTCTAGGAAAATAAAGAGAGCAAGAAATGAGTAGTAAGTTAAGAGAACTAGATTTCTTTAACCTTTAAGTTGCAAATACTGAGGGTAATATTTAGGAGCCTTTAAAAACTTGATTAACTAAGTGTTTATTTTATGTTTATAGTAAATGTTTTTCCTTTATAGTTTGATTTTTTCATTTCATTGATTTACATTATTTAATCTCATTTATGATTGATTTCTTGTGTTTGTTTGGTTGTTTCTTTCATTAATATATTAAAATTGGAAGAAAACATGTAATAATTAAGTTGATAAAATTCATGAAGTTTCACTGTTCATCTTCTCCTACATTCTGCCTCTTTGGTTTCTAACTCCCTCTTTTCTAATTTTAGTTGTTTTCTTCACCAAAAACTTATCTTAATCATTTTTTATGAGTTATTATGTATTTCTTGATCTTTATGGCCTTAAAAATGATATTTTCTTGATTTTGGTTTAGCCCTGTCTCATAGCTTCTTCTTCTCCCTACTGCTTATCACTTGCTACCTGTGAGTCATTCTTCTGCTGCCCGTTATCCACCATTCTACATGGTTTTGCATGTTTCCTTGTTGACCACTATTAACTTTAACCTTACATGCATGCATGACTTAGCTAATAGTTCCACGTTTCATACATTTTATTCTTTTCATATTTCACTTGCATTTCACGTACTTCATATTTTAATTTTATTTCACTCCTTTATTTATTTATTTGATGAATAAATTTTTCTTGAAACCTTTTGCAACAAGTCTTGCCTTAAAAGTATGTACTTTCCCATCCATGTCAGTTTTCTTCTTGAAAACCCATTTGCACCCAATAGTTTTAATTCCTTCAAGTGGATCGATCAAGTTCCAAACTTGATTGTCATACATGGATTGCATTTCAGACTTCATGGCCTCTAGCCATTTCTCCGAGTCTGGACTCGACACAGCATCTTGATAGGTAGTGGGCTCATCTTAATCCATGAGCATTACTTCTTGACAATCTGTTACAAGAAATCCATATCTCTCGGGTTGATGTCATGCCCTATTAGATCCGCTTAATTCTTGTGTAACTTGCACAGGTTCCACAACTATTTGTGGAACTTGTTGAGTTTCCATTGATAGTCCTGTGCCATCTTGTGGTTCTCAAACTCTTTCGAGTTTTACTTTACTCCCATTGGTTCTTTTGGAAATAAATTCCTTTTCTAGAAAGATACTGATATGAGCACGACCAAGCACAATGGCAACAAGAAAGATGAACTAGCATTTCCTCAAGGACCAATAACAAGAGCAAGGTCAAAGAAGCTTAAAGAAGTCCTAAAAGCATTCATGAAACCTTATGTGGAGAAGATGCAAGTTCAAGAAGAGAAGAAGCTAAATTGGACTATGAAGACAAGTGTAGGCCGAATGGTGCAATGGGCCTTCAAGCTACTTTATTTAGTTTCTATTCTTTATTTAACATTTAATTAAGTATATTTGGGCAGCCTAGAACCTAGGAAAATGAATTGGGCTTTATTAGAATAGGTTTGCTTTATTTTGGGCTTATTTTACTGTTTTGGGTAGTTTAAATGGGTAGGCTAAAGTTGGGCTTATCTCTTCTAAAGAGTTGGGCCAAAATAACTATTTGAGGCTTAGAATACCTAAGGGGGCTGAATTTTACATGGGAGAATTGAATTTTAAGGGGTTTGGGTCAGATTTAGGCCTACATTGGTGAACATAGGGTCCTAAATTTTAGGAATGGATTTTCCTTGATAAATACTTATTATTTTGGTATATTATTAAGTAGAGTTTGAGGGAGAAATAATAGCTTGACCATATCTTTAAAGGGCTGGCCGAAATTCACTTTTAGCCAACATTAAGTCTACATTCATTTATTCATTTTCTTAGGATAATAAGCATATTTATCACTAGCTGTTAGGATTATTCTCAAATTGTATTTATTTTTATTTCTTCATGTACTTAGTCCATATTATGGCCAAATACATGTCGATAACGGTTAGGAATTATCTTTGTTATTTTTTTTATTATTTATCTCTTAGAGTTAGTGTTTGATTTTAATTCATCTAGGGAGGGGTGGCTGCCTAGCCTATAAAGGGCTGAATTCTTCATTTGTAAGACACTTGAATTTTGATTAATGAGAATTTTCTTTGGCTTGGCATAATTTGTGAGAGTTAATTTATTATTGATTCTTGCTATTGCATGAAGAATTAGACTTAGGCATTTTGCATGATTAATGTATGCTTGATTCTTCCTCTTCTTGTTTTCTAAATCAATCTATCATAAGCGTTTCCAATCAATCTTGTTTGGGGGTTCTTTAGATTTGGGGTTTATTATCTTATTTATGTTCAATATTCATGGTATGTTGGCGTTCTAGTTTGGCATATAGGCTGGGGTTCCGCATCAGATACCATTTCGAGCAACAAACACTTTATCCTCGAAGGGATTATAAAAGTAGTATCCTTTAGTTTCTTTAGGATATCTTACAAATAGGCATTTATCAGATTTTGGTGCTAGTTTATCCGAGACTTGTCATTTTACATAAGCCTCACAGCCCTAAATCTTTGGAAAAGATAGACTAGGAGTTTTCCTTGTCCAATCTTATATGGTATCTTTTCAACTGCTTTAGATGGAACTCGTTTGAAAGTGAATGCAGCTATTTGTAATGCATAGCCCCAAAAGGATATGGGAAGATCTGTTTGACTCATCATTGATCAAACCATATCTAATAAAGTTTGATTCCTTCTTTCAGAAACATCATTCCAGTGTGGTTTCCCTGGTGGAGTTAACTGTGAAACGATTCCACAATTTCTTAGATGATCATCAAACTCTTGGCTCAAGTACTCTCTATCCCGATCAAATTGAAGTGCTTTAATAGTTTTGCCAAGTTGATTTTTAACTTCATTTTAAAAAGTTTTGAACATTTCAAAAGATTCATGTTTATGTTTCATTAGATAGACATAGCCATATCTACTGAAATCATCTGTGAAGGTAATGAAATATTGATATCCTCCCCTGGCATTTGTGCTTAATGGACCACATACATCAGTATGTATAAGGCCCAATAAGTCAATGGCCCTTTCACTATGTCCAATGAAGGGATCTTTTGTCATTTTGCCTAATAAACAAGATTCACAAATGTCAAATGATTCAAAATCAAACGATTCCAAAAGTCCAACTTGGTGGAGTTTTGATATGCGTTTCTCATTTATGTGACCAAGGCGACAATGCCATAAATATGTTTGATTCAAATCATTGGGTTTAGATTTCTTTGTAGTTATGTTATAGATATCCTGATTGTTGGATATTTCTAGATTTAAGAGATAAAGGCCACTATATGAATATGTAATACTATTAATATCATCATAATAAATAGAACATTTCTTGTTCTTAATAAGAAAAGAAAAACCTTCATCATCCGAACAAGAAACTAAAATAATATTCCTACTCAAAGTAGGAAATAAAAGCAATTATTCAAAACTAACAAAAGCCCATCGGGCAAAGTCAATTCATAAGTCTCTACGGCTAAAGTAGCAACTCCTGCTCCATTTCCAACTCGTAGGTCAACTTCGTCCTTTTTCAATTGTCTACTCTTTTTGAGTCCTGCACATTTGTACAAATGTGAGATCCACATCCAGTATCTAATACCTAAGAAATAGAAGTAGACAAATTTATTTTTGTAACATGAATACCTGAAGATGTAGTTTCACTACTCTTCTTTTTCTTCAATTCTTCCAAGTAGAGCTTGTAATTCCTCTTCCAATGACCAAGTTCATTGCAATGGAAGCAAACTCCCTCCTTTGGAGCTTTTACCTTGGGCTTGGGTCCAGCTTGTGCCTTAGGCCTGCTAGCAACTTTTGCCCTAGCCTTACCCTTACTCTTGCCTTTATTTTTCATCCCCTTTTCCTTATTAACCATGAGAACTGTTCATATTATAGTTCATAACAAACTGGTTATAACTATCTGGCAATGAGTTAAGGATCAAATCCGTGGCCAGTTCTGGAGTGATGGGATTCAAGGTGATCGATGTAGCCTTTCATTTTCAGAACATGAACGCTCACCGATGCACCTTCAATCATCTTACAAGAATGCAAAGCTTTGGTAGTCTCATACCTATCTTGCTTTACCTGTTGTTGGAATGTCTATTTGAGATGATTGCTCAACTCATAAGCCTTCATATGCTCTAGATCCTTCTGATGTTCTGGGCACATTGTGGCCAACATAAGACATCCCACATCAATCGAATGATCAGCATGTTTCTTTTGTTTTTCTTTGACTGCCCTTTGGGAGTTAGTAGGTGGAACAGGAGGAATAGGCTCATCAAGCACATATAGCTTCCTTTCTTGCTTGAGAACAATTCTTAAGTTCCTAAACTAGTCAAGGAAGTTAGTGCCATTTTCTTTTAGCTTTTCCTTCTCAATGACTAATCCTAGTGATAGTGCGGAAGTGTTATTTGAACCCATCGATCTACAAATATGCAAAATAAATATTAGTTCCAATTTCATTTTAGGGTATTTCTTAAAACTTGCACTAAAATATTCACCATCATTATTAATTACAACAATTGTAATAATTTTAGTGGGCTAAGATTCATATTTCACTTAATTCTAAGTCAGCTTTGGCATGACACTTCAAATCAAATTATTTAGGTAGATAACTCCTTACCAATTACATCTCATGTAACTCTTAGATTCTTTATGGGATTTTGACATCATATGTCCCGGCATGTTATAATCCCATCTAATGCCTTAGGCCATAAACCATTTTGATAGCCCAATTAAGTCTAACATATTTTTAACATATAGGTAGCACCATTACCCATCTTGCCTTACTATGATAACCCCATGTACTTCGCTTTGGTAGAACCTACATTTTGGTGATCTTAGTCTTGACAAGTGTTATAATTATGGATGGTATATATATATCATGCATCATCCCATACATGGCATCTCATACACATATATAATCATTCATCGCATCACATACCGATATAATATGCGTAATATATAAAACGTGTCATATATAGCATGGCCAAAAACTATATGATCTTCATAAGCCAATATAAAGATCAAAGGTCAAACCTAGGTGAAAAACATAAGCTGGTCTTGATCAACAACTTCCACTTTGCACGTCCATCGTCATGGAATTGGATTGATCTCCTTCATGGTCTTTGTGAAATTCCTTCATCTTCATTACAATAATGAAATAAACTATTCTACTAAAACTATTAATAAAATAAAATTACAACGAAAGAATGACACGCATGTTGTATTTAAAATTACAAACCCATAAAATGAATAAACAATATAGATAAAGAAAACACCATCATAAGGGTCTAAATTGGCCATGCTATGCACCACACAAACACATCATACATACATCCATTAAAATCAATTAATCTCATATCATGCTCAATGATCACATAAAATTAATGTATTATTATCGGCGGATAATAACTATAACAATATAAATACAAAATACCACCACAATATCATGACAATATATTTAATCATATTAAAATAGAACTGACATGCACATGTTAATCAAATTAACATCTATCAATTTTGTATCCAATGAACGAAATATTATAACTATCAAATAATCAATCGTGTTCATATCTCATATAAACTAATTGATTTCGTTCATATCATATACAAACAAAATTATTGCGTTCATATTATATACAAATAGAATTGTTTCGTTCATATCATATACAAACAGAATTATTTCGTTCGATCAAAACAGAATTATCTCATCATGAAACGACATACATATTCTTCATATTACATATGACCGATTTTATAGACATCATATACATATAAAACACAATTATTGAATCAATTGAATTTGAAAGTGGCTCTGATACCACTGTTGAGTTTCATCATAAGAAAATGAATAAAACTTAAATGCAGTGAAATTAAGAAATCCACTAGGATCCATGCGATCCAATTAAATCAATTATGAGAGAGAGTAACGATTACTAACCTCTTCAAAAAAACTATCTTGTAGGTGTTGCCTCACGAGAAACAAACATCGTCTACTGGTATCCACACTCGAACGCGTTGAACGGATTTGCCTGGGGTGTTAGCTCCCTTCTATGGTGGCTAGGGTTAGAGAAAATGTTTTTTTTTCTCTTTTCTTTTCTCTCAAAGTGATGCCTTACTTTCTAGTGTGTCTCTTAGGGTTACAAACCCTACATATCTTATGTATATATAGGTAGCCTAACCCTAATTAAGAGAGAGATAATTTCAGGCCCATATCTCCTATTAAAATAAAAAAAAACCTTATTTCTTATTTAAAATATGAATTATAATATTAATCTTAATTAATATTTATTTATTTCATTATTTATTTAGAATTTTAATTTGTCATAAAATAAAATTTGTAATGCCCGAATTAACCTTTAGTCCATTCATCACATTCTATGTGTGCGACCTAATAGGTTCATATTATATTGGCCGTGGGCCCCAGTCCCATCATGGGCCCACAAGTCATAAACGGCCTCTAGCAAAACATTACGACTACCCAAATAATATGAATATCGATAATTTGATTTTAACCTAATAGAACATGTTATAATCCCTTTGTCACACGATATCTTGTTTGAACATAAGTCATGGTCCATGTCAAACTTATATAATTCAAACATATAATTTCTCAATCTGATGCGGAACCCCAAGGTTAAAGAACCCGAAACCCCTTAAACATACACTTTGATTTCAAAACACAAAGAAGACAAACACCCTCCCTATTGAACCCCCAAACAACACGTGAATGGAAACGCAAATAATCGGGATAATAAGAATAGGAACACGCCACAATCAAATGATTGATAAGTAATCCTAATTCTTGATGCAATAGAAAAGAAAGCAAGCAATCTCACAATCTCTCTAAGGAATTTCGGCCAAGCCAAGAGAAAACTCTCAAAAGTTTATAATTTGATTCAATGATTGATATCCTTTACAAGTTATAATAACCTATTTATAGCCTCCAAACCCTAAGGGAATGGGTATACATAAGTCCAATAGGTTTAAAACACTAAATTCAACCTAAAATAAGCTAAAACAACTACTTAAAACCCTACTAAGGTAAAGTGACGAATTTGAAGCCCAAAATAAAAGACTAACTAATAACCCAAATAACTAAATAATCCCTTTAAAAGAAAGCCCACATGCCTAAGCCCACATTTACAACTTAAAGAGTCATGTGACTTTTTAAATGAGGCACATGACTTGTACAATTAAAGCCCAAAGTTGTATAAGCCCAAAATTGATAGTAAAGCACCAAATCTGCCTCCTATAAATTGGCGCACGCCCCAATGACATTTGGATCTTATATTTATGTGTTTGAACTCCATTTTGACCCATTTGAAAGTCATAAGGTCGCCCCTCTTCAATGGCATAAGATAGCCCTCTTGGATCCGTATCACAATCATTAAGTACACTGATAATATCAAATGACATTGATCTCATCATCAATTCATTTTAGCATGACTATGTATTTCTCAATCCTACTTATCGAGGGGCCCAATAGATAACTCTCTCATAAGAGAGGGACAAATTCCATCTTGATTATTGATTATCCTTTACATGATTCTCATCATGTCCAATCATAACCTAAAATTATCTGATTAAAGATAATGTTTGATTATGCTAAAACATAATGTTCCTCGTGTAGGATACTATGATAATCTCAAGTCTAAGGATCAATAACATAATTATAACGAGATTACTAATGATATTAACCCATGTAGTATCTCATAGCGGGTCTATCCAGTACTCTATTCTCTAACGAATACCGACAAGTTTGATTTATATCACCATATATAATCATCCCATGATTATCAGTCAAACTCGTACTAGTTTTATTTATCATTATTCCTTTAATGATAAATAACTAGGGATAGTCAAAATAACAATAAATTGTTATTTACAAATATTATTATATTCTAACGTGCCAAAATATAATAACATGAAGAAAATTCAATTTTATAAAATGAAATGTGATACACGCACCTTTTTCCCTCTTTTATAAATGTACAATTATGTATATACACATCCCCGTGTGTGTGTACATGACTACATTTATTTATTTTCATATTATTAATTTTTGGTATTTAATTTTATAATATATAAGTCATATATATATATATTCATGCTTGCACATACACACACACACACAAACACATCACTAACCGTTATATTTCTCATCCTTTCCACCATGCATATGCCCAAGGCAGATGGAAGCATTTAAAGGCCATGATAAATAAGTCATTGTTATTTGTATATTTTTTATCTAATTTTATCTTTTATTTTATTTCGCAATATGTTTTGTAATAATAAAGGGTTTTTTATCGCTTAAAGGAAAATCACACAAAAAATTATTTATACTAATTAATTTGAATTTTACTAATAAAACAGGACCAATGTCTTATTTTTCTTACCATAAAAATCATAAAAATTATAACCTTTTTAAAAATGTAAATGGTTTTTAGATATAAATCAACATGGATTTTACATAATAAAATGGGACCCATTACCCAATTCTTCCAAAATACATACATAAACTATTCTTCTTTTTGCAAATATGCATGCAAGGACCAACGTCCCATCTAAATAAACATTGTAAATAAATTTCTCAATTTATGTATGATTTATTCACTTTATAGTTCTTTTTTATCACTTTTAATGTTATGCCTTTATTGCTTTCAACATGGCGTGCCTTACAGCTTTCCCTATGTGAATGAGTTGCCTTCTCATTTCTCTAGCATAATTATTCATGTGAGAAAAAAGATAAAATAATTAATCCTAAAATTTATTTAAACAACATTAATCAAGGTATAAATAAGAGTGAGGTCCTGAATCTATCTATAATTTTGGCATCACAAGGTTAGAACTCATTTTCCAACATTTTAATGGGTGATGACTCCATGATACCTCTCTTGTGGTGCCCAATAAATGCCCTCATAGGTTGATTGTCTATAATGGAATAGAGGTACCCTGAGAGGCTATCTCATGCCTTTTTCAGGCTCAAGGCTTGACAAATTGGGTTGAATCCCTATCCATTACGAAACCCTAACCTTTATGAGTTAAATGAAACTTCATCAGATCTTGAATCCTAAAAGCGAATGTTCAATAACAAGTCAGATACTAATCTGGCATTCAATACGTGTTACTAAAATGATTAGCCGTTTCAAGTTAAATAAACCTTCATCCGATCTTAGGTTTTAAAAGTGGGCTGTTAAGAGCAAACTGAATACCCTATTAAGGGCTCGATGCACATCACAGTGGCAACTCTACTGGTGATTTATAAGTTTTTTTCTCCAAATGTACCTCTGGTTAATTTAATATAATGGGTTTAACATTAAGAAATTTTATCTTTTTTTTTTAAATAGCATTGCATTCATGCTAGGGCCTTAAAATTAAGTTAGGCATCCCTTTCTAAACCCTAGTACATTCCTAAAGGACTACCCTACATCCACTCAATATAGGGACCGTATTATTAAATTATCTTTCTACTCAACCAGCTCTTTTTGATGGGTCAGGTTTAGGAAACTTATTTTTTCTTTTAAATCTTTCATGGAAGACTCTAAAGAACCTACTTGATTTTTAAGGTTCTCCACTTGGAAAGTTAGCTGAGAGACTTGAGAAGAAAGCTCCTAAATTTATGCAGATGATTCTAAATAGATAGCTTCGAGTGAAGCTTCATGCTTTCTTGATTGATACAATAGCTTTTTCTTCAGCTCTCATTCAAACTACACCTTTTCAATAAGTTTCTCTTTCCATATAGCACTTTTCCCTATAAGAGAGGCTTAGCTTTCTAAACATCTTATTCAAATAAAAAAGTAAGCAAATAAAAAAAAAAGAGAAATGAAACAAATAAGCAAGTATCTAAAGTGATTAGAAATATTCACATGAAAAATATCTAAGTTGATCTCAGTAAAATCTTGCCGAGAAGATATGATCGAACCTATATCCTGAGAGTTTTTCTCCAACATAAGCCCTTAACTCACATTTTTCAAAAATTAGGCATTCCTAATAGAACACCCCCCCCCCCCTCCATTTCCCCCTCAAACTTCTAGGTTAGATCTCTCTTTCAATGAAAGAGACCAAACCCCAAAAGTTGGAATCATAACAAAGCATGTTATCTCCTTAGACACTATCTATCAGAATAAGCTCCAAGAAAAGTTTCTTTAAAGGCCTAAAGCACCTCCCTCAGTAAGATTCAAAACTTCAGCTACTGATTTGATAGGGGGAGAGGTGATTGATGGTATAGGAAGTTGCAATTTGGCCTTAAATGTTCTTGAGGGTCTCGTCCTTTTAAGCAAGCCTTCAAACCATAATAGGTGGGCTGGTATGATCATCCACTGAAACACCCCAATCTACATCTTTACTATATACAATACAATCTACTAAAATCATGTTATGTCAAGCAATTAACTCGATTAACATCTACATACATTCATGTCATCTAATCCATCTAATCATATAACTAGTATTCTAATTAGGCTTCTCACATCTTTCAGGTACATTTCATTTTGAATATGCATAGTGACTCATATAGATTCTATTATCTTAGTCATTTCACTATCATGCATAGCATTCAGCATTTTAGCACATTTGAATATAGTCATTATAGCTTCTGGATGCATGCATATACTAGCATTCTCACTATGAGCTTATTACAACTTTAACCTCCATATGACATATATATATATATATTACAAACCTTATACATATTAAACATGTAAGGAACTATACAAAATTTATCAAAATTCCTACATCAACTTCTATAGACTGGTGTTGGCCTATCCTGATGCAGAAAACATTCCTGTGCAAAAGCCTTGACTACCAAAAAACCTACACGGATCAAAATAACCCATGCTAAGCTATACAGCTTAGTGGGGATTCTAGACATGAAAGACAACCATTCACAGTGGTCGTCAAAAATATAAGATACACAAAACAATTGAAATTAATAATATTTACATATTAAGAAGAAGTATAAGATAAAGCACAATATCTTACACAACAAGATAACCCGTCAATTAATTCGGCATACTTGAATTCATACAATTCATTAGGAGATCTGTACATAATGTAAATAGATACCAATACATGCTTAAAGAACCACTGTTAAACATGATAACCCATATATCAGATGTATAATTCATACTATGATTAATTGTGAAACATTAATGCTTTACTTTAGCCTACTTAAGTTCTAAGAGTGGATAACGGGATCGGTGGATACCCGAGGGTATCAAACGGTCGATATCCAAAGATATCAAAACTATGGACCCAATCAGGGCCAACTGTACGGTAGATTGGTCAAGGACCCAAACGGGTCAAGAAACAACCCAATTGGGCTGTGCAAGATCCAGTAGGATCAACTATACTATGGACCTAAAAAGGTCGACTGTGGCAGTTGCAATTCCCTACAGGCGCCTATCTATCCACAATTAAACTCTAGTAGCAGGTAATACAATTTTTCATGTTCATTTAAAATATCATGCTTGTACTTATATCATAATCCCTGTACATGCATATGTTCATATTATAGTACACAATTCTCTACTGTATAAACATGCATTTATGCACACATGTAGAAATTCAAGTGTCGGTGATTGAACATACCTCTCATCATGAACTTATACCTGAACATGCTATTCTTTAGGCAACACATCACGATACAATCATGTTATCATACATATAGAATCAATGATCATTTTATAACCTCATACTTTCACATATTCATGTACTTCAATTAGAGTTCCAATATAAATAGTGACAACATATCTTCATAACTTTGTTTTTATTAATCATTAAATTAATATCATGTGTTGCTATTACACATATAACTTTCTTATTTATATTTTAAAATGTTCTAAACTCACATATTAATGCCATATTATAAATTAAATTACATGTTTTAACATACTTTAGATGTGTTTCAAAATGTTAGGGTAAGTGTTGGTATTTGATGAGGCTAAAAATCATGTTTGACTACAAAAGGAAAGGGCCACGGCTGAGGTCCCAGCCAAGACAAAAGGCTGAAATTGATTCTAGAAGGTGCACTGAGACAAATGGTCTCGGCCGCAACTCCCTTAAATACCTTAAGAAAAGTTCTGCAAAAAAGTTTTTCTACCTCGATTTGTACATCATTTTAGACCTCCCAAACGGAATTTTCAGCAAAAATGGTCTTCTACAACTTTGTTTCCCTATGTTTCTAGTTTCTAAAAAATCAAATATCTTTGCAATATCATTTCTATAACTCAAGATAAATGGAATTTACTAAAGGCTGTTCATTAGGGTAGGCAACACAGAATTTCCGATTTCAAGTGAAAATTAGGCAATCTTATAGGCATTATTAGGCTTTGCTTTCTTCATAGAAATTGTAGATTTTGAAGTCTATTTTGAGTAGGAATTAACCTCATGTCATTCTGATCATTGTACAAACAATTATTGTGATTTTACCCCAAGCTGTTCAAAATCAGAATTAACAATGCACCTAATTAGTGCTAGGTTTCAACTACACATTTATACACATAACTCTTGTGTAACTATAGAAATTAACATGATTTCAATTTAAGGTCCCTAACTCATTTTATGACTAAATTACAGTCATTAGTTTCTCAATTCTTCATGTAACCCTTGTTGTAACACATCCTAACTTTATAACTCATCCATTTATTCAATCCATTACACATATGCATCTTAGTCATTCAATCAATAGTCACATGCAAGCAAGATAAACCTATCCCATACCTTGGCCTAAACCAATAGAAATCCCTAGTCCTTCAAAACTACTTTTTCCTTATTCTTCTTACTACAATCTTCCTCTACAACAAGGCACATATCTTTGCATTAAAATCCATAATTCTCCTTTTCATCAAAGTGTACAATCTTTCCATTGAAAAAGAAGGAGAAGAAGAAGAGCATATTCAATTTCTTCTTACCTTAGCAATTGAGTTCAAAGATTATCTCATACTAATTCACATGCATCCAAATTCTTGAAAATAAAATTGAGGAAAAGCTTTGATCTTTTGAGAGAAGAGAATAAAGATGAAAGGGAATGAAGAGGGAGATGGTGCTCGTCCAAGTTGAAATACCAGCAGAAAATGATTTTCTTTTCTCTCTCCCACTAACTTCTTTCCATTTATATGAGTGGAAAACTTCCCTTTTACTCCTTCTAAACTTTGCATGTCACAAAAATATCACATACCTTTATGCATGCTATAACTTGACCCCTCCTTTTATATCTTTAAAATCAACCTCTCCATTTAATCCATTTGATAAATTGACCTCTCAATTAGTCATTTATTCACATTTGCCCCTAAAGATGCCGTAATTACAAATTTACCCCAAATTAATACTTTATACTTTAATTATACCCTTGAGAAATTTTAAACTATAACGTTAAATTTTATTTTCATACAAATAATATAATAGCACAATAATTTATCACTTGTCCCATACTTATGTGAAATTTTCATTTTTAATTTAATCTTAATCAAATAAATCCTACTCAAATCATGAAAGTTTCAATTAGGGCCATTTAGGGGCCTCACATCCACCCACATAATTTCTTTCACTTTTAGCCTCCTTTCACTTCTTTTTCATCCACTCAGCCATATCTTTTTCCAGATTAGAATCCATAGAAGTTGTATGAAAGAAGAAAATATATCTTAGAATTTTGGCAATAAAAATAATTCACATAAGCAAAGAGAAAGAAAAAGAAAATATGAGAAGAAAAACTAAGGGCTTACATTTTGCCCCATCTTTACTGGTAGGCCTCAGATCATTTAAAGAGGCTAGTAACACAAAGGAGTTGGTTGAATTCTTATCATGCTCATGGACATGTTTCATGAGCTTCTCTATATCTATTTTAAAGATAGAGAGTCTAAAAGCTAAGTCATTTAAATTTATGGCCTTGTCTAATCGAACCAAGCTCACTCCAAAACCTCATTTTCTCCTAATAAAAAAATATTTCTTTAAAACCTTTTGGTAAAGAGGGCAGACAAATAGTCTCCTCTTATTTTGGTCGGCGAAATAGTACTATATTCCATCTTCCTAACTAAATAGGTAAAAGATATAAATGAAGAGCAACGGGGAGGGAACTATATCCAACTACCTACATAAAATCTTAAAGCTCATGATGGTTATCAATCCATTCAAATTTAATTGATTAGGCATTATCCCATAGCCTTGAAGAATATTGATGTTGAAAAAATGATCCAAACATGTTTGATGGTAACTGAACCATTCACCCATAAACATCGATTATAGATAAGCCAAAATTAGAGGTACCTCTAATTTAGTTTTTTCACCTTAGAAGAAGGGATTAGTGTGCTTTCCTATTGAATTTTTATTATTTTACTCTACTAAAAAAGAAGTATATAACCTTGGCATTCCATTAGTCCACTAGGACTACAACAAGAAATGACCATTTTTAAAGTCAAAATGGTATAAAAAATGAATTCCTAATTTGTTCTGCTGATGAGGGCTAAAAACATAAAAAGTTCACAATTCAATAGAAGAAGATGTAGAATTAAAATCATAGAACATGACAAGTAAAGATTACTAGCTAAAAAATGTAGAAAATGCAAAAAATGGCTTAAATACGATGTGCTTGCAAAGATTTTTGAGAGAGAGAGAGATGTTGAAAATTTTTGTAAAAGCAACTTTTGATGATTCACTCACCTATTTATAGATAAATTGTGGCTTTCTTAATAAGCCAAATGCATTTTCCAAAAAGATCAAGTGTCACATGTAAATTAAAGCGAGGTGGGCTTGAAGAACAAAGTGCCTCTCATAAAGATACGACTAACAATTGTTTCAATGATTGAGAATATGAAAGAGTAGATAATTGAAATTTAAAATTTAAAAGTACAATTTTGAAAATTAATTGCTAAGATATCAATGCTGCATAAGTGATTCCAATTAGATTTGTTGGGTTGACAAATGATAATATCCATTATTATCTGGGCCTAATCAGTTAGCCCATTTCAAAGCCCAATTAATGACAAATGTCTAAACCTAATTGACCCCTATTCAATAAGCTGTCTGATCATACTGATAAGGCCATATCCTATCAATCCACTAACACACATTATTAGCCATATTTATTTTAGAATACCTAACCTTAGCACTCAAGTATATGTATGGACATTGTAAGGCCCCAATCCTAGCCCTAGGCGGATTATGGTTAGTTAATGACTATTATGATTAAATTAAGGCAATATTGGATTATTTTTCATTTACCGAAGTTAAGTTCCATGAGGGTTATTTTGGTAATTTCAGCATGTATGTAATTGAGTATAGGTAAGTTGTGATTTTAAAGAAGTAGGTAATTGAAATTAAATAAGAAGTCTTGGGGTTAAATTATAAGAAATAGAAATCTAGGAGATTAAAGTATATAAGGGTATTTTGGGAATTTCTCTTGGTGAGGTATTTATCCCACTCAATTATTTACGGATTCTTGAAGATGTGGAGATCGGCATTTTTGAGGGAGATATCTCTCTTTCTATGGTTATGGGTTAAAAGGGGAAACCTAGGATTTTGGTGTTGTAACATCATGAAGGAGGAAAGAATCATGAGTAAGGGAGTTGGATCAGGAGGGTCAAAGCAAGATCTGAAGCTTCAATAAGGTATAGGACTATTATGTTGATTTTGCCTATGGGGTTTAGTTACCTCTGTAAGATTAGGGTTACTACACTGTTCACCTGGGTTTGTTATGGGAACTTGCTTTTGTTCTTGTTTATGTGTCCACTTTGATGAGGTTAAGGGCTAAATATAGCAATGTAAATTGAGTCTTGAAAGATTCAAAGGTTTCATGAAAATTGTTATGAGTTATTAAGTTGAAATTTGGTTGAAATCTATTAATTAAGTGCATAATCTGGCCTAGGGCTGGCTTCAATGCACGACCAAGCAAGGTTTTTCTTCTTGCTTTGCACGGCCACTCAAGGTTTCTTTTCTTCCCATGCATGGCCACTTGTGTTTATTCTTCTTCTCATGCACGGTCACTCTTGCTTTTGTTCTTTGGAATGCACGACCACTTGTGGTTTTTCCTCTTCTCATGCACGACCACTCATGCTTTTGTTCTTTGTAATGCACGGCCACTACCTCTTCTTATGCACGGCCACTCATGCTTTTGTTCTTTGGAATGCATGGCCACTACCTCTTCTCATGCACGGCCACTCATGCTTTTGTTCTTTGGAATGCACGACCACTCATTCCTTTATCTCCTTTGATGCACGACCACTTATGGGTTTTACCTTTGCTTTACACGGCCACTTGGCCATTTACCTCATGAAAAGCATGGCCACTTATGGCTTTTTCCCTTGTTTGTATTGCCACTTATGGTTTTCCTCATCTCCTTGCATAGCCAAGTAAGGCCTATGGTTATTGATGCATGGCCAAGCATGTTCTTCTCTTCTCCATTTCAGGGCCATATGTGCTCTTTTATTCATTTATGCCAGCTCTCATCCCAAGATTTAGCCATATATTTAGATATTGAACACAACATCATATGGTCCATAAGATTATTAAGCGAACAAAAGTTGATATCAATGAATTAATAGACTATGAAAGTCTCTCTCTAATGTTAAAGTCCATAACGATATGGTTTAAAAAGGCATGAATATAAGATGGAGTATTATAGAAATTTAAAGACATAAACGCTAATATGAATTATGTGCTAAAATGTATTTTAGTGTCTAACAAACACCGAGTTAAGAAGAGGTAACCTAGTAACCTTAAATTAATAAGCTAGTTAACGTGTTTTATAAAGTTGGTATGCGATTTGAACCCTAACAAAGTAAATGGTTTTGGCCTAAATATGGCATACCAATGTTCCTTGGCAATGACATGAAAATATTATGACACAGCCTTGTAACCATAAGAGAATAGTTGTAAAGTCACATGTCTAAGATAAGAAATAAGGAATACTATATGTAACACTTAATTATAAAACTATAAAAGTTTGATCATGCTTCAAGTCATACCAAGGATTAATGATTAGCCTTGATATAAAGGCATATACTTACCTGGTTTCCCTATACCCTATAGGGTAAATCCGAGATGAAATAATCTTACATAACTTGATACGGATCCAAGAGGGCTATCTTATGCCATTGAAGAGGGGCAACCTTATGACTTTCAAATGGATCTAAATGGAGTTCAAACACATAAATATAAGATCCAAATATCATTGGGGCATAGATCCAAATGTCATTGGGGCGTGCTCCAATTTATAGGAGGCAGATTTGGTGCTTTACCATCAATTTTGGGCTTATACAACTTTGGGCTTTAATTGTACAGGTCATGTGCTTCATTTAAAAGTCACATGACTCACTTAAGTTGTATTATTAATGGGCTAGGCGTGTGGGCTTCTTTTGGGCTTAGTTTAGTTAGTTTGGTTATTTATTTTTAGTCTTTCTTTTGGGTTTTCATTTTAGGCCTATAAGGTTTATTAATTAGTTTTGTTTTAAGTGTGTTTAAGACTTATTTGGGCTTAATTGGCTTGTAAAAGCCTAAGGAAATTCGTGTAAGGCCGTATGAGTATTTAAATTAGGGTTTTAAAGAGTGAAGGGTTAGCCACCTTATAAATAGGCTAACCTAGGTTGTAAAAATAAGGATTGAATCAAATTATAAACTTTTCAGAGTTTTTCTCTTGGCTTAGCCGAAATTCTTTAGAGAGATTGTGAGATTGCTTGCTTTCTTTTCTATTGCATCAAGAATTAGGATTGCTTATCAATCATTTGATTGTGGCGTTTTCTTATTCTTCTTATTCCGATTATTTGCGTTTCCATTCACGTGTTGTTTGGGGGTTTAATAGGGAGGGTGTTTGTCTTCTTTGTCTTTTGAAATCAAAGCATATGTTTAAGGGGTTTTGGGTTCTTTAACTTTGGGGTTCCGCATCATTTGGTATCGAGGACGAATCTTTTCTAAAGAGGGAGGGAATGATATGGCCATGGGGGGCAAGTCATGATAATTTCATCAATCAACATCACAAGCATAAAGTACTTAGCCTTTTTGAAGCAAGAGAAGGAATTGGGCCAATTTAAGCCATCAAGGGCTTTTAACAACTTTGGGCTTAATTGTACAAGTCATGTGCTTCATTTAAAAGTCATATGACTCACTTAAGTTGTATTATTAATGGGCTAGGCGTGTGGGCTTCTTTTGGGCTTAGTTTAGTTAATTTGGTTATTCATTTTTAGTCTTTCTTTTGGGCTTTCATTTTAGGCCTATAAGGTTTATTAATTAGTTTTGTTTTAAGTGTGTTTAAGACTTATTTGGGCTTAATTGGCTTGTAAAAGCCCAAGGAAATTCATGTAAGGCCATATACTCTTAAATTAGGGTTTTAAAAAGTGAATTAGGGTTAGCCACCTTATAAATAGGTTAACCTAGGTTGTAAACATCATTATTGGGATCAAATTATAAACTTTTGAGAGTTTTCTCTTGGCTTAGCCGAAATTCTTTAGAGAGATTGTGAGATTGCTTGCTTTCTTTTCTATTGCATCAAGAATTAGGATTACTTATCAATCATTTGATTGTGGCATTTTCTTATTCTTCTTATCTCTATTATTTGCGTTTCCATTCACGTGTTGTTTGGGGGTTCAATAGGGAGGGTGTTTGTCTTCTTTACGTTTTGAGATCAAAGTGTATGTTCAAGGGGTTTTGGGTTCTTTAACCTTGGGGTTCCGTATCATAACTTACCTGGGTATATGTTATAAGATGAAAGAGTATTAGTAAGATGATTGAAGCATGTATGATCAGGTTAGGAGAGATAACTTGTTATCCATGATCTAATAGACTATAAAAGTGATCTAAAGGGGATTCAACTGATAACCTTAAGCTAAAAAGAGAAACTACTCATATTCTTATATAGAGTATAAATGCATGAGTATTGTTTAAAGTAATTATATGTTGTATGGAAGCTACTTATGGCAAACAAGGTATGCCATTGAGAACTATTAATGAGTTAAATAAGCCTAATATCTTATAATTGAAATAACTATGCCAGGATAGTCTAATTCATTATGTGAACAAGTATGCATAATGAAAGCATGTATTTCCATGATTTAAGCTACATATATATGTATATGTGTATGTGGACAAGTGCAATGCTAATTATGAAATATTACATGTTATTATTGTTTGCATAAACCTGTAACCATCATGACATGAATGAAAGACAGATGATGCAACTATGTGATCATATGATAGCATCCATGTGTATTGAAGCCTAGAGATCAATGATTGAAGTATGATAAGAATAAAGTGCACTCTTATATGAATGATGGCATTAAGCAAAGATGCTAAATAAAGTAAAGAAAAGTATGTTGATTCAAAATATGCTTAAGAATGGTAAAGCTTATGGGTCATAGTTCAATTGTGGATTAGATAGGCATGCCTAAAGGGATACAGTCGCAACTGCCATAGTTGACCCCGTTTGGGTCTTGTTCCTTAATGGAACCATCATTCGACCCTTTTGGATCCATAGTTTGTTCGTTGCTGGAACCATTGTTTGACCCCATTTGTGGATCCATTGTTTGATATCTTTGGATATCCATAATTTGATACCTTCGGGTACCCATTGCTCCCGTTATCTATCCTTTGAACTAATACTTAGGTAGGCTATTAAAGGTGATAATATGTACACAAGATAAAGTAAAACATTTATTAATTGCCCCACTTATGTAATGTAAGCATGATGAATGACCTATTGTTTTGATTGTCTTAAATTCCTTTCAACTATAAACTGTTTTTATGAAATGAAATGTCATGTTTCGTATTACATGATTGAGATGTCCCATATTTGAGGAAGGTTCCCGTGTGAGTATCGATGTGAGTTGATCTCCACCGATAGGATTCCACGGAGAATATATGGACCCTAAAGAGTATAATATTGTATTAGAAGATATATGGACTGTAACATGTACACTAAGTTTCATGTACTTTGTTTATGAAATGCATACATGTGGCATGAAGACTTTGTCTGGTAATCCTGACATGTAATGCTTGTTTTTTGTGATTGCATTGTAACTCCATTAGTTTGATATATATATATATATATATAGGTAAATGTTTACACACATGTATGCATAATGATAACATTGATCTAACCAAATGTAATGCATGACTTAAAATGATTTTGTAAGAGAATTAAGTTACCATGCTAAGATAACATTAAGGATATAAAGATTAAGAATCTAGTTTATGAGAATTGTATGATATATGTGAAGTGATCATGCCTACCAGGATTACTTATATATGCTATATGACTTAAGACCCTTATGCTATGAATTAACGTCCAATGCCTATAATATGTAAACAATGAGATTTAAGGCAATAATATAAAGTTTTGTACTATTAATAGCTATGATGTCTAGACTCATGAATAAGAGGACTATAAGGTGCATGAACTAGGCTAGTTAAGTTAAAAAGGAGATTATATGATGATAGTGAAGTGCCAAGTATTCAAGAACAAGATAAGTTAAGTAATATTTTAGATTATGATAACAGGGTATTTATTAATTAAAGACGAAGACTTCCCCAAATGCCTATTGAGAAATGATTCATATGATAGATATATATGATCTCCAATGTTATAGTGGATGTTGTGTAAGATAAGATACAATTGTAAGAGGTTTGTCTTTAGAGTTTTGTTTCCCTACTAAGCTTTATAGCTTAGCACGGGTTTATTTATCCGTGTAGGTTTCAGGATAAGCTCCAATGGATCGATAGCTATAGTGGCTAGACAACCAGTGAAGAGAAGATCTGGCAGATTGCAGTTGCCTTTGAGGATTTCATTATGTACTGTTGGCTAATTATGTTAGGCCTTCTTATTTATAAGTTGATTTAATTTATTGTGGCGTGTAATTATGGCCTGTATTATTATTTATTATTATTTATGCCTGATCTTTATTAGGTTTATGATGATAATTGATGATTATCCATGGTTAGTGGATTAGGGTGTTACAGACATTAGCTCAAACATATATGAGCTCGGTATTGGACTTTTGAGACCTTCGCTCTCTAATTTCTCTCTCTAAGTTTACTAAATTAAGTATCAAATGTTGATTCCTAGTTTGATCGAGCCTTTCTTATTTGTAGATTAGTTTATCTCATTGATCCAATTGGACTCTTCCATCTAAACTCACACATTTCTAATCATTTAAAAATTATCAATCAGCTTAGTTGAACTTAAAGAGGTTATCTTTTTAATTTTACCATTGGTTTTTATAAGTTTCCTTTCATTGCTTGTTTCTCAATTTTTATATTTTGATACTTATAAATTCTTTTTATTATCAAAATTTTTGAAAGGTTTAAAAAATCAGATAAAATCTATATTCGACTTGTTTATTGGACTAGGTGTGACATGTTACATTGTCTCTTTTTTCTCTAGAGCTAATAGATGCCTTGAACCTTTTTTCTTGTTAATTTTATTGAAATTTTCTATTCACTTTATAAAATTTTAGGCAAAGTTTTACCTACATATGTTTAAAACCTCTTTAAGGAAATACTTGATTATACTTCTATGTCATTTATGCCCTACCATCCAGCTCCAATACAAAGTCATTACACAATATTTTTTTCCCATCCTCCACTTTGTCATTCCATTTCCATACATAATCCCACATTTCAAACAATAATATACCAATATAATTCCATTAAAATTAATCATCCATACATGTATCAAACCTCCAAATAAATCTACTTAATATTTCATTTACAAATTATCAATGATATGTTATGGTATACATGCCTTCTACTCAAAATACAATAATATCCTAAACTATGCATCTCTCATGATGTCAAGTAAGTCATTTGCTTCCCATTGCTAATCCTTTTGTCTTCCATTATCTTATATACCTACGTGTAGAGGCAAAATCCACACGCTAAGCTTATTGTTTGGTGGTACACACCAAATTTATTTTCTTAATACATAATCTTATTTACAAATAATAATAATCACATGGCAAATGATTTATAAACTTAATAACATTCATGATACAATGAAAATCAATGCATTTCTATATTATCTCGCCACATTTTATCAATGAAACACACATACTGTGAGGCCCCACTTAATACCCACGTAGGAATAAGACATACTTATAGGAGTATAAAAATTGGAAGATAACAAATATGAAAGTTAATGTTGACTTGGGGATATAATCGGTATTAATATAATTGTTAGAGATAATTTGGTAATTTGCATAAATTTTGTTAGGCATGCATAAAGTTGTATAATGTGTTAAAAGAGATAAGAATGCATGCAATTAATTGATTAAGTAAAGTTTAAAGGCTAATTTGTAATTAAGGGAAAGTCAAAAGGTACCACCAATGAGGTATTGACAACTAGTGCTTGTAGAAATGGGTAAAGGTGTGTGTTTATTGAAGAAAAAGAGTACGGGCAGCCACTTAGGAAGGATGAATTTCCAATAGCTTTTCTCTCTTCTTCTAACACACATATTGCACTCAATTCATTTCTATGAGGGTAATTGAAAAGGGCAAAATGACTGGATACTAGTAAGTGCACTAGATTGGGTAAGTAATATAGGGAAATATATTTAAGACCCCAAAATACTGAACCCAAGGGAAAAGAGGTTTCTATGCTAAACATTTATGGTTGAGTGGAATTAATTTGAGATATTCCCCAAAGTTTGAATTAAAAGGAGTTCTAATCTAAGCAAGAAATTGAAATTAAAGACGAACAAGAAAAATAGAAAATAAAAGAAATCATTAAAGAAATCAAGCAAAGATAAATGTAATGCTTAGGAATCTTATCCTTATAGCAAATGGATATGGGTAAAACAATATAAGCATGAAATTATTAACAACCCAACTAAACCTAAGTTCCCATTCCAAAGCTACTATTCTAATCAATAAGCTTCCCATTTTGGAGCTAGGCTACTAATTAACTTAAGCATGAGTCTACAAATCCTATGTATCAGATAAATTCCCATTCTGAAGCCATTTATCCAAAAATCCATCTATTCCCTAAACCAAATGCAATGTGCACAGAGAGTTCAAGACTTCAATTCCGGAATCATCAAGGACTCTAGATGTAGAAAATAGAAGAACAAAGCATATATAACTAAATAAATCATTCAAATCTAACTTCAACTATCATTTCCAATAAAATTAAAGTTAAACTAAACAATGATACGGATCCAAGAAGGCTATCCTATGTCATTGAAGAGGGGCAACCTTATGACTTTCAAATGGGTCTAAATGGAGTTCAAACACATAAATATAAGATCCAAATGTTATTGGCGCGTGCTCCAATTTATAGGAGGCAGATTTGGTGCTTTACTATCAATTTTGGGCTTGGGCTTTAATTGTACAAGTCATGTGCCTCATTTAAAAAGTCACATGTCGCATTTAAGTTGTAAATGTGGGCTTAGGCATGTGAGCTTTCTTTTAAAGGGATTATTTAGTTATTTGGGTTATTAGTTAGTCTTTTATTTTGGGCTTCAAATTCGTCACTTTACCTTAGTAGGGTTTTAAGTAGTTGTTTTAGGTTAAATTTAGTGTTTTAAACCTATTGGACTTATGTATACCCATTCCTTTAGGGTTTGGAGGCTATAAATAGGTTATTATAACTTGTAAAGGGAATAAAATCATTGAATCAAATTATAAACTTTTGAGAGTTTTTCTCTTGGCTTTAGCCAAAATTCTTTAGAGAGATTGTGAGATTGCTTGCTTTCTTTTCTATTGCATCAAGAATTAGGATTACATATCAATCATTTTGATTGTGGCATTTTCTTATTCTTCTTATCCTGATTATTTGCGTTTCCATTCACGTGTTGTTTGGGGGTTCAATAGGGAGGGTGTTTGTCTTCTTTGTCTTTTGAAATCAAAGCGTATGTTTAAGGGGTTTCAGGTTCTTTAACCTTGGGGTTCCGCATCATTTCGTATCAGAGTCAAAAGAAAGGTAAATTCCTATTTATCTTAGTGTTAGGTTTTTGTTTTGTTTCTTTGATTTCTTTATGTTTATACCGAATTAGGTAGTGATAAGTTTTGATTTGTGTGGTAAATTTAGCATTTTCTTTTCCTTACCTTGTGTTTTTTTATACATTAAAAAGCCTTAGAAACCGAACTTGAACTTTGAATCTTTGGCATGAAAAAAAACAAAATTCTAGTAGTAGTAGCCTTTAGATTGGTGTGTTGAATTAAAAAAAAAAACAAAAAAAAAGAAAAAAAAAATCGTGGTACTGTTCACGGCTCTGTACATCGCACTGTTCATGGTACTGTTCATTGCACTGTTTACGGTACTGTTCATCAAAAAAAAAAAAAGAAAGAAGAGAGAAAAACGTGAAAGAGAAGAAAAATAGAAGAAAAAAAATTTAAGGAGCAAATTGAGCAAGGGTAGTTTATATAGCCTAAAGAAATCCTAATCCTTTCATAAGTGGGAAAAACTAATCCTTTTTGCTTTATGATTGGGAGGGGCAGCATTTACACCTTTTTCCAAACACCTTTGGGAATCCTTTAAAGGGTATGATATACAATCCTTATTGCTTTGGGTTTAGGTTTTCAAAATTCAATCAATATTTGATTTGGAATTACAATCCTAGTCCTACTTAACCAAGGATTTACTTTGCAATTATTGAACCACCATTTGTGCTATCCATTTGTGCCACCATTTTATATCATTTGTTATCCATTTGTGCTGCCATTTGTTATCCATTTGTTCCATCATTTTTGGAATCATTTTGATCATTTTTGCTACCATTTTTGATATCATTTGCCATCATTTTTCCAATCATTTGCCACCATTTTGTTACCATTTTTGGCATCATTTGCTATCATTTTTTTCCATTATTTTTCTATCATTTTGCCATCACTTTGCCACCATTTTGCACACAACTTAATACACTAATCAAGCTTGTTACACCATTCGGCCTAGTGATAATTTTGGCTCTAAATTGATTTGTTTTTGCATGCAACCTACTTCATTTATTTTAATTAGGTCTCTTTGTTGATTTCTTGCTTTGTTGGGTAGAATATTTAGGTTCGATATTTGATTTACTTTGTAGTGAATCAAATTCATTCATTTTATCCATATTGTCATTTTCCTTGATTTTTGTTGCTTATTTTCTTTGTTTTAAGCTAGTTTTTTTTTGTTCTATTTACATTGTTAGAGTATCGTTGCTTGTCCAATATTCTAATTTACTTATCATCAAGTGGTACACCACCCTTGTCCGTGTATCACCTCCATTATGTTTAGAGTCTTCTTTTCTAGTTTTTGAGCTATCTTTTTGTTGTTAGTTATTATTTCCTTGCTTTCTTAAACGTGCTCAAGTTTTTGATTTGTGATTTAAATCCTGAAGTGCAATTTTGACGTTGCAAGCTTGAGAGGAAAAAGGCAAGAGAATGAGAGGACATTAAGAGGGTAAAAGCCAAAATTTGAGTGAAACACGAGTGAATGTGAGGATGTCTTATTACAAGTCCAAACGACATTTACATCAAGATGAAAGGAATGTGTTTAAGGAAGATATAAAGTTGATAAGGCAAGACCTTAATAATCTAGAATGGTTGGTTAGACAATATTTCAACCACTCATTAGGATGGAGGAGAGCAAAGCAAAGAGAAAGAAGGAGAAAGTTATCCTAGAAGAAATAATTTGTGAACCTGAAAAGGGTGATATAGATATAGGCTTTGATAGTGAAATTACTCAAGACCATGAAGAGGAGGTTGTTGATGAGCTTGATGAGGAAAAAGAGGTTTTGGGTGAAGTTGAAGATGTGGAGAACTTGGTAAATGAGGTTGTTTTAGACGTGGAAGAGGATAATGATGTTGTGCATAATGGAAAAATATTTGAAAGTGAAGATGTTGATTGTTTGAGTGAGAATGAAGAAGCTAGTTTAGTGGAGATGGAAGATCTGCATGTTACAATTTCTCCTCTACTGCATAAGGAGGATGAGGTGCACATGGGAAGTGACAAAGGTCAAAATCATATCACTGTATTAAATACTAACCATGTTTTGCATAGTTTTTTTATTTATAACTTGCAGGATCATGATGAGTTCTTTAACGAAGAAGCATTCATACTATTTCCATCAATGCCAAAGATCGTTTATGAAGATGAATGTATTCCTCAAGTGCCAATTCCCAACTATTGCAAGACGAAGATTCGAGGACGAATCTTTTCTAAAGAGGGAGGGAATGATACGGATCCAAGAAGGCTATCCTATGCCATTAAAGAGGGGCAACCTTATGACTTTCAAATGGGTCTAAATGGAGTTCAAATACATAAATATAAGATCCAAATGTTATTGGGGCGTGCTCCAATTTATAGGAGGCAGATTTGGTGCTTTACTATCAATTTTGGGCTTGGGCTTTAATTGTACAAGTCATGTGCCTCATTTAAAAAGTCACATGACGCATTTAAGTTGTAAATGTGGGCTTAGGCATGTGAGCTTTCTTTTACAGGGATTATTTAGTTATTTGGGTTATTAGTTAGTCTTTTATTTTGGTTAGTCTTTTATTTTGGGCTTCAAATTCGTCACTTTACCTTAGTAGGGTTTTAAGTAGTTGTTTTAGGTTAAATTTAGTGTTTTAAACCTATTGGACTTATGTATACCCATTCCTTTAGGGTTTGGAGGCTATAAATAGGTTATTATAACTTGTAAAGGGAATAAAATCATTGAATCAAATTATAAACTTTTGAGAGTTTTTCTCTTGGCTTTAGCCGAAATTCTTTAGAGAGATTGTGAGATTGCTTGCTTTCTTTTCTATTGCATCAAGAATTAGGATTACTTATCAATCATTTTGATTGTGGCGTTTTCTTATTCTTCTTATCCCGATTATTTGTGTTTCCATTCACGTGTTGTTTGGGGGTTCAATAGGGAGGGTGTTTGTCTTCTTTGTCTTTTGAAATCAAAGCGTATGTTTAAGGGGTTTCGGGTTCTTTAACCTTGGGGTTTCGCATCAAACAATCATCAAGCTCTAGAGAATAATCACAATAAGAAATAGAAGAAGATAGGGAAATACTCATTAAACCCAAATATCCAAATACAAAATATGATTTAAAAATTTGCAAGCTAGAAGAACCACTCAATCATCAAGAATATAGTCATAAAAATATAAAAACAATGAAGTTTATATAATACACCCTTGATGAGAAAAAAAAATAGATCTTGAAGCTCCTTATTCTTTCTCTTTGA
This sequence comes from Excoecaria agallocha, assembly GCA_037975025.1. Classification (NCBI taxonomy): domain Eukaryota; kingdom Viridiplantae; phylum Streptophyta; class Magnoliopsida; order Malpighiales; family Euphorbiaceae; genus Excoecaria; species Excoecaria agallocha. Next base: position 34,175,621 of record CM075806.1, read on the forward strand.
AATTTGCCTTGAATCCCAAAATTAAAGATCTAAGCTAAATTAATCTCAAAATTTACAAGCAAAAACCAAAATAAAATTAAATCTAGCCTAAAAATAAATGAAAATGTAACCCCTTTATACAATAATATTCACAATGTAATTTAGATGTTATTCCACTACAATACACATAAAAAATCTAATCTTACATATACATGCCACATATGAAAACACAAAATTATCTCCTTCATTGCTCGACTTCATCGGTATTCAATGCATGTCCCTTTGAACTTTTATCTACACCTTCAAGTACCTGCACATAGTAAATAACTACATGTAAGCATAAATTCCTAGTGGTGGATACCCAACTAATAAATTTCACAAAAATATGTATACACCTAATTAAATTTCCATTTTCAAGTAACTTATTTCTACCATTTAAATTTCCTATTATTAAATTATTTTTTATTTTATTTCTATACCACTACCGGTCTTAGTCAATCTTCCCTTTCAAGCTTAGATTTTCAAATCTTCTACTAACTTTTATTTACATTTTAGTGTCCTACTTACTTTTACTTATTCCCTACCAATTTATTACATCCATTTATTTAACTGGGTATCCATATCCGTTCATTTTGATTACTAGTTTTTCATTTGTATTATTAATCCGTTAATCCTATTTCACTTTCTTGTATCATACTATTAATTTATTTTCAATACATACATGTGATCATTTTATCACCATAATATCAATTTAGCATATTATTTACTATTGACTATTTGTTCCTAAATTTCATGTTTAAATTATGATTTATTTTGTATTCGTATCATTTTTCTTAATCTCGGTTACATTACTTTAACTCATCATTTACCTATTGGTTTGGTCTTCATTATTAGATTATATTGTTATTCTTTGTTGCATTATACCCTTACTGGGTGACTAATTGTTTATAGTATACTTATTATAATAAATTTATTCCTTCTCATATCCATTCGATATTATATTTGTCGTTATTACTTTAATTTACTTCAGTCGCCAAATTTTTCGTTCATTCATTATATATAGAATATCTAGCTTAATTTAACATACGACTTACACTTAACGCGAAATCATTACTTTTTGTTTAGTTAACTTATTTAATATCCTTTTATTCTACTAAATTTCTAAATTTTCTCTTAATAATTTTACCAACTAAATATTCTAATTATCACAATTCCATATTTTCACATTAATTTCTCATAACTTTCACTATCATCCTTAATTTAGAGTGAAATTACACCTTTACCCTTGACAGATAAATATTTTGTGAAAAATACATTTAAGTCCTAATCTTTTGGTAAAATGGCATTTAGGTCCTTAAGGTTTCATTTTTTGCTATAATTACCATTTTATCCCTAATTTCTCACTTTTAAACACATTTCATCAAATTTTTAAATTTTCAACACATAAGTTATGTTTTCTTTTATTTTAGTCCTTAAATTCATTTTTTTTACCAAAATTACCATTTAGTTCTTATTTTCACAACTTTTTATTTACATTTTTGTGCTTCGCTTACCAAATTTATTCTATATTTCCATTTTTACCCTTCGAACAACATTTTCACTATCTTTTAACCATGTTATCCTTGAATTCACATCTCGCCATGATTCTTTTATTTTATTTCTTAAATTATCATTTATTTTTAATATACTAATAATTTTTAATTTTCATTCTAAAATTCAATCCTTATACACAATAAATCCTATAATATTCAAATTTTACTTTTGGTCCTTATAGATCCTTTTAATTACATTTTCATCTTTCAAGCGCGAGTATGCTAAAATTTCTCTTTCATCCATAACTTTTAGTTTACTTCCATTTCCATCCTTTATAATTCAATTTTACATTTCTATGTCCAAATTACCATCTACTCCCTCGTACTACTTATTTTTAACTTTACTTATTTAATTAACACTACTTAGGTGAAATCTCATTTTGGTCCTTAACTTTTGTTGATCACATTTCTCACCAATTATTACCAAATTTCACAATTTTTGCCCTTTTTACACTAATTACTACAATTTCGCCCTTCAATTTATGTTTTGGTCTTTAAAATTTCTTTTCATAGTGGCAAACAACCATTTAGTCTTTGTTGGCTTTATTTTCATACACTTTCATCATTTTTACCATTTTGCCTCTCTTAATAACATATTTGCTCATGTCATTCACTTAATTATATTTTTCATAATATTTATTATTTATTTATGCATATTCTATTCTTTTTATATATGTCAACCTTTTTAGTCCCTTTTTTCCTTACTTAATTACATGTGTAAACTATTTATCTAATTATTTGCATTTTTGTCCACTTTCATCTTTTGTTGACATTTATTTCATTTATAATCAATCATTTACATTTTTATCCATTATTTACTATTAACTTGCATATTTGCCATTTTTAATCCTTTATTCACATTATTATTACTCTTTCACTATTTCTTTACATATTTAACACTTATTTACTTATTTATCCATTTTTACGGATAATTTACAAGCTCATACATTTTTCATCATAATTTATCAATTAAATTCCTATTTGCCCTTAGTAGTTTCCAAAAGAAACGAAACCCTCAAGTTGGATATGTGAAACATTGACCCTATAAATCCACAAATAAGTTGAGGTGACCATATAGAGGGCCAATGCCTTAACTAGCATCATACTATTTCTTCTTTTTCTTTTTTTTTTTTTCCTTTTTATCACTTTTCCTCATATTTATGGTGTGAATCTGCCTTTGGTCCACTCATGCACGTCACCATGACTCGTTACCGTAGTGAATATCCCTATAGCTAGCCATTGTATCCTATACCTCTGGTTTTGTTGCTAAGTACTAAAGGAAAAACTATTTTCATAATTTCAATTAGCATATGCAGCATTCTCACATTTTCCCATATTTTCACATAATATCACAATCAAACTTCATATCAAATAATTTGTGCTCATCAAATCATTACATCTATCACATAACACATTCACATCAATTGTCCATATCCATCATTCATATTCATAATTTAATTTATATAATATTCTTATCATAGACATTAAGTTCTCATATATTATCATCACACTTATATATATACCATTTGTCATTTTACTTTAAATGATTATGATTTCACCATCATCTTCATTCGGCCAATTTTATTCATTTATTATCCATTATTTTTCACCTCATTTAGTTTCTAATCTTGTTCAAGTGCCAAATTCATACATTTTTACTAAAATTTCATCAATTTACCCATTAGTTCTCTTTTGTTCCCTATTCGGTCCCTACCTATTTTCATTCATTTAACATTGATTTCATGTTGTGTTTTATATATAATGGTTAAATTTTATCGTATTACATATAATTTCATCTTAAAGTTCATGTTTAATACATCACTTTATTATTATTTCATTAAAATCTCCTAATTACGCACTAGTATACACCTCGGCCAATATGTATACACTATTTTTCATCTACTTTTTCTTATGTTCTTATTTCTTAAATATTATTTAGATTATCTTAAACTCCCATATGGTTGTATACATATGATATCCAACTAGTTTACAAGCGTATACAATATGTCCATTTGACCATCATTATGTTCAAGCATGATTTTATTGTTTTTATCACTCACACTAAGTTCATTTACTATCCTAATGATCATTCCACACTTACTTTTCAAATAATTAGCAATTTATCACCTTGTATACATATGTATACAGTTCGATCATCGATGTATAGCATATTAACTTATTTTTCTAATAACCATAATTTATTTCATGTTATTTTATTAAACTACTGATTTATCTTTGGTTATTTCATTATTTCATTTATATTCCTATAGTTACATAATAGGTTTCCATATTAACCTTCCTTTAGTAATCATGTGTTCATGTCTTTAACCTTAAAAATCTCATTATTTACTACTTAATTTCATTTATTTACCATTTATTTGAATTAAAACACATGTTATGTGACATAATAGGTGTCAATTGTATTTTCATGCTTTTAATCATACTTTCTTGCATTTTATTTCACCAATCACATTATTTAACACCAAATTTCATTTATGTATCATCTATTTAATTTTAACTCAACTTACACACAAAAGTCCTAACTTACATAACATTAATCACATGAAATAAATTAGTTTAGGTATCCATATACCTATTTTCCAAGCTTTCTCCTTGTTCACTCTTTCTTTTCCTTCATTATCCTTCTGATTTCACTTGATTTTCTATGAATTCCTACCTTGGCCAAATTCCTCTACAAGTCCTTTCGTTAATTTTTTTTCATCTGTAATTCAAAATATACTCAAGATATTAATCTCTAACTTAAAGTCTACCTAAAAATCCATTAAACTCATTAAAATTTTACTAAATTAGCTTACTTGAATTTTTGCTTCAAACCTTTTCTTCATAATTTCATCCACTTCCTCCACTCAAAATAGGCTCTTAAGATAGCATGAATTTAGGGCCTTAGAATTATTTACAGCATGAGATTTAGTGGGATTAGGTTAATGGATTTAAGATAAAATGGAGAAATTGAAGGAAGAATGGGACAATAAGAAGAGAGGAGAAGATGGGAGAAATTTCTGGAATTTTTTGGTTCTTAGACTTTTTTATACCCATCCTAATTTGGCTAAATTAGGTCAAACCAATTGGCCCAATTAACCTAATTAACCAATATTTTGGTTCAATTATTTTTCTATCACTTCTCTTGCTTAATTTTTAATAAAAATAAGCCCATGATAATAGAAAAAATATTTATTAGACTATACAAATATTTTTGGATCAATTGGACACTATTTTTTGATCTGTTAAATTTCCACCAGTTTGAAAACTCATTTTTTAAAATCAACGTAAAATTAATTTTTTTTATTGCCAAATAATTCCTCATAATATTTCAAGTAAATCCATATGCTTAGATAATTGTTCAAAGGCATCTAGCATTTTTTTAAACCTAAAGGTAAAATTCATCGGTCCAAAACTCAAAAATTCAAAGTTGTCTGAAAATTTATTTTTCACTTTTAAATATTAATTCGAATTATTTTTTATGGTTTGGTGTGATCGAAATAATTTTTTTAGGTCTTTAGAATATTTTTGAGTCAATCTAAGTTTTGTCAAACCCTAATATTGATACGGATCCAAGAGGGCTATCCTATGCCATTGAAGAGGGGCAACCTTATGACTTTCAAATGGGTTCAAATGGAGTCCAAACACATAAATATAAGATCCAAATGTTATTGGGGCGTGCTCCAATTTATAGGAGGCAGATTTGGTGCTTTAATATCAATTTTGGGCTTATACAACTTTGGGCTTTAATTGTACAAGTCATGTGCCTTATTTAAAAAGTCACATGACTCATTTAAGTTGTAAATGTGGGCTTAGGCATGTGGATTTTCTTTTAAAGGGATTATTTAGTTATTTGGGTTATTAGTTAGTCTTTTATTTTGGGCTTCAAATTCGTCACTTTACCTTAGTAGGGTTTTAAGTAGTTGTTTTAGCTTATTTTAGGTTAAATTTAGTGTTTTAAACCTATTGGACTTATGTATACCCATTCCTTTAGGGTTTGGAGGCTATAAATAGGTTATTATAACTTGTAAAGAGAATAATCATTGAATCAAATTATAAACTTTTGAGAGTTTTCTCTTGGCTTTAGCCGAAATTCTTTAGAGAGATTGTGAGATTGCTTGCTTTCTTTTCTATTGCATCAAGAATTAGGATTACTTATCAATCATTTTGATTGTGGCGTTTTCTTATTCTTCTTATCCCAATTATTTGCGTTTCCATTCACGTGTTGTTTGGGGGTTCAATAGGGAGGGTGTTTGTCTTCTTTGTCTTTTGAAATCAAAGCGTATGTTTAAGGGGTTTCGGGTTCTTTAACCTTGGGGTTCCGCATCATTTGGTATCAGAGTCAAAAGTAAGGTAAATTCCTATTTATCTTAGTGTTAGGTTTGTGTTTTTTTTTTCTTTGATTTCTTTATGTTTATGCCGAATTAGCTAGTGATAAGTTTTGATTTGTGTGTTTTTGTGTGTTAAATTTAGCCTTTTCTCTTCCTTAGCTTGTGTGTTGATTCATTAAAAAAAAAAAGAAAGAAAAAAAAATCGTGTACTGTTCATTGCACTGTTCACGGTACTGTTCATCGCACTGTTTACGTTACTGTTCATCGCACTGTTCACGTTACCGTTCATCAAAAAAAAAAAAAAGAAAGAAGAGAGAAAACACGTGAAAGAGAAGAAAAATAGACGAAAAAAAGAAATTAAAGAGCAATTGAGCATGGGTAGTTTATATAGAAATTCTTAATCCTTTCATAAGTGGGAAAAACTAATCCTTTTTGCTTTAGGATTGGGAGGGGCACTTTTACACCTTTTCCAAACACATTTGGGAATCCTTTAAAAGGTAGGAAAATTAATCCTTATTGCTGTGGGTTTAGGCTTTCAAAAAAAATCCTAGTCCATATCTAAATTGGAATTACAATCCTAATCCTAGTTAGACAAGAATTTCTACTTGGCAAATATTTGTGCTATCCATTTATTATCCATTTATGCCAATCATTTTTATCATTTGCTATTCATTTGTGTAACCATTTTTGGAAACTTTTCACCATTTGTGCAACCATTTTTTGCAACTTTTCCATCATTTGTGTAACCATTTTTGGAAACTTTTTCCACCATTTGTGCAACCATTTTTGGAAACTTTTTCCACCATTTGTGCTATCATTTTTGGAAACTTTTGCCATCATTTTTGCTATCACTTTGCCATCTTTTTGCCATCGTTTTGCACATAACTTGATACACTAATCAAGCTTGTTACATCGTTTGGCATAGTGAAAAAAAAATTGGCTGTAAATTGATTTGTTTTGCATGTTTTATAGTTTTAATTGGTATCTTGTTGATTTTCCTTCTTTGTTGGGTAGAATATTTAGGTTCTATATTTGGTTTACTTTGTAGTGAATCAAATTCATTCATTTTATCCATATTGTCATTTTCCTTGATTCTTGTTGCTTATTTCTTTGTTTTATGCTAGCTTTTGTTCCATTTACATTGTTAGGGTATCATTGCTTGTCCAATACTCTAATTTTGTTATCATCAAGTGGTACACCACTCTTGTCCGTGTATCACCTCCATTGTGTCTAGAGTCTTCTTTTCTAGTTTTGAGCTATCTTTTTGTTGTTAGTATTATTTCCTTGTTTTCTTAAACGTGCTCAAGTTTTTGATTTGTGATTTACATTCTAAAGTGCAATTTTGAAGTTGCAAGCTTGAGAGGAAAAAGGCAAGAGAGTGAAAGGACATTAAGAGGGTAAAAGCCAAATTTTGAGTGAAACACGAGTGAATGTGAGGATGTCTTATTACAAGTCCAAGCGACATTTACATCAAGATGAAAAGAATGCGTTTAAGGAAGATATAAATTTGTTAAGGCAAGACCTTAATAATTTTGAATGGTTGGTTAGACAATATTTCGAACCACGAATTAGAATGGAGGAGAGCAAAGCGAAGAAAAAGAAGGAGAAAGTTATCATGGAAGAAATAATTTGTGAACCTGAAAAGGGTGATATAGATATAGGCTTTGATAGTGAAATTACTCAAGACCATGAAGAGGAGGTTGTTGATGAGCTTGATGAGGAAAAAGAGGTTTTGGGTGAAGTTGAAGATGTGGAGAACTTGGTAAATGAGGTTGTTTTAAAGGTGGAAGAGGATAATGATGTTGTGCATAATGGAAAAATATTTGAAAGTGAAGATGTTGATTGTTTGAGTGAGAATGAAGAAGGTGGTTTAGTGGAGATGGAAGATCTGCATGTTACAATTTCTCCTCTGCCGCATAAGGAGGATGAGGTGCACATGGGAAGTGACGAAGGTCAAAATCATATCACTGTATTAAATACTAACCATGTTTTGCATAGATCTTTTGTTTATAACTTGCAGGATCATGATGAGTTCTTTAATGAAGAAGCATTCATACTATTTCCACCAATGCCGAAGATCATTTATGAAGATGAATGTATTCCTCAAGTGTCAATTCCCAACTATTGTAAGACGAAGATTCGAGGACGAATCTTTTCTAAAGAGGGAGGGAATGATACGGATCCAAGAGGGCTATCCTATGCCATTGAAGAGGGGCAACCTTATGACTTTCAAATGGGTTCAAATGGAGTCCAAACACATAAATATAAGATCCAAATGTTATTGGGGCGTGCTCCAATTTATAGGAGGCAGATTTGGTGCTTTAATATCAATTTTGGGCTTATACAACTTTGGGCTTTAATTGTACAAGTCATGTGCCTCATTTAAAAAGTCACATGACTCATTTAAGTTGTAAATGTGGGCTTAGGCATGTGGGTTTTCTTTTAAAGGGATTATTTAGTTATTTGGGTTATTAGTTAGTCTTTTATTTTGGGCTTCAAATTCGTCACTTTACCTTAGTAGGGTTTTAAGTAGTTGTTTTAGCTTATTTTAGGTTAAATTTAGTGTTTTAAACCTATTGGACTTATGTATACCCATTCCTTTAGGGTTTGGAGGCTATAAATAGGTTATTATAACTTGTAAAGAGAATAATCATTGAATCAAATTATAAACTTTTGAGAGTTTTCTCTTGGCTTTAGCCGAAATTCTTTAGAGAGATTGTGAGATTGCTTGCTTTCTTTTCTATTGCATCAAGAATTAGGATTACTTATCAATCATTTTGATTGTGGCGTTTTCTTATTCTTCTTATCCCAATTATTTGCGTTTCCATTCACGTGTTGTTTGGGGGTTCAATAGGGAGGGTGTTTGTCTTCTTTGTCTTTTGAAATCAAAGCGTATGTTTAAGGGGTTTCGGGTTCTTTAACCTTGGGGTTCCGCATCGCTTTGATTTCAAAAGACAAAGAAGACAAACACCCTCCCTATTGAACCCCCAAACAACTCGTGAATGGAAACGCAAATAATTGGGATAATAAGAATAAGGAAACGCCACAATCAAAATGATTGATAAGTAATCCTAATTCTTGATGCAATAGAAAAGAAAGCAAGCAATCTCACAATCTCTCTAAAGAATTTCGGCTAAAGCCAAGAGAAAACTCTCAAAAGTTTATAATTTGATTCAATGATTATTCTCTTTACAAGTTATAATAACCTATTTATAGCCTCCAAACCCTAAAGGAATGGGTATACATAAGTCCAATAGGTTTAAAACACTAAATTTAACCTAAAATAAGCTAAAACAACTACTTAAAACCCTACTAAGGTAAAGTGACGAATTTGAAGCCCAAAATAAAAGACTAACTAATAACCCAAATAACTAAATAATCCCTTTAAAAGAAAACCCACATGCCTAAGCCCACATTTACAACTTAAATGAGTCATGTGACTTTTTAAATGAGGCACATGACTTGTACAATTAAAGCCCAAAGTTGTATAAGCCCAAAATTGATATTAAAGCACCAAATCTGCCTCCTATAAATTGGAGCACGCCCCAATAACATTTGGATCTTATATTTATGTGTTTGGACTCCATTTGAACCCATTTGAAAGTCATAAGGTTGCCCCTCTTCAATGGCATAGGATAGCCCTCTTGGATCCGTATCAATCGGCCTAACCAGAGCATAAGGATTGCTTTTACATGCACTGTTAGTCTTGTGTTTGGCTTAATGTAGTTTGTCACATTTTTTTGGTTATAGATTAAAGTATGGAAGAATCTAATGAAGTGATAGATGATGTTGCTAAGAATAACAAGCCTACCAGATCTCATTCATCTTTGCCTAGACCCATCGGGTTAAATGGAAATGATGTGCCACCTCTACCTCCAACTCGGGGGGAAGTGTTATTGAAACTAGTGGAGGATATATTGACATTATTAATCACATGACTGTACCTAGGGCTCCCATCGACTTGTTTTGGAAACATAGAGCTGAAGAATTCACTTGTACATCTTTAGATGAATTCGAAAAGTTAGAGTTCTAGTTGGAAAAAGTGGAAAGAATGCTAGATGAAATTAGATGTCCACTTGAACAAATGGTGCACTTTGCTGTCTCTCTTCTTCAAAGACCAACATATGAATGGTGGAAGTTTGTTCTTAGTCAACCTTAATTACTTAAACCTCTCACCTGGGATTTCTTTACTTCGAAATTCAAATAGAAATATTTTATAAAAGCTTATAAGAATGAGAGGTGGAAGTAATTTTTAAACTTGAGGCTAAGAAATCTAACTGTTGCTAAATATGAAAAGAAGTTTAATCACCTTGGTAAGTATGCGCCGAGAAATGTGCTTATTGAGAATTTCAAATGCTACAAATTTTAAGATGGCTTGAATGATTCGATTAAAGATCATTTAGAGGCAGCCACCTCACTGTAATAAGTAACCTTTGATTAGCTGGTGCTAGTAGCACTTAAAGTGGAGTAATAGGAGATAGCTAAAAAAAGAGACCTTAACATAGGGGTTATGCAAGTGGTGGTCAGTCCTCAGGTAAAATGATACGACCATAGAAAGGGCAAGTCATGATGATTTCATCAATCAACATCACAAGCTTAAAGTACTTAGCTTTTGGAAGCAAGCGAAGGAATTGGGTCTAAGTTATTTTGGGCTTATATAACTTTGGGCTTTAATTGTACAAGTCATGTGCCTCATTTAAAAGTCACATAACTCATTTAAGTTGTAAATGTGGGCTTCCTTTTAAATGGATTATTTAGTTATTTGGGTTATTAGTTAGTCTTTTATTTTGGTTAGTGTTTTATTTGGGGCTTCAAATTCGTCACTTTACTAAGTAGGGTTTTAAGTAGTTGTTTTAGCTTATTTTAGGTTGAATTTAGTGTTTTAAACCTATTGGACTTATGTATACCCATTCCCTTAGGGTTTGGAGGCTATAAATAGGTTATTATAACTTGTAAAGATATATTATTGAATCAAATTATAAACTTTTGAGAGTTTTCTCTTGGCTTTAGCCGAAATTCTTTAGAGAGATTGTGAGATTGCTTGCTTTCTTTTCTATTGCATCAAGAATTAGGATTACTTGCGTTTGATTGTGGCATTTTCTTAATTCTTCTTATCCCGATTATTTGCGTTTCCATTCACGTGTTGTTTGGGGGTTCAATAGGGAGGGTGTTTGTCTTCTTTGTCCTTTGAAATCAAAGCGTATGTTTAAGGGGTTTCAGGTTCTTTAACCTTGGGGTTCCGCATCATTAGGCACATGACTTATACAATTAAAGCCCAAAGTTATATAAGCCCAAAATAACTTAGACCCAATTCCTTCGCTTGCTTCCAAAAGCTAAGTACTTTAAGCTTGTGATGTTGATTGATGAAATCATCATGACTTGCCCTTTCTATGGTCGTATCATAAAAGATTTCAGGAAGGTACATCTATTGCATAGGAATCTACTCAGGAATCTGCTACTAATTGAAGGCATCAAGGCTTCCTATCATCGACCAATTCTAGTATAGGCCCTTTTACAGGTCAAATTCTAACGTATTTAAGTGCCCTCAATGTTATAAGCATCGTTGGGGCCTTCCCAGGAGATCTATGGGTGTGTGTTTTCAATGGCAGTACTTACCATTTTATGGCAAAGTATCCTATAAATCAATCATAAGGTTTACAAGTTAACAGGAAGTTTCTAATTATAGACATTGGGAGAGCAATCGAGGTACGGCTGTATCTTGTTCATTTATAACAAAAAGAATTTTTTAATCATTAAAGGAAAATACCACAAAAGTATTTATATTATTCATTAAGAAAATTGGATCGATGTCCTACTTTTGCCCTAAAACTCACATGTAAATATCCAACTTTCAACAAAATAACATATCTTATACATAATTAAATAACACATAATGTTTCTTAAACAAAACTTGGGCTAACAAGTCCTTATCTTCAAAAGCTTGCAATGAAATGTTTCTTTATGAATTTGCATACAAGGACCAATGTCCTCATCAAAAGGATCATAATGAATTGCCTGATTTATGGATGCCTATTTTCATGGATGATTTTACATTTATGCCATGAATTACCACTTTTCTATATGTTTAGGTGTGCCTTTAATTTATTCTGCTATGATCTTGCATGTGCCAAAAAAGATAACATAATTAATCCAAAAGCCATTATGTCACATCCATCAAAGGTATAAATAAGTGTGAAGTTTCGAACTCTCTCTAGGTTTTGGCCTCATAAGGTCGGAACACCATTTCCCAATGTTCTATTGGGTGATGACTCCTAATGCCTTATGGTGTCCCAAAAATATACCTCTCGAAGATCAATTGCTAAAGATGGGATAGGGATACCTCGAGATACTGTCTCATTCTTTTTTAAGGCCTAAGACTCTGTGAATTGGGTTAAATTCCTAGATCATTGTAAAGTAACCGATCCGCTTAGGTATGCAAAACTTAGCTTGTCCAGCTCTAAAAATGGGATCGAATTTCCAAGGCGAAGGTGGGGGTGATCCATAACTTAGAGATTACTTAAGGAAATGAACACAAGTCTCAACTTCATTACTTGACGAGCAAAAGGTTAAAAGGTTTCCGGCAGCGTGCATCACAATGGCAACTCAACTGGGAAGCTTTTGAGACTTCTCCAAAAGTACTTTTGATTTATGTGACATAAATAGGCTTTTGATTAAGAAAATTGATTTTTTTTCAAAATTTGCATAGAGCCTTAGAATAAGTTAGGCATCCCTTTTTATGACCCCGATGCATTCCCACAATAACCCTTTGTGTTCACTCAATCCAGTGCTTTGTCAAAAGATAATCACCAGCTCAAGTTTTATACCTTTTGGTATATGAAATGGTGACTTAATTGGTCATTATGCTCATGATTAACTAGACCCTTTGGTAGGGGCCATGCTTGGGTAGCCTTCTAATCGAGTACCTAAACCAAAGCCTATATAGTTGGCATAGATACTTACATTAAGATATCCTTAATAATTTTGCATTGCTTGTGATGTGGCTCTTTATGTATTGAGTATACCCGAACAAACCTAGATGTCTACTTATCAAAGGTTTCTATGCCCCAGTAAGCCCATCTCAATTTGCTTAGATCACTCAAATATGCATTGTCAAAGCCTTTGCATTCTTTTGTTGAGAGATGTTACGTTGCCAGATTTTTGTCACGAATCATACATATTCATCAGGTCCCCTGTTGACCCATAGATTAAGCCCACATAGGAAAAAAACTGTTGACTGCATGTGCAGGAGAATAGGTGGAGAGGACCCTTGTATGTGATTTTTGATGATGCATATAATGATCATATATGTTGCATATAATGATCATCTGCATAGGCTCATGCATTATGCTACCAACCTTATTTTAGCAGCCATAGTAGATCTGACATTGCCCAAGTGATTTTAGGGTTAGGACAGCCATTTGGTTTAAAGGTTATTTTTAAAATAGATAGGGAAATTAGTATCTATTCTGGGTTCAAAATAGTAGTTTGAATTTGGTATTGGGGGTATACTAGATGATTTGTATTAAGAGTTGTTAGATTATTTGAAAAAGGAGATAATGTCTAGCTTATTGCACTGGTTATTACTTCTAGTTCCTGAGACTTGGATAGGAGGATATATGACTTTGAAAGGAGGATAATGTCAATGTTTGCTAGCCTTATTGCTAGTTTGATCACTATTTCTAGTGTTCAGCCTATTATGCCCACTATAGCTTGAGTCAAGCTTACAGTCATCAGGGAGATTCTAGTTACAGCTACTGCAACACCTATTTTAATGATGGACATTAGGAATGTAGAGCTAATAGTCCCCTCGACAGAGCATGTAATGGATGAAGGTTTTACCATGGGTGGACCAAAACATGAATTCATAATTGATGATAAAGATGAGTGACAAAGCCCTTAAGTGGTTAAGAATCAAATCCCTAAGATGGAAGATCTTGCTATCAGTAAGATGGAGGCATTCACTAGATTGTTGTCAAATTGAAAGGGAGTCAACCCAAAAGACATGTATTTAGAAAGTGAAGATGTGTTTACCAAGTTTTGATAACACTTCTAATCCTTCAGTGCATATCAAGCAGTATGCCTTGGTTATGAAAAGGATTACCTTTTTCAAGAGACAAAAGGTCAATTATTTCAGTCTCAGTCTTGTTTGGCCCACTGTTGATCGATATCACGGCTTGGATAGGAACACCAAAGAAGATTGGGAAAGGTTGGCCAAATAATTGTTGAGGTAGTATGACCGCAACATCCACATGAAGGTTTCCCTTAAAGATCTAGAATTATTGCAATAATAGTGTAACACCCTAATACCCCCTAGAAGGAATATGAGATCATAACAACATTCTAAAATTTCATCTCATTAACTTATTTCCTTTGAATGACTAAACAGAAGTAAAACATATTTATAGGTTCTTTATTCATAACCTCATTATGCTTCTTGCATTATTAAAATTACTTTCTTAATTCTCCATACCACTTGCATATCATAATATGTAGATACATATACAATCTCAAAATTATTTATAACATCTTTACATTTCTTATTCGTTACACATATTACATATCCTTTACACCATACAGTACAAAAATGATTATATACCAAAATAAAACTTCAGGCTTCACTCCTAATGGCTGCAGATGTTGACTTGAAAATCTGACACTTCTATTTTACAAATATGCACCCACACTGGAAGAACACATATGTTGAGCAATGGCTCAGTAGGGAGCAAAACAATGTAATTGACTTTTTGACGAAGTCTCAAATATAAATGATGCAATATGCCAATATACATTACATAATAACTTTTAATAATTAACATACCTTATCATATAATAACACTTATACATTCACAATAATAGTTCCATACATTAAGTAACACCTCAATACCTTTTATAAATCACACTAACAATATCAATAAGAAACACTAGCAATACAATAAGGCACTAAAGCATTTACACTATTAATCATTCATCATTATTCATCAATCAGATCACTTTTATTCAACCAATTTCCATTAACGATGGATAACGAGAACAAACACTAGATACTGGCAAGCAGTATCAAACACTGGAGTTGCAATAGTCTCAATTCACTAAATACCAATAGGTATCGAAACACTAGACACCTTTTGATGCCTACACTAGTAGTTGCATTCACTATCCCTTATAGGTGTACCTATCTATCCACAAATATGAAAAATTTAGGCTCTTAACGAATCTTTAATCACTCGAGAATATTACATTTAATGCATTTAGGATCATGGAGTCAATACACACAATAAAGCATTCAACAATATCACTAAATCATTTATATTCAATTACACTTAAGATACAATTCAATATGATTATCATTTATCGTATGGCATTTGACACTATCAATATAATTATTCATGTTCATTCACATTAATCATATTCCATTTATCACATTGTACACTTATGTACATACAATCATTTTGTTGGAATATCATAAATTGTATAAACCTAGTAATAGCATAAACTGAATCATGTGCATCTAACTTCTCATGTTTGCTTTTTACTTTGTAATTGTATCTCAATATTCAATCATATATTACATGTATTTAATGACATATTATATCCCTATATGTGCATTTAAAGTTTTCTAAACGTGTTCAAAAAGGTCCAGGTAAGTTTTGATAACATTTCAGGGTATAAAAGTCAAGTATAGACTAAAATAGATGAGTGACCTGACTGACCCAAGGTTGTCTTAGCCGAATCGATTGTATTGTAGTTAGTCTAAAATGCTTTGACTTGGCTAGGTCAAAAACCATGTCAGTTTGATTGATTTAAAAACCTTGCTTTTCAACAAACAACTTTTCTATACAAAATTATGCATGGTTTTTAGCATAGTAAATGTGATTTCAAGGCAAAATGATCTTGCAGACAATTATTCCTCTATATATTTATTTTCCAAATCATTAGAAATAAGGCTATTTGAGATTCTATGTCTTAAAATATTCATAAAAGAGTATAAAGTACTCCAAATGACAAGGCAGCAGCTATAACTCAACTTCAAGCTACATTACAAGGACCTTAGAGGCAGAACTAGATTTGGATTTCTTCTTTAAAGCTTTAGATATATGTCTTATCTTCAATATTAAGCTAAAATTTCAAGCCTACACATTAAGCTATAACCAAATGTCTTATCTTCATTTGGATATCTATAGTGCAAATTAAAGCCTACACATTAAGCTATAACCAAATGTCTTATCTTCATTTGGATATCTATAGTGCAAATTAAAGCCTACACATTAAAACTGATTTAAGTGAACCCTATGATAGAATTTCACTAAGTCATTCTTTTGGACAAATCACCTTTTTCATGAATTTCAACATCATACCTGGGCTCTAACATCAATTATAGATCATTTACAATGCATTCACCAACTCAAACCAATTTAAACATATGCCAAGAAAATATGAGACTCCCATACCTCAAAATTGGCCAACTAGCTCTATTAGTGCCCATCCTTCTATTTTCCTTTATTTTGCTAATTTCTCCAACTAAAACACATTATAAATACACATCAATCTCCAATTCCATCCATGATTCCATCTTTGCATTTTTAGAATAAATAAATGATTAAAATTTGAGCCAAATTCCTATATCACCTAACTTGGTTTGCTTGTACTTTGCTAGTACTCCCCCTTCTCTTTGCTTAATCTCTTATGGCATAGATTTTAGTGTTTTAAAGTGAAAAAGTTGAAGTAATTTCCATGATTTTTTACCTTGAATGGCCAACCATCTTTCCTTTTTTATATGGATGAAATTTCATGTAATTTCTAAAGAACACATGCTTAATCTAATTGGTTCGCTTGTCATCTTTATGTAAATTGTACTTTACTCTAGTTAATTAATTTTAATTCCAATTGCATACAATATTAACTTAAATAACATATTTATCCACACTTCTCAAATGATGATGCATACTTAGCCTAAATTGACAATTTATGGAATTACCTTTCACTTTCACATTAATACCATTTATATCCTGAACTAATCTTTTACTCTATTAATCGTTAGTATTCACTTCATATTCTCCCTAGATATGTTGAAATGCTATTAGGATATATGTTAGGGACTTACATTTCTCACCCCCCCCCCCCCCCCCCGCCCCCCCTTATAAAATTTTATCCTCAAAATTCTTCTTGCCACTAAGTATACCATTGCTCGCATACACTCGAGCTGGAGCATTAGAAGCGGCAGGATTCTCTACCATCTTAGATGATGCTCAACCCATTCTACCTTGACTTCCTCTATCTCTACCAATTCCAGAAACATTAACATTGCCTTAACTTACTTACAAGGCTAATCTCCCTTGGGTTTGGGGATAATTAGCTCGCATTTTTTCCACGCCACCACACTTAAAACAAGCTCCAGTGAGTTCTCTACACATACCCCAATGTCTTTTTTGATAATATTCACATATCAGTAAAGTGCTACCTCTATTAGATTGTGTTGTATCACTAAACACTAAGGCTGGTTTCTAAGCCAAACTCTGGGTAACTTGCGAGCCTTCTTACTACTAACCACTCCACTATCCTAGGACTTCCTCTTTTGTTCTTTCTTTTGCTTCATCTATTCAAATTCTTCTAATTTCAAAGCATCTGAAACCCATTGATAATAATTCACTGATTGTGTAGTGGTTAGTGCTACTAGAGGTCCTTTAATAGTCTTATTCAATCTATCTTCAAACTGCCAACACCTGAAGTCTTTGATCATTAGTGCGATAGGCATATACTTGCTAAGTTGACTAAACTCCTTTTCATATTTAGCTAATGTTAAATTGTTTTTCTTTAGAGTCATAAATTCCTTCCATTTGCCCTCTTTGTAAGCTTTGGTAATATATTTCTTCTCAAATTCATGGATAAAAAAGTCCCATGTCAATTCAACAGGTTGCTAACGATTCTGGAGCACAAACTTCCACCAGTCATAAGATGGACCTTCTAACAATGACATTGCACAAGTAACTTGTTCATCCAGCAAACAATTGATATCTTACAATATCCACCTAGTTTTTCTAACCAGAATTTAGCTACATCTAACTCATCCATTGATGTACCTCTAAACTTTTTTGCTTCTTTCTTCTTAATAAGATAATAGTACCCTTCAAATCAATCTATTTATCTATTATTTGAATCAGACCCTACACCAACATTGGATTTTTTGGAGATGGAACTATACCTCCTACTAATGGTGTAACCTCAGGTATATAAGGATTAACACGTGCTCAGTTTATACTTCCAGCTATCTCACCTATATATTCATTAGGATTTGATTCCATTTTTACCCTACATTGAACAATATCAGCATAAGGTCATAACACTATATAGACATAGACGTCTAATCTAATCTATGACATCTTATAATCCAGAGTCGCCTAAGCCTATGTTCTGATACAACTAAATTGCAACACCCTCATACCCCCTAGAAGGAATATGAGAGTGTAACAACATTCTAACAATTTCATCTTATTAACTTATCTCATTTGAATGATTAAATAGAAGTAAAGCATATTTATAGGTTCTTTATTCATAACCTCATTAAGCTTCTTGCATTATTAAAATTACTTTCTTAATTCTACATATCACTTCCATATCATAACATGCAGATACATATACAATCTCAAAAATATTTATAACATCTTTACATTTCTTGTTCATTACACATATTACATATCATTTACACCATACAATACAAAAATGATTAAATACCAAAATAAGATTTTAAGCTTCACCCCTAATGGCTTATAGATGTTGATTTGAAAATTTGACACTTTTATTCTACACCTATACCTACATAGAAAGAACACCCATGCTAAGCAATAGCTCAATAGAGAGCAAAATGATGCAACTTTTTTATGAAGTCTCAAATATAAATGATGCAATATGCCAATATACATTACATAATAACTTTTAATAATTAACATACCTTATCATATCACAACACACATACATTCACAGTAATAGTTCCCTGCATTAAGTAACACCTCAACACCATTTATCAATAACACTAACAATATCGGTAACAGCATTACAATGAGGCATTAAAGCACTTACATTATTAATCATTCATCATTATTCATCAATTAGATCACTTTTACCACCTAAATTCCTATTAAAAGTGGATAACAAGAACAAACACTAGATACTAGTGATCAGTATCAAACACTAAAGATATAATAGTTTCAAGTCACTAGGTACCAATAGGTATCGAAACACTAAAGACCTTTTGCTTCCAACATTAACAGCTACAATCACTATCCCTTGTAGGCATGCCTATCTATCTACGACTGCGAAATTTGGGCTCTCAATAAAATTTTAATCACTTAAGAATATTACATTTAATGCATTTAGGATCATGGAGCCAATACACACAATAGAGCATGCAACAATATCATTATATCATTTATATTAAATTACACTCAAGATCCAATTCAACATGATTATCATTCATCGTATAGCATGTGTCACTATCAATATAATTATTCATGTTCATTCACATTCATCATATTCCATTCATCACATTGTACACTTATGTACATACAATCATTTTGTTAGAAAATCATCAATTGTACATATTCATATGTTTCTACATGTTTATATATATACCCTCAATTGTACTTTTAAAGTCTAGCTGCATTGTTATACATACATAAATTAATGTATAAACCTAGTAATAGCGTAAATTAAATCATGTGCATCTAACTTTTTATGTTTGGTTTTTTACTTTGTAATTGTATCTCAATGCTCAATCATATATTACATGAATTTCATAACAAATTATATCCCTATATATATATGTTTAAAGTTTGCTAAATGTGTTCAAAAAGGTTTGGGTAAGTTTTGGTAACATTTCAGGGTATAAAAGGTCAAGTATAGGCTGAAATCATAGAGTGACCGTCATGAGCCAAGGTTGTCTTGACCGGATTAGTTGTATTCTGGTTGGTCTAGAATGCTTTGACCCAGTTGGGTCAAAAATTATCTCGACTACGTCTATTTAAAAACTTGGTTTTTCTACAAATGGCTTTTATGTTCCAATTTATGTAGGGTTTTTAACATAGTAAACATAATTTCTAGGCAAAGTCATCTTCTAGACAATTGTTACCCTATATCTTTAGTTTCCAAATCATTAAACATAAGGCTATTTAAACTTCTATATCTTGAGATATTCATAAAAGAGTACAAACTGCTCCAAATAATAGGGCAACAGTAATGACTCAAATTCAAGCTACATTACAAGAACCTTAAAAGCAAAATTAGATTTTGATTTCTTATAAAAAGTTTTAGATCTATGTCTTATCTTCAATCAACTGAAATTACTTCATTTGGATATCTATAAAGCAAATTATGGCCTACAAACTAAAACTAATTCAAGTGTACCTTTAGGACATTAATCACCTTTTTCATACATTTCAACATCATACCTAGGCTCTAACATCAATTAAAGACCATTTAAAATGAATTTACCAACTTAAATCATTTTAAACACATGCCAAGAAAATATGAGACTCCCATACCTCAAAACTAGCCAACTAGCTCTCTTAGTGCTCTTCCTTCTCTTTCCCTTTATTTTTGCTAATTTCTCCAACTAAAACACATCTTAAATATACATCTATCTTCAATTCCATCCATGATTTTAGCTTCTCAAGTTTAGAATATAGATGATTCAAATTTAAGCCAAAAATATATCTCACCTACCTTAGTTTGCTTGTACTTTACTAGTACTCTCCCTTCTCTTTGCTTAATCTCTTATAGGATAGAGTTTAGTGTTTTAAAGTGAAAATTTTTAAGTAATTTTTGTGCTTTTTAACCTTGAATGGCCAGCCATCTTTCCCTTTTTTATATGGATGAAATTTCATGCAATTTATAGAAAGGAACACATGTTTTAACCTAATTGGTTCACTTGTCATCTTAACGTAAATTGCACTTTACTTTTTGTAATTAATTTTAATTTCCAATTGCATACAATATTAACTTAAATAACATATTTATGCACATTTCTCAAATGAATCAGCATACTTAGCCCAAATTGACAATTTATGGAATTATTCTTCTTTTTTACATTAATACCATTTATATCCTAAACTAATCTTTGGCTCTTTTAACCTTTAGTGTTCACTTTATATTCACCCTAGAAATTTTCAAATGATACTAAGTATATGTTGGGACCTTACAAGAAGCCTAACGAGTCCTTTTATAAGTACCTAACTCGATAGAGGAACAAGGTCATAGAAATGAAAAGAAAGCCTAATGCAACATATCAAATACGATTGTTTATTCATAATGCTAGCCTTTACTTGAAAGATGGACTTAAGATGAAAGTCCTGAAGGATTAGGAATCCCTAAAAAATATAACAATTGAAGTTGAGGGAGAATACTTGGCTAAAATGGCTAACTGTGCGCATCTAAACAGGTGGAATTATGGACCACTGAAGTATCAGCCATATGGATTGTTCAACGATGCTGCTGTATCTCTAACAAGCCATTGTCTTAGTGCCTTAATTGATTAGTGAAAGAAGGTAAGTTGCAGCCATTGGCACCTAAGCTTGTAAGGACTCAAGGTCTATCGAGATATAGGTTAGATTGGTATTGTGCTTTCCACCAACACATTGAGCATGAGATCAATTTTTGTTGGACTTTGAAGGATCGTATCCAAGACTTGATTGATTCTCAATAGATACCCAATCCAAAGAAGAGTGAAAAAGTGAGTTTATAATGTTGTGCCACCCCCAACATTTATGGTCCAATCAGGATTGTCGAAATGGTATGTCCTCAGGGATCTATATGGAAATGAATACTTAGCCATCACTCACAAAGCCTAGGAAGGCGAACATAGTTCAAATGTAGTTACGAATAATCCATTGTTGGAAAACAATATGAAGGGATTGATCCAGTTGGTAGATATATAGGCTATAAATAGTGAAAAAGAGTCGGTCAAGGCTAGAGAAGGCTCAAATGACCTATGAGACACTTATAAAAATGAGAAAGAAGTTAAGAATGAAGAAGTAGTTCAAGCCATCATGAGAAATGGTAGAGTCATCTTTGAGATAGAGAAGCAATCGATGCCTGCAATGCTAATTGAGGAAAGGACACTTAAGGATAACCAAGTTTTTAAGCAATTGAAAAAGATGTCCATGAAGATTTTAATCTAGGATTTGCTAAGATGATCCTTCTCATAGGCATAAATTAGGGGAGGCTTTGTGTGAATCAACTATTGCCACAGTCGTATCTCCTTTTGAACTTGTGGAGGTAATAAAGGTTGACTTAGATGGAAGGTTCGTATTTAGTCCTATGGATTTACCTTCTCCTAGTAAGGATAATCGACCCTTGTGCATTAAAGCAGAGGTGAATGATGCAAACATACCACTTGTGTAATGGTGAATGATGGCTCTTTTATCAATGTATGTCCTTTCATGGCAATGGCAGCCTATGACATTAATGAATCCATACTCACTAAGTCAAGGTTCACTATAACGGCATATGACAACTTTAAAAGGCAAGCCTCCAGAACATTCAGAGCTATAGTGAAGATAGGACCGATTGAGATAGAGGCTAAGTTTGTAGTACTTTAGATCCTAACCAATTTTTCTCTATTGTTGGCACAACCATGGTTCCACAAACTAGAAGGGGCACCTTCTACTTTTACGTCAGATGATCCGAATTCCACTCGAAGAAGGAGTGGTTACCATTAGAGCTAGGGGCATGCAGAACTGAACCGAAACCAAAAATCGAATCGAGTAGAATGGATTTTGGTATGTTTTGTTCGATTAGTTCGTTTTTGGTTCGTTCAGTTCTAAATCGAAATATAAAATCAATTTAATCGATTCGGTTTGGTTCCTGAAATTGAAAAATTGAAGGAATCAAACCGACCGAAGTTTTTAAATATATATATTTCATAGTTTTATAATATCCAAGTAGACACCCTAGCTTAATGGTGGCGTGAAACTTTATCAAGACCTAATGGTCTTGAGTTCAAATCCTGGTAGGCACATATTTTTTGTTGCTTAATTTTGTTACTTTAATTTTTTTTACAAGTGAATTAAAATTAAAATTTAGAGGTGAATTAAAATATAAATTTAAATGCTTAATCTATTAAATTGAGTAGTAGAGTATTAGTGTTCTCAATTTTTTTACTTTAATTTTTTTACAAGTGAATTAAAATTAAAATTTAGAAGTGAATTAAAATATAAATTTAAATCCTTAATTTATTAAATTAAGTAGTAGAGTATTAGTTTTAGAAGTGAATTAAAATATAAATTTAAATCCTTAATTTATTAAATTGAGTAGTAGAGTACTAGTGTTTTCAATTTTTTACTTTATTTTTTTATAAATGAATTAAAATTAAAATTTGAAAGTGAATTAAAATACGAATTTAAATCCTTAATTTGTTAAATTACGTAGCAGAGTATTAGTGTTCTCAATTTTTTTACTTCAATTTTTTTTACAAGTGAATTAAAATTAAAATTTAGAAGTGAATTAAAATATAAATTTAAATCTTTAATTTATTAAATTGAGTAGTAGAGTATTAATGTTCTCAATTTTTTTACTTTAATTTTTTTTACAAGTGAATTAAAATTAAAATTTAGAAGTAAATTAAAATATAAATTTATTTATTAAATTTAATAGTCTCATTAATAGGAAAAACTCTATCGATATTTTTACAGGATGAATAGTAATGTATGATGATTATCTTAAAGATTATGGAGTTATTTTTTAACAGAAGATAGATTTATTAATTCTCTGTTTTGTATAGCATACTAGTACATAAAAGTATATAAATTGGCATACAGTTGGATAATGACATATAAGCACACCTCTTTGTTGGATTTGTGCTTAGTAGAATCTTCCCAGTTGAGGTAGTTAATTAGTAAAAAAAATTAAATTTGACAAACATTATTCTAATAAATTAAATTTGACAAACCGTGCCTAATTCACTCAAATAAATTGTATAAATCCTTAATTTATTAAATTGAGTAGTAGAGTATTAGTGATTAAATTAAAAATTAAATTTGTTGTATAATTGATAAATAAATTTGTTGTATATAAAATTAAAATTTAGAAGTGAATTAAAATATAAATTTAAATACTTAATTTATTAAATTGAGTAATAGAGTATTAGTGATTAAATTAAAAATTAAATTTGCTATATAATTGATAATTGACAATAAATATTCATTTGGTGCAAATATGAATATTTAGATTAAAATATAATTTTTAATTTTTATCTAATAATTTATATTTAATATATTTAATGTTAACAAAAAATAAATAAATATTCATTTGATATTGATTTTGTTTTTTTACTATAGAAACTAGATGAGCCCACCAAACCAAATCACAGGCAGGCCTAGAACTGGGCCTGATCTGTCTCCCCTAAACAGCCCAAACTAATTCAGAACCGATTGGACCGGATTAAATCAAACCGAATTGATCAAAATTATTTCGGTCCATTTGGTTTTCAATTCTATAAATTTTGGTTTCAATTCGGTTCTTATAGTTTTCAAATTTCATTTTTTCAGTTCTTTCGATTTGATCCAAAATCGAATCGAACCGACCATTTGCACACCTCTAATTAGAGCAGCCAGGGAAAATTCAGTAACTATGCTAGGTATAGCCAGCCAGCCTTTCACTAGGTTCCATATAGCCATAATGAGTAATGAGGAAAAAGGGGCAAAGTTTGGGAACACTAAAGTCGTCAACATGATAAAGAAGAAGAGTTATCTGCCAAGCACTAGACTGGGAAAAATTCTCAAGGGATCCACGAGCATATTGCCCCCATTGGTCAAATAGATAGAAAGGGATTAGGATATTGTGCAAGCCATGACAAAAAAAAAAAGCTTAGCTCCAAGGCAGAAAGTATCCCCCATGTTTTAGAAAGTTTTATACCCATATTCAAGCAATGCAAGTACTATGGGTAAGTTGAGCCCATAATAGTATATGGAAGAATTATTCCAAGGTTTAAGGTCTTTAAAGATGTTTTTACTAAAGGGGCCATCAAGCCTATGCAAGGGTTTTGGGATGAAGAGATCATGGTTAAGCTTGTTGATTTGGACTTGGATCATCCAGAAAAGTGCTGACACTTGAGTTTCTAGTCATCGAAGCCAAAAGGAAAGGAAAAGTCAAGCCTGGAGAGGTGATCCATAAAGATAAACTACACTAGTGGCAGAGAAAGGCAAAGCATCTACTTCTAAATCAGCCAACCCTAACCTAGATGATGAACCATTTGCTGATGTAATTTATATTCCTAAACTTTTTTACGATGATGTACCTTTTGTGCTCAAGTTGATAAGATGAATAACTTTGCTTATTTGTATGATATCTCATCTGATTTCATCATATATTGTAATACCCTAAAACTCTATCTGACATGAATAGTATATTCTAAAGTATGAGCAATAACTCTAGGATAGATTTTGATATGATTACAGTAGTATAGTACAATAAAATTGATAAATGCTTAAGTGTTAAACATACACAACCTAAGATAGTACCAAGATGGGTGACCTAGCTAGAAGTTATGCTTGACCATTAGATGAGAAAATATATCTTAAATGAAGTCCAATGATACAATTTGAGAAAAATTTGAGCCCAAATAGGGACCCGAAATAAACAGTGAAGAATTTCTTCGATATCGTAATACTGTTGACAATAAGTTTGATCGGATTCTAAAATATTCCGCAGATCTCTAAAAATTATTCTGTTTGCCCAAAACTATTATAAATAAAAAAATGAGCCATTAGAAGTAAAAAAAATAATTTTTCTAATAATTTTAAATTTTTTGATTTCAAATCGGTTGATTTTTCCTCCAAAGTTGGAATTATATAGAAACAATGTTATAATAACTTGAAATTTTATACACACCTTCCTGAATATGTTCTTGCTCAACGAAAAAAATTTTAGATAATTCTAATAAGGGGAACATCGGTTTCTGAAAAATGGTAAAAAATGAAGGTTAATTTAATTAGTGGAGTTAAAAGGTATTTTTAATTTGTTGAAGGGTATAAATATCATAAGAAATTAGGTTAGAATCATTTGGAATCAAAAATTGAGCAAGGGAAATATTAGAGAATTAATTGGGCCAAAAAGTGGGTTATTTAGGTAAAATTAGGCCAATTGGTTTGGATCAAAGTGGTTGGACCTAATTTAGCCCAATTAGGATGGGTATAAAAGGGAAAAAAATCAAAATTTTCTAGAGAACTCATCTCTCTTCTTCCTCATTCCAACCATCCCACACCATTCATGAATTCTTCATTTTCTTCCAAACATTATCAACCTAACTCTACCAAATTTTATATCCCCTACAATTCTAAAGCCCGAAATTCATTTCTAACAATCTCTAGAGTTTATTTTGAGTGGAGAAATGAAAGAAATTGTGAAGAAAAAGGTTGGGGCAAAAATTCAAGTAAGTGTATTTAGTGATAATTTAATGTTTTGAATAGATTTTTAGGTAGATTTTGATATAAAAATTCATATTTTGGGTTGAATTTGAATTATGGATGAAGAAAATTGGAGAAAAGGGATATGAAGGAATTCAACCAAGGTGAATTTCTAAGGGAGAACAAGTGAAATCAAAGGCAAAATGGGAAGAAATTATGGAAAAGGAAAAGAAATCATGGATGAGAGCTTGAAAAAGAAGTATGTGGATATACAAACTAGTTTATTTTATGTGTTTAAGGCTATGCAAAATTATAAATTATTGCAATGAGTTGAATAAAATTTAATTAATGGTACATAAATGAAATTAGATGTTAATTAGTCAAATTAGTATGAAAATTATTGATACGGATCCAAGAGGGCTATCTTATGCCATTGAAGAGGGGCAATCTTATAACTTTCAAATGGGTCTAAATGGAGTTCAAACACATAAATATAAGATCCAAATGTCATTGGAGCGCACTCCAATTTATAGGAGGCAAATTTGGTGCTTTACCATCAATTTTTGGCTTATACAACTTTGGGCTTTAATTGTACAAGTTATGTGCCTCATTTAAAAGTCACATGACTCATTTAAGTTGTAAATGTGGGCTTAGGCATGTGGGCTTCCTTTTAAAGGGATTATTTAATTATTTGGGTTATTAGTTAGTCTTTTATTTTAGGCTTGAAATTCGTCACTTTTCCTTAGTAGGGGTTTTAAGCAGTTGTTTTAGCTTATTTTAGGTAAGATTTGGTCTTTTAAACCTATTGGACTTATGTATACCCATTCCCTTAGGGTTTGGAGGCTATAAATAGGTTATTATAACTTGTAAAGAGGGATATAAAATTATTGAATCAAATTATAAACTTTTGAGAGTTTTCTCTTGGCTTAGCCGAAATTCTTTAGATAGATTGTGAGATTACTTGCTTTCTTTTCTATTACATCAAGAATTAGGATTACTTATCAATCATTTGATTGTGGCATTTTCTTATTCTTCTTATCCCGATTATTTGCGTTTTCATTCACGTGTTGTTTGGGGGTTCCCCAAGGCTAAGCCACTTGAACCAGTGGGTTCTTTAACCTTGGCAAAGAAATTGTTGTCAAAAAGGGCAAACATCCTCACTAATAGCAATAGAAATGAGTTTAAAGAGCCCGTCAATGTCGATAGGTTAAAAAGATTCCACAACTGAAAAAAAACAAAGATAAAAAGAGAGCTTCGCAAGTAAAAAATTGGAAAAAAATGGTTTTGCTAAAATTTGGCAACCAACTAGGGTGAAAACAAAAAAAATGTACCCTAGACAAAAGTTAAGGAATTGAGAGAAAATATTCAATCAAGAAAATCCATGAGGGCTGATTTATAATGGAAGCGAAATGCATTTAAGATGTCACCTTCTTGAGATCAAATGGGAATTCATATTTTTGAAGTTAATGTCGCATCGTTATTATTATTATTATGCTATGTAGTCACATGAGAATGCATGAATAAACTAAGTTTATCACATAATTAACCAAAGGCAAACTTGTTTATTGATCAAAAACACTAGACAAAACAACACAAAGCACAAACACCACACAGCAGATAAAACATAACAAACACGATTCTATATCTGCTCAAGCTAACATTATTACACAAGCCAAAATATGTATGAAGTATAATAGAAACGTCATTCACACTCCAACTCATCTGCTGCCACCTGCTCTGCTGCAGTGCCTCAATTAGAATACCCTATTATCGACCACTTTGTTAACCCATTGGCAATATCTAAGTGAGGCTAATAGCATATTCGGCCATGCATACATGTCTTTGTGTTCATTTTTCACTCACATGCATACAATATATATAGGGGTGTACACTATACGATACAATTTGGAGATTTGCAAATCTCCATATTATCTTGAAATTTCAAATATTTTAAAATTAAGTATTGTTATTATCTTAAAAATTTGGGACAATTCAGTACAGTTCTTATAAAAATTTAGTCTAGTTCGATTTGATATTTTGATTCTAAATAATATAGTACAATACAATCCGATATTTCGAATAATTCAATATTTTTTAAAATTTACAAAATAAATTCATACAATAATAAATGCAAATATAATTAAAATATCTAAATAAGTACAATCAAAATTTAAGTCAAAATACAAAATTTAAAAATTAA
Source organism: Excoecaria agallocha (assembly GCA_037975025.1). Taxonomy (NCBI): domain Eukaryota; kingdom Viridiplantae; phylum Streptophyta; class Magnoliopsida; order Malpighiales; family Euphorbiaceae; genus Excoecaria; species Excoecaria agallocha. Next base: position 34,204,116 of record CM075806.1, read on the forward strand.
AGTTCGACAGTCTTTCTCTGTATTAAATTGGCACTGATATAGGATTTTGAGCAATATCTAAAAAAGTAATATAGATTTTAAATAATTAGACCATAAAAAATCTAAATATTAAATATACAATTTAAAATTTTACGCGAATATAGTAGTTACCTGATTCAAACTTTTAAAAATTTTTAGTTGATGCCTCTGAAGCCAAAAGTATAGTTGATTTCAATTAATTTTGGCAACAACTAAGAATTCTGGTTGTACTTGAATGGCAATGGTAAGAGGCAGCCCAAAGAGAGCAAAATAGGGTCATGGCGAGAGACTGATAGCAGTAGCCAAACGTGGAGCATGGTGGTAAGAGGTGGAAAAAGGTAGAGAATGGTAGAGAGGCAAGTGAGGCAGAATAGAAAAAAGAAAAAAGAAAACGGAAAAGGGCTCACCTATCTAATATTTTATTTTATTTTTTTTACCTCAAATAATTTAATTTTTAATATTTTAAAAATTATTAATTACTGAATTCAATTTTTAATTCCCTCGAAAAACTTAAAATAAAAAGTATTCCCTCCTAAAAAATTTTAAATTTATTTTTTAATTCCTTCTAAAAATTTTTAATTTTTTCTCTTTTATCATTTTCAAATATACAATTAAAATTTTATTATGTATAATAACTATATAAATAAATTATTAATTTACATATTTATCTACGTATTGAATCAAAAATAAATAAGTACTATTTAAATGACACTAAAAGTAAATAAAATTAATTGATAAGATGATTATATACTTATATAATTATGTTAATTCATAAAATTTCATTATATATAATAACTATATATCATTATATTATTAATTTACATACTCATATAAGTATTGTGCTAAAAATATATGAGTACTAGTTAACTAATACTGAGAGTAAATGAAATTAATTGATAAAATAATTTTATACTCATATCATCATATAAATAGGTAAATTTTATTATATATAATAATTGCATATAATTATTATTTATTTACATACTCGATTACTCATATAAATATTGTGACAAAAATAAATTAGTAAAGTTGAGTAACGTTAAAAGTAAATGAAATTAATTGATATGCTTATTATATACTATATATTTTTACATTATCATATATAATAATTATATATAATTATATTATTAATTTATATACTCATACAAGTATTGTACTAAAAATAAATGAATATTGATTAAGTGATATTAAGAATAAATGAAATTAATTGATAAAATGATTATATACTGATATACCTATATGGTAAATTTCATTATATATAATAATTATATATCCATTATTAATTTACATACTTGATTACTCATATAGCTATTGGGCTAAAAATAGATGAGTAATAATTGAATGATACTAAAAGTAAATGAAATTATTAGTAAAATAATTATATACTCATATATTTACATTAATCGGTAAAATTTCATTATAAATAATAACTATATACAATTAAAATTTTAATTTGCATACTCATATAGTTAATTTGAATGATAATGTATCGAAAATAGATTAGTATTAGTTGAATAACATTAAAAATAAATAAAATTAATTTGTAATGTACTTATGTGATAAATTGCTTAATTTACATATATATATATATAGATATTTGTAAAAAAAATATTAAATAGCAGTTGAGTGACAGTAAAGGTAAATTAAATACACAAATTATTTAAATTTTATATTCATATTTATATAGATACAATAATTATTATAATAATTAAAATATTTATTTTAATTTATTAACTAATTATTATCTTAATTGCAAATAATTGTAAAGTTAAATTTATATAGTAGATATAAAATAGAAATTAAAAATAATATTTATATATAAATTATTAGTATTATATATAATAATTAATAAATATCAATTTTTTTGATACAATTTGGTTTCAGAACAGTTTGATACAGTTTAATATAATTCTCAGTTCAGTTGTAGATAAAATATCCAGATTCATTTTAAATAAAGTTAATGGTACAATTTGGTTCGATTCTAGTCAAAAATTCAATGGTATAGTTCAACTCTTAATCTTTTTATTTGGTACTTCTATATATATATAGCATCAAACAAACAAAAATAACATCATCTATGCAACTAATTATAGTCGGCGCAGATGAGATCACAATTAGAGGTGCCAAAATTAACCCAACCCTAAAATTCTGCCCAAACCTGTCCAGAAAAATTATCCAAATCTAACTCAATCCAAATAAATATCCACTGGATCAATCTAAAACTGATTCATTTTATTCACCAACCCAACCCAAACCAATACCCACTGGGCAAATCCAAGACTAATCAATTTTATTATTCAATCCATTGGATCTGTATCCAATGGATTTCTTCCAAAATCTCCGTTAGTCAAAATACCCAATGGATTTTGCCTATTTCTTTCTTTCATTTTTTTGGGGTTTTCAATCCGTCTCTGTGTAGCTCTTTCTATTGCTCAAATTGCTACTGCTCTCCCTCTCTGGCTTCCAATTGTCGCTGGTTGAGTAGATAAGAAAAAGAAGATTCCAATGATTCAATTTCCTAAGCATCACCATTCCAAAGCTGAACAATCTATATTCTCAATTTGAAAGCTTAAATTCTTCTCTCCAACTCCAAGAGCAAAGCCAGAGCTAAGTCTCCAACCATTTCCTAAGGTTTGCCTCTTTCAACTTTTCATTTCAATTTGCTCTCACCAAATTGATTATTCATGTTTTGTTTTTTAATTGCTCACTTCACCTTCTGATGGATTTCCCTGTCATTGAGTTCTTTTTCTTCTTTTTTAAAATATTTGTTGTTTAGTTGAGTGTTTAAATTTCCTTGCAATTTGTCTTTAGCTTCTCTAATTGCTGTTTGAAAGAGATCATGTGCAATATGTCCCTTATTTTCAATATATTCAATTTTTATGGTTTTTTCCCGTTGCATTGAAAAAATGTCATCTATCTTAATCGGTGTATGAATTTCTTTGTAATTGGATTTTTGTTCTCCCGATTGCTATTAAGAAGTAGAGGTTCGATTAATCTGAATTAGATATATATTTGATTGCCTTGGATTGATCGACTTGTCAACACTTTTTGAGATAAATCCGAATTAAATATATATTTGAGTGATACAAGACTGGGTACAATTTCACAATTTGATATGCTATCTTAGTGAAAACACACTAAAACGAAATATTCTGTTCTTTCACTAATGGCTAAAGATATTCTTATAATTTTCATTATTATAGTTGCTTTAGAATTAGCATTTAGTATGGAAGGAAAAATTATCAACAAATGACAGACATTTATGTTACCTGAAAATACGGAGGCTTTAATTATCACTCATAGTTGATTATTTGGGTTTGAAGGTAAAATTAATATACTTATTTATTTATTTATTTGTGTATTTACTAAATATTAATATTATTGCATCTGAAGAGAAGTCTCAAAATAGCATGGATAAAAATATTAAATTTTCAAAATCAAATCAAAATATGAACTTAGTAAAAATAAATTATTAATGAAATTTTTATTTTTCTTTTTATATCAATTTATTATCTATATTATATTTTCAATGAAATATTATTATTATTAGATCCATTAAAAAATTAATAAAAAATTTATAATAATTTACATTAAATTCATAGATCGGTTTAAATCAACCCAATTTATTTGGATATTGATCAATTTATAATCAATATTTTTTAATCACTTTATAATCCATTCAAATATAATCCGTTTATTAATGATCCAACTCAAATCCGCTTAATATACCCATTTGCCACCTCTAATCACAATCATCAACCACGATTTTATCAATTTAATTACATCAAAACCATCTTAATTATACAATAAATCAAAGCCATAAACTAGTTCATGCAAAATCAATCATACATGAAAAGCCCGTACCATACCTAATCATGCATAATTTAAGAGAAAATAACTTTGGTGTGTCGCTAACCTCTTGAAGACAGCCAACCTTTTCTATTTCCATAAATTTAATTTCCTCCTCTAGTTCCATTTCCTTTATCTTTTTCCTCCTTATTTTTTGTTCCTTCTTCTTCCAATTTTCGGATCACTATTCACGTGAATAGTGATTTCACTTCTTTTCACTCTTTTCTTGAAATTTTCTTCAAATTCCTTCGGGGTTTGAGGTATTATAAGTAGAAATCAAGTTATTTGGTGATTTAAGCTTGATTTGGGAATTGGAAAGAGAGAAATAAAGCTTAAAAATGGAAGAGAATGAAATAAAATGGAAAGGAAAATGGTTAGGGGCTGTTCTCGCCTCAATGAGGGAAAAGAAGGAGAAAATAAGGTAAAAATGCCCTTTAGTCCTTTAAAAATAATCTTCAAAATCTAACAGCTAGAAATAAAAGAGAACTTGACCCTAGGGCTACAAAACTTCTATTCTTCAATGTCCAGGATAATTGAATTTAATTCCACTAAAAATATTTTCTTTGAATAACTTTAAAATTCAAGACAATTTTATTCGGATACTGTTTAGTTTACAGGTTTAAAATAACCCCATTAATACTTATAATTTTTTTACTTCTTATTTTAAAATATCAATTCCACTTAGATATCATAATTAATATCATTTATTTCCATTAATATATTCGGGCTTGACTTATACTCTTGTTAGGTCAAATTTTAACTTTTTGATCAAATCTGACATTATTTACTATAACTGTAATCCAAATTTTATTTTACATTTCTAGTTCCAATTAAATATCAAATTTGGTATCATTTGACACTCTTTAGTGTGAGCGAATCCTGGATCAAGGTTTGACTACTAGTCAAACTTGCTACCAAATATATCAAACTTGTTATCCAAATTGTATTTTCAACTTTTAAACCCCTAAACAACCACAGATTGATCTCAAATTTGATCCTTAAGTTCTCCATAAATAGTACTACTTAGGATCCGATAAAGCATAATCTCTATTTCGCCGATACTATTCATCTCAAGATGCACTATTTACAGTTCAGAATATACTATTTATTTAATCGAAATTTTTGAAACATTACACAGAATAACCCTAGTATGGAATAAGTGTTGCATATTGGAGTGATTCCTTTTCCTCTCAATTATGCTTGACAGTTTTTGTTTGTATGGGAATATCTCAGAATATGTATTTTCCTATGAATTTAGATGAAATAACATTGACTAAGTTCATCTTGTCCAAAAAAAAAAATATTGCATATCCATTAGTTAAGATAAAATTCATGAAATTTACTAAAAGATTTTATTATGGTGGATTTAGCATATAATCACATTACTACTATCTACATTGTGTTACTAATATATGCATATATATGTTTAGCTGTTTGAAATCAATGTTGCATTTTGTATGCATGTGCACTCTAAATTAGTAAATATGTGCATACAAAATTATATACGTGTGTTTACTTGTTAAATTTGTACCCTGACCAACTCAATTAGAATCCACTCAAAAAATTAACTTGAACTCAAAGTTCAGCCCAAGGCGCATGACCCAAACCAAACTCGATTCAAAAATTAAGAGTCAAATTCGATCAGTGATATAAAAGAATCGATCCGAATGATTTTTTTTGTAAATTTATTTGTGATTATTTTTAATTTCGGTTATCAATCACTTTTTTTTTTGTTTTTAAAAAACTCTAATTTTATTTATATTACCATGTTGTTGATAAATAAAGAATTTATATTGACATAAATTATACAATCTTCTCTTTCACTTTCTACAAAATTGAACTCATCAAGTTTTGATGTCGTTTTGGATATATATATATACACATATACATACATATGTATACGTCTATATATACACTTATGCACAAACATAAATACATGTAACATGCACATATACATATACATATACATATACATACATGTAAATGAGCATCATACATGTGAGTATGTAAACATATACTTATATGCATGTGCATTTATATATATAATGAATCATTATTATTTTTTTATTTGAATTTAATATAAATTAATATTCTAATTGAATTTTTTTATAATATATGCCCATAATATTCTTTTAGAAATTTTTTGAATTTGCAAATATTATTATTAAAATTTAAAAGTAGTTGAAATATATTGATTTTTTTCTCAAAAAAAAAGTGATTAAAAATTAATTTGATAATGTAAAAATTAAACAATTAGTTTAATGTCGAAAAAGTAAATTTGACCAGGAATCTAATTCAACTCAAATTAAAAATGACCCGATCCAAAAATGACAAATTCACCCAAACCAACTCTTTTGACAGCTCTATACATAGATACGGAATTGTAATTATGTGAAATTAAAATTTTCTTATTTAGTGTTTAAACGCCATCACATTAACAAAACATTTGGTTGCACATGAAAAAGACCAACACAATTTTCGTCATGATCAAATATAGTTTGCTTACTGCTGCTGCTACTGTTGAGATTTCAGTTCCTTTACTCTCTCTTCAGTAGACTTCAATGCCTTCCCGTATATGCTAATTAACTGTGGCCAAAATGGTCAAAAGCTTTAGTTTTTCACCTACTTCAAGTACTAATAATAAGGTATTTTCTTCCTCGCAATTATTCAAAAGCTAATTATCTCTATAGAGTTTTATGACAAATATCTCTGTGAAAGAGCAACTACAAGTGCTTCGTACATTTTTAAACGCTTGCACAGTGATGGGTGTAAATGCTATGGTAAAAGTTTCTCTTTGTTATTATGACAACGCAAGGATATATAAAATAGGCAATAAATATAATTACCTCATCAACCTCTTCAGGGGTGATAATAAGTGGTGGAGACATCATTATGTTATCCCCAGCAACGCGTACTAACATCCCGTGCTTCTCGCATTGTGCTCCAAAATATGCACCTATGCCTGGATTCCAACTTACAGGAAGTGTCAGATCAAAGGCCAATCAAAGAGTAAATTCTGTACTCAAGGGTAATGGAAAACATCAAAAGATGATACTTGCCCCATTCAGGAGGAAATGGATCATTAGGTGACTTATTGTCAGCAAATTCTGTACCAAGAATCAAGCCAGTTCCTCGAATCTGTAAGCATCACAAAAAATATGGCAAGTTTCTGTTATTTGAATGCTCCTAGCTAATAAATTAATTTAAGCATTCCAAAAGAGAATTTACCTCGCCTATGACAGGGCTGTCTGAAAAGGCTTTCAGACCATCTTGAAACCTAGGCGCAATTTCATTCACATGCTCAGCAATGTTTCTTTCCCTGCAAAAAGTATAGAATTTCAGTTTCAATCAGCACTACATTTTGCAAAAATATATGACTAAAAAAAATACACTGGAAAATGCACCATCATGATGATGCACTCTTGATTGTTTTCTCTTTTGATTTCAAGGGACCGAGCAAGTTGATTTGTTCTATTTTCAATATGTAACGTAATGTCTCTGCGCACATGCCCATATGTGTATGTCTTTGTGTAGGTATGCATGAGAAAGAGCAAGAGAGAAGCATCAAATTGATATAATTGATTCACAATTAAATTAACTAGAGAAAATGCAATAGGCAACATACTTGTATATCTTGAGGGCTTCAATAGCAACTGCGCATGATACTGGGTGGCCAGAGTATGTGAATCCATGAGAAAAAGAACCTGATATAAAATATAGTCGGTCAAGCTTTTAAGTTTTAATATTAAGAACCTGATATAAAATATAGTCGGTCAAGCTTTTAAGCTTTTATATTAGCACACTTGCTAAATCCTATATTAGTTTCATCAATATACCAAGTTTGTTGCTTTGCGAGTATATAACATCAGAAACTTCTGGGCTCACCAAAACAGCTCCAATTGGCATATATGCAGAAGAAAGTGCCTGCAAACCCAATTCCAGAATCACAAATATAAAAGTAACCATCATAGAATTTGAAACTAAAGTTTCTCAAACTTTACCTTGGCAACAGATACAAGGTCTGGTTTGATGTTGTATTTGTCACACCCAAACATTGTTCCAAGTCTTCCAAATGCACAAATTACCTACATAACAGAAATGAAATGCTTTACAGATATTAAGGGCTTAAACATAACATGTGGCAAAATATTGATAAAACAGTACCTCATCCGCAATAAAAAGAATGTCATATTTTTTCACAACAGCTTGCACCTAAAATAAGTAAAAAATGCTTTAAACTCATTACACAGCTGAGAATGAAAATAATAATAATAATAACAGCAGGTAAATAAATACAATGAAACTATTTTCTCTCTTTTTAAGTGGCTCAAATAAACATTCCAACATCACATGTAAAGACCACAAGCAACATAACTAAAGTAGCATTGTTCATGTCCTTAGAATTGGCTTATGATTTTGTGCATTCATTAGTTGGAGAGGACAACACCCAATGTGACACAATATGGGCAGCATGTATTTCTTGTTAGGCTTTTGTGTGCTAAGATTTTTTCCATTTTGACAAGCAACTTTCTGCAATATAAAGTAGTCATTGTGAGTATGTTTAGTGTGAGAATTTAATGTAATTAGAGCAGTATTTTCTGAGTAGATTAAGGGAGAGTTGGAGAAATTTGTGCGTAGATTTCTATAGATATTTATGTGAGAGGAAGAATAGAAAGAAGCAAAAGTTTATGTATTTATCCTCTGCTTTTCAATGAAAGTAGAGTTTTACAAGTTTATTATTATGTTTTAAGGATTTGTCTTTTACTTCTCTAACTCTTCTCTCTTCAATCCCCAACATTCGATCTTTAAATTGATGTTCATTCACCTCTTGATGCTGTCCAAAATTATCAACTTTTGGAAAGGTTTCTTGATTTTTCAGAAATATGCCATCTCAAGCCCAAGTACACCAGCAGATAAAAATTTTCATGACATAAGCATCATTCAAGGAAGATTCCATATAATACACGTTGCAGTTCAGCTACATCTTATTAAATCTTACCTTATCAAAATAAGTTGCAGGAGGAGGTATCACACCTCCTGCCCCCATAACAGGTTCAGCAATAAATGCAGCAATCTGAAATGAACATATATGAAAAGTGAGCAACAAATTTAACTGAGTTTCCGTACAGTTAAATGAGTTTCTGTACAGTTGGCATAATATTAAGTTAAAATACCGTCTCTGGTCCCTCTTTTAGGATAAGATCTTCCAAATTCTTGGCCAACCTGATTGAAAATTCCTCCTCTGTCTCACCTGATACAGGAATCAAAATGATTATTAATAAAAATTTATTTCAAAAAACATCTCAGGAGTAAGACAAGTAATTTAGGAACCTGGAAGATGATAACGCCAGTAATGAGGACAGTTGGTATGCAATACAAATGGAGCGGGAAGATCAAATTTTTGGTGCAATGCTGGAAGCCTGTTATTTAGATTTACAATTTAATGGTGTCAAGAGTTTAATAAGCTCTGAGATCTTCATTGAGAAAGTGCTCACAAATGATCTCACCCAGAAAGGCTAGCTGCTATCAGAGTTGAACCATGGTACCTGCCAATTAGCAAAAACCATATGATAAGTAATGAAAGTAATGCCAACAAGGAAAAAATTAAACTTCATTCCTTTCATGATAGCATACGATTTTGCTCGGGCTATAAATTTCTTCTTATGTGGTCTTCCAAGAGCATTGTTATAGTACCAAACCAGCTTCACCTGCAATTTAAGTCGGTAAGATAACTATCAGAAAATAATTAACATGCATTACTTGCTTTTATAAGGTAAAAGCAACACTAAAGTGGAGCACTATTGTCACATCGCCATTAATGCTTTCAACAAACATCAAAATCTAGTAATATAAAAGCATGATCCTTGTTCAATATTCACGTTTACTTTTCTAATTGAAATTCTTACCCTCCACGATTTTATGGTTGGATTTCCTACTCTGCAATCATAAAAAATGGGTTGCTAGATGTTAGGATTAAATCCTAACGTAAGAAATCAATTGGAATATCCTGGTTTGATTTCCAGAATAAGGAACTAAAGAGTACAAATTACAGTTTAAGGGAAAAAGGAGAAGAAGAATGGAACAGAGTAAGAGCAGAAAAAGAGAGAAAGAGAAAAGGAAGAGAGAGAAAAATCAGGAGAGAACAATTGTATGATTTTGTAATAATTGTGATCCCCAAAAAGGATTAGTACATAGAGGGTGAGCATAACTAATTTTGATAACGTGTACAAACAGCCAAAATGGCATGTGCATCACTACAAAAAGAAATCTAACCAATTCTAAAAAATTCTTTTTCTAGCAGCCAACAACTAACTTAACTAATTTCTTTTCAATTTTACAACTTTACTCTCCAGGTATACATAACAATACCCTCCCTTTTTGCACATTCTTGTCCCCAATAATGATAAAAATCTGAAAATTATTGCTAGATGAAGGCACTATCTTCCCATGTAGCATCAATAGTTGGAAGGTGCTGCCATTTGATTAAGAGTTGTTGAATGTAAGTCATTAATCAGAATGGTTCTGAAATTAAGGACTTTTTCTAGTAGAATGATGAACTCAGACTCAGAGTGGGGAGGTAAGAGCGACCTGTACTGGGATATTGCTGTCCACCTTCTTTTTCAACAGGAAGACATGAAAGACAAGATGAATCATACAATTGGAGAGGAGTTCTAACTTGTAATCTACCTTCCCAACTCTCTCTAGCACTAGGAATGGCCCATAATACCTAGTAGCCAACTTAAGATACCTCCTCAAGGCTAAAGTATTCTGCCTATAAGGATGAATTTTAAGGTAAATCCAATCACCTACAGAGAATTCCCTCTCGGTTATTCCCCTATCTGCATACTGCTTCATCTTATTTTGGGAGTGAGCGCTAGTTGATCCCTTAGATAGGTAGTCAAGGAGTCTCTTGCTTGCAGAAATCCCTCCGCTGCTGCTACTGAACTTGTTTCTGTTGCAAGATTGGGCAAATTAAGTGCTTAGCCATAAATTGCCTGAAAGGAACTCATGTTGATGGTTGAGTGATAACTAGTATTGTACCAGTATTCTACTAAGCTAAGCCACTTGAACCAGTGGGTGGGATGGTGGAAAGTCATGCACCTTAAGTAGGTTTCAAGGCACCTATTCAACCTTTCTGTTTGGCCATCAATTTGGGAATTTTAGGTAGATTTGAAACACAATTTGGTTCCCAAAAGCTTCATCAATTCCTTCCAGAATCCTCCTGTAAAAAGCTTATCCCTATCTGTCACAATTGAGTTAGGCATTCCATATAGCTCAAAAAGTTAATCCAGAAATACTTAAGTAACCTCAGCAACGGTAAAGGGATGTTTGAGGGCAAGAAAATGGCCCATTTTAGAAAATATGTAAATTACTACAAGAATAGTATCTCTGCCAGCAAATTTAGGGAGTCTCTCAATGAAATCCATAGAGATATCTCTCTATATGTGGGAAGGGGTCAGCAATGGTTGAAAGAGTCTTGGGTATGCCACTGATTCAGCCTTGCATCTCTTACAAACATCACACTAGGCTACCCATTTCACCACCTCCTTTTGCATTCTAGGTCATAAAAAGTCTGTTGTAGCCTTTGAAGTGTCCCACGAACCCCCAAGTGGCCTCCAATGGGAGAATCATGGCAAGTTGCAACAAGCCGTTGCCTAAGTGAGGTAGAAGAGCCAATGTACAATCTGCCATTCTACTTAACCAGCCCCTTTGAGAGTGAATAATTGGGAAGATTCTAGAGTGTGATGGACAAGGTTGTAATTAGCTCCTATAAAACAGAATCTCCTTCATAATAATTGACAACTTCTGCTATCCAACTAAGAGTGTAGGTAGATAGAGTTAAGTGATGGATTGAACCCCTTTCATGTTGTCTAGACAGAGCATCGGCCACTCTATTTTTAGTCCCCTTGTAGAGAATGGTGTAGTCTAGGCCAAGCAATTTAAAGATCCCCTTTTGCTAGATGTAGTTATGAAACCTCTGCTCTAATAGGTGTTTGATGCTTTCATGGTCAGTTTTCATAATGAAACTGGACCCTTCCAAGTAATACCTCCATTTTGTTATAGCAAGTATGATGGCCATAATTCCCTTTCATAGGCAAACAATTGCTATTTTATAGGGCTCAAGGGTTTAGAGATGTAGGCCAAAGCTCTCTTCCTTGCATTAGAACAGCCCCCAATCCAAAGGAGTATCACACTCCAAAATAAATTGTTCCTTGAAATCTAGTAGTGCCAGCAATGGGGCTTGGGTCATTAACTTCTTTAGTTTCTCAAATGCTGCTTCAGCGTCCAAAGGAATAACAAAGTTTACGATGAAAAAGCTCATTTTCATTGAAGAAAATCTCAGAATATATACAAGTGATTAGAGATCAAGAAAGGAAACTAACATATGTTAGCCTAGAAATCAGCTAAACTATACAAGGAAAGCCAACTTATTTCAAATCTATACATATATATACTGATATCCCCCCTCAAATTGATGCTGGGCGATCCAGAAGCATCAATTTGTTAATAAGAAACTGATGTCGATCACTAGAAAGAGCCTTAGTAAACACATCTGCAGTCTGATGCTCCGTAGTGATATGTGGTAGAGAAATGACATGAAAATCATATGCCTCACGAATAGAGTGACAATCCACTTCAATATGCTTTGTACGCTCATGAAATACTGGATTAACTGTAATCTAAATAGCACTAGTATTATCAGCATGAAGAGGTGTAGGATTAGCTTGGCAGAAGCCAAGCTCAGCCAAAAGTCCTCGAAGCCAAAGGATTTCTGAACAAGCAGAGGACATAGCTCTATATTCAGACTCAGTGGAGGACTTAGATACACGATCTTGCTTCTTGCTTTTCCAAGAAATCAGTGATGAACCAAGAAACATGCACCAACCAATAATGGATCGTCGAGTATCCGAGCACCCAGCCCAATCAGCATCACTATAAGCAACAAGATGGATTGGAGAGTCAACTGGGAAAAGCAAACCTCATGTGGAAGTACCATGCAAATAACGGATGATGCGACGGACAGCAGCTAGATGAAGATGCCTGGGTGCTTGAATAAATTGACTAACTTGTTGAACAACAAAAGAAATATCTGGACGAGTAATAGTTAGATAGTTTAGACTGCCGACGAGGCGTCTATACAAAGAAGGATCAGAAAGAAAATCACCCTCATCACGACAATATTTAACATTCACTTCCAAAGGAGTATAAACAGAACAACCATCCTGAAGACCAGCCAAAGAAATCAGCTCGAGTATACTTATGTTGATGCAAAAAATTACCAGCCGTGGTAGAACACACTTCAAGGCCCAAAAAATAGTGTAAGGACCCAAATCTTTCATATGAAAGGCACCTTGAAGGCGCTCCTGAAGCTAAGAAATCAAGTCAAAATCATCCCCAGTAATAACAATGTCATCGACATATACCAAAAGCAAGACAATTCCCTTAGAAGTTTTGCACAGTGTGAAAGTGAGAAATAATTCTTGTATCTTCCATTGAAAATATACAGGTATTTATATTGTTTACAAGAGTTGAATTAGGAAACAAATCCCTAATAATTTTCCTATAATTAAGCTAACAATCAATCCCTATAATTAAGCTAACGGCTGTACAAATCATAACACTCCCCCTCAAGCTGGAGCATAGATATTGATCATGCCCAGCTTGTTACAAATGTAGTTGATCCGATTCCCAGGTAACGCTTTAGTGAATACATCAGCTAATTGACTTCCTGTTCTGACATGTGAAGTTGAGATTGATCCATCTTCTAGTTTCTCTCGAGTAAAATGACAGTCAACTTCTATATGTTTGGTTCTCTCATGAAACACAGGATTATTTGCAATATAGATAGCTGCTTGATTGTCACACCATAAGTTCATTGGTTTAGACTGAACAAACCCAATTTCTCCAAGCAAATGACGTAGCCATATAAGTTCACAGGTAGTCTGTGCCATAGCTCTATATTCGGATTTTGCACTCGATCGGGACACCACATTCTGTTTTACTCTTCCAAGACACAAGATTACCCCCAACAAAGATACAATAACCGGTGGTAGAACGCCTGTCTGAAAGATCTCCTGCATAGTCTGCATCCGTGAAACCTTCTATAGTATGGTGACCATGATTTCGATATAAGATGCCACGTCCTGGTGCACCTTTTAAATATCTCAGAATATGTACAACAGCATCCCAGTGTGAGGTTCTAGGAGATGACATGAACTGACTAACAACACTTACTGGAAAAGCAATGTCAGGACAAGTGATAGTAAGGTAGTTCAATTTTCCCACAACCTTCCTATATTTTTCAGGATTCCCAAACAAGTCTCCATCTTCAGCTTTCAGCTTTACATTTGGTATCATAGGCGCATCACATGCTTTTGCCTCAATAAAACCAACACCATCTAATAAATCCAGACAATATTTTCTTTGAGATAGATAGATCCCTTTCTGACTGCGAGAAACTTCAATCCCTAAGAAATATTTCAATGATCCTAAATCCTTGGTTTGAAAGTGAGTCCCAAGGAATGCTTTCAACCTCGTAATTTCAGCTTCATCACTTCCAGTTATCACTATATCATCCACATATACAACCAACAAAATGCACCCAGAAGTAGATGATGTAAAGAACACTGAGTGATCATATGCACTTCTCCGTAGGCTAAACTCAATCACAACTGTACTAAATCTCCCAAACCAGACACGAGGAGACTGTTTTAACCCGTACAAAGACTTTCTTAATTTGCACACCTTCCCTGACTCCCCTTGAGCAACAAAACCAGGTGGTTGCTCCATGTAAACCTCTTCACTCAAATCCCCATGCAAGAATGCATTCTTCACATCAAGTTGATGAAGTGGCCAACTGTAATTAGCAGCTAAGGAAATAAACAATCGAACAGATGAAAGTTTTGCAACTGGAGAAAAGGTCTCCGAATAATCCACTCCATATGTTTGTGCATATCCTTTAGCAACCAATCGAGCTTTCAATCTAGCAACAGAACCATCAGGATTCATCTTAACAGTAAACACCCACGTACAACCAATAACCTTTTTCTGAGAGGGCAAAGGTAGAAGATCCCAAGTATGATTTTGCTCTAAGGCCATCATCTCTTCTTTCATTGCAGCTCGCCAACCATCATGAGCTAATGCTTCAGTAAGGGACGTTGGAACAGCAATAGAGTCTAAGGAGGCTACAAAAGACTTGGAGGAAGGTGATAAAGCATGATAAGACACAAAAGAAGAAACAGGGTAAGTACATGTGCGTTTACCTTTGCGAAGAGCAATAGGAAGGTCAAGGCTAGGATCTGGTGGTGGTGGAGGATCTGAAGAAGAAGCAGGAGCAGGAGGTGTCTCGATAGAATGATGCACACGTCGAGAATAAACTTGATGAATAATAGGTCGAGGAGGAGATACTACCTGTTCACTAATAGTATAAACAAGAAAATCATCCCCTGAATCACTAGAGGGCGAAGAAGAGGACACAGAGAAACCAAAGAAAGGTGTATGTTCAAAAAATGTAACATCAGCAGATACTAAATAACGACCCAAAGAAGGTGAGTAACAACGATACCCCTTTTGTTCACGTGAGTATCCCAGGAAGACACACTTAAGAGATTTAGGATCAAGTTTTGAAAGCTGAGGTCGCATGTCTTGAACAAAGCAAGTACATCCAAAAATCCGAGAAGAAAGATGAAAAAGAGTAGATGAGGGAAAAAGAAGAGAATATGGAATCTGACCGTCAAGTACAGAAGAGGGCATTCTGTTGATTAGAAAACAGGCAGTAAAAACAGCATCTACCCAAAATATTTTAGGAACCTGCATATGAAACATTAATGCCCGAGCAACCTCTAATAAGTGACGGTTCTTCCGCTCAGCTACACCATTTTGCTGAGGGGTAACAATACAAGAAGACTGATGAATAATACCATGCTCAGAAAGATAAGATTTAAAAAAATGAGAAACATATTCTTTAGCATTATCACTTCTCAAAATACAGATGGATTTGTTGAATTGAGTCTTAATTTCAGCATGAAAAACACAAAATATAGTAAACAACTCTGATCGAGATTTCATAGGATAAAGCCAAGTAACCCGAGAATAATCATCAATAAATGTCACAAAATAACAAAAACCAAGTTTGGATGTAACAGGACATGGACCCCATACATCAGTATGAACTAAGTAAAAAGAAGACTTAACACGTTTATTTAATCTAGGAGAATAAGATACTCTGGTGTTTAGCAAATTGACAAGCTTCACACTCTAAAGTAGATTCCTTTTTAAGACTAGGACACAGCTTTTGTAAAGTTGAAAGAGGAGGATGACCAAAATGACAATGAAGTTGCAAAAGAGAAGATGAACTTGTGCAAGCAATGGATTGAGGCACTGGTTGAGAAGTTGATTCAAGAGCATACAAGCCATTCACCAGACATCCTCTACCAAGAATCTGCTTCGTCCCAAGATCCTGAAAAAGACAATAATTGGGATAGAAAATAACACAACAGTTAAGAGTTTGGGTAATTTGGCTAACAGATAACAAGTTAAAAGGAAAAGATGATAAACGTAAAACAGATGACAATGGAAGAGAATTTGTTGGGTTTGCTATCCCACGCCCAATTACAGAAGCAGTAGATCCATTGGCTAACGTAACACAAGGTAAATCAGCAGTAGATTGGAAAGAAGAGAGAATACCTGTGTTGCCAGTCATATGATCAGTAGCACCTGAGTCAATAACCCAACTACGAGATGAGGTGGAAAGACATACAGCATGGTTACCTGTATTAGCCAGAGCTGAAGTCCCAGAAGATAACTGCTGTGAATCAAAAGTGGCAGTTAAACGAGCATACTCATCCGCTGAAATGGTGACAGATGGTGAGGATGATTGTGGAAGCGGTAGGATGCCATCCTGAGTAGCTACATTTGCAAACCTCTTATTATTCATCTGACTTGAGTTCTTGGAGGGTTTCCCATGTAATTTCCAACAATTCTTTTTAATGTGCCCCTCAACTCCACAATAATGACATGTACGAGAATTGTTACTACTCCCAACAACAGAACTACCATTTCCACCTTTACCTCCGCGATTACTATTCGAAGCATTACCAACCAATGCCACCGTATCATTGGGTATCATACCGGAAGGCAAATCACTGTCTTTACAAACTCGAAGCAAACGAGCATAAACTTCAGTAAAAGAAGGAAGTGACTCACCAGTTAACAATTGTGTGCGTGCCACATCATATTCAGAACCCAATCCTGCCAAGAAACACTGTACCACAATCTGCTCCTCTTGTTCTTGTATCTGTTTAACATCAGCAACAAT